>VXAA01006478.1:0-92647 GCA_013399115.1 Anseranas semipalmata
GTCTGCTTTCCCAATATCCAGGGCTGAAGTTTTGACGGCAGTTTTCCTTCTGTCACCATAAATTTTAAACTCAATCACTTCGTGGTCACTATGGCCGAGACGGCCACCAATCGCCACATCCCCCACAAGACCCTCTCTGTTCTCCAGCAGCAGATCTAGGAGGGCACCTTTCCTAGTTGGCTTCCTTAGCACCTGCACCAAGAAGTTATCATCTAGGTGCTTAAGAACATCCTGGTAGAACAAGAAGAAAAGTTAAAGCAAGATACAAACTTGCTGAACAGAAAATGTTTCTCTAAGACAACACAGAATCACTCTTTGGACCTGTCTAAAATGACCTCTTAGACTAGTTTCGTTCACTGACCAGTGAAAATATAGCAGTTTAGGCTGACTGAGGATCGGTTGTTCTCTGCTGTCAGTTTTGTCTGCATAGAACCTGGGACCTCAGTAACTAAGTGACTTGTAAGTCATAAATTATATAATTTAAGAAATTCCTTTTCCAATATAACTTAATTTTTAAAGAAATTGACTTAAATCATGTTAGGTGAAATTTAGCTGGCTATGGGTGGCCATAAGTGCATTCTGTTTGCTCAAATGCTGGGAAGGTTTTGACTTTTCAAGTTGCTCTGTTTCTTAGGAAGAACTTTGTCTGAAGGTTGTTTTTTTTTTTTCCCTTGTCTTAGTTACTAGGCAGTACAAAAAGTCCAGCCTTATGTATTTATGTTTGTACAGTGTATGCATTTACATTACCTCTCTCCTACTGTGTCAGTTAGCAATACGATAATTACCGATTTTTCTCTCTGCTGAATAAAATGAATTTATTTCTGCCTGCGGTATAGATTGTGTTTTGCCATATCTGTGATCCTTAACTTTTTTTGTAGGACATTTAAGTAATGTCCCACCCTGAATGCTTCCTTTCCTGCTGCTAGGGGAAGAGGAAGGAGTTGACAGTTTACACACAAGGCCTCCTCGGTCCCTAGAGAAGTTATATCCTGCTTGGTCTGGCTTTTTTCTAAGCACAGATTCCTGATTTATATTAAGATACTTCTCATTGTTATTACTACACCAAAGAAACCGTTATTTATTTGAATACATAATAGGTGTGTAAGGCTGTAGTTGTTAGAAATAAGTAACTACAGGGTGATTTCTCAGGGAAGTTTGGTTTGCTTTTTTTGAAAATATGTGTCAAGAAAGGCTTTAAATTCACTTTGATGATAGTTTTTTTTTTTTGTTTTTTTTTTTTTAGTCTTGGATAGCCATTGTTGTAAAGCTATAATAGCCATTACTATTATGTGCCACTGCCTGATAGCACTGTAATGTATTTAACTTTGAAACCCTGTAAAATAGACTGTATTAGTTTTAAATGTTAGGATTTTCTGTTTCAGTAATGTTATTGCAAGTTTTGACTGCAGTAGTTAAGCTCAATTTGACTCAATTTTTTAGGACTGTTAGATCTCTTAGGTTTAGAAATTTAGTTCAGAAGGTTTTTGCTGAATCATATGAATCTGAAACAGTGATTTAGTGGTACATAAATGCTCTGTTTATGCTTTATAAAGCAGTTAAAGTGCTATGGAAGATGTGGGCCTGCCCTTGAGATGGAACAAGAAGTATGAGGGTAACCTGAAAATCACTTTAAATAAGGGTTAAAAATACTTTCTGAGCTTTGATGAAATCATTGTGCAGTCTTTTCTATCTTCTGAAGTAAAACAGTGCACTCAGAAATTCAGAAATCCAAAACTGCCAGCTCTGGAGTTCAAAATATACAATGGGAATGAAACATTACTATCTTTAGGCTTGATGTGGGAGGCATTCTTTGAATATTTGCATCTTAATTTTGAAGATGTTGAATACCTTAAAGATAAACAGATTTCTATGCCCAGCACTTTTGAGATCTGTAGGTGAAAAGAAAGTTGCTCTTCATATGGATATTAAGTGATAGTGTCAGTAAAATAGGCCAAAAAAAGGAAAAAATATTACTGAATTCAAATGGATTTTGAAGTAGTTCTGTTTTTTTTCCAGCATATTGGAACAATTTTCTCAATAAAAATCATGACAGGGCATGTGAAGTGAATGATAGTATAAGGGTGTGAGAATAATTACCGCTTCATTACTTCGTTATTATGAAGTCCTTTCTTTATAGAGGAAAAAAAAAAAGGCTTTTCAGAATAAAATTTTCTCACTGTCTTTGGTCCTCATCTTTAAAATACTTACAATTTCTCTGCATCTAGAGCCCAGACCTTATGTCTGGGCTGGCTTTCATTGCTCTAGCAGAGGAGTAAGTACACGCTATAAGTATCAGCTCAATCTAACCCATTTCCAGATGTCTGCTGCCACCATTTGCTGATGGAGTGTCCTTCAGTCTGTTACATCTGTAGGGAAAGTTCACATAGCTCTCCCAGTTTTGATTTTTAATTCATTATCCTGTGAGAAAAGCCCCAAATAAATAAATGGGTAAATAAATAAACCAGCCTGACAATTTCATGTACTTCTCCCTCACTTTTGGTTAGACATGTAGTTCCATGTATCACCATCCCTGGACCTGGCAGCCCTGCTGCCCTTTGCAGGCTTCCTGGTCCTCTTCATCTCCACTGTGCTGCACCTCCTACGTTCTGTGCAGCTCCACTTGGCTACCTCTTCTTTGTCAGCAACCACTTAAACTCTAGGAAAATGCATACCATTTTGGAGCTGTTCCACATTCCTGAAGATTACCTTGCTCGTGGACAGCCTTTCTCAGAGGAGACACCGCTCCTCTGGCCTGAGCTGGAGTCACAGAGCTGCTCCTAAACTGCCTACAGGAAAGGTAGAGGGGTGTCCTCTGGAGAAGACAGTAGTTTAAAAATGCCTGTGTTAATACCTTTAGTCCCTTTTGCTGACTTGACAACATATTGTTAGCAAAACAAAAAACAAAAACAAAAACAGAAATTAAATGTTTCCACACCTTCATGTTTTAATGGGACATCTGTTGGCTATTAAGGGAAGAAAAATTGGTAGTTAGATGGTGGGGTAACAAGTTGGTGGTTTGTGTGAGGTTTAGATGTTGTTTTCTTTAGATACAACTGACAAAGAAAAATTATGGCAAAATATTCTGTGTATTTACAGCTTACACTGATATAAAGACAATATGCTGGTATCATAAACCACAGATGTAGATATTGCTATGTAAGAACTTCTAAACTGTTAGATGTATGGCAAGTGATTAATGACAAGCTTTCTGAAGAGTGAAAAAACATGCTCAACTACATATATTCATGCACAAAGTTAGAGTATATAATATTTTGAGTGCTGCGAACATAAACACTAAGCAGTTTTGGAAAAAAAAATCATTTATACTCTTAAGGTTAATTTAGCATTAATTACTTGAGGAGGTAAGCTGTTTTTTGTGGAATTAACAGATGCTGAAATGCAAGAGTTCAATTACATTTAATTTGTAGAGAGTAAGAGACATGAAAGGCTCTAGACGTATATGTGCTTTTATTTTGCTGGGAGTGATATATTGATCTTTTCTATTCACACTGCTGTGTCTGAAGGTGATCTTGTCTGAAAGGCTCTAGTTTAGGTAGGGTCATCGTGAGCAAAATCTGCTCAAAATGGACTGGTAGTGTTGGCCCCAGTCTATCTTCTCTTTCTACTTAGTGGAGGGATTCTCCCCAGTAATGTAAACTTGTTTTGTTGTTCAAAACACTGTTTAGGTATATCAGAATTGTTGTAGCCAAAGGCTGCTAGTTTTGGCTCGGAATAGCAGCTGTACTTTTTGCATAGGTAAACAAATTGGAAAGGAAGATTTTATTTATCTTGCTTTTTGATTATTTTACATTAAAATCATTAATGCAGTGTTTCTCTGGAATGTTTAGCAAAGGAATTTAATCAATACAGATTAAAATGACACATTTTTGTTGTTTTAAACATAGTGTGGGGACTCGTGTGATTTCTCTTTAAAAAGTAAGATCCTGTAATTAAATCTTTAGACTCAACAGGCACTGTGTCATGTTGGCATATTGCCTTGTCTTAATTTCCTTGGAAGACTAAAAGCCAAGTGTCTCAGCTACTGGTGAAATGTTAAGATCCCAGCATGAGACACACTCTAAAATGTCTTAGTGTGATTATGAAATGGCCCTATTTTATAATATAAGTACAATAAAATAATGCATGTATTGTAACACTGTGAAAAGGATGTGGAAAATTAAAATGATGTAAGCTAAGCTCTTAATTATTTTGTTTTCTAGATTTTAGGTGTTGTTTGAAATTAAGACGAACTAAATGACATGTAAAGTAATTCTGAATCAGTGTTTAGATACAGAAGAAGTCATAAAATACAAGTACTAGGAGAAGCTATAGCAAGCAGTTGCCATCTCTTTATTAATTTTCTTTTTTCCTTATGAGGACTGAGTGCTGCTGTATGTATGGCCCAGACAATGTACCACTAGGGACATTTTTCTTCCCCATTCCTTTTTGCAGTAAGAGTTAAATCTTAAAAAAATGATTTTTAGTATCCCATTAAATCTCAGAAACTAAACTAAATCAGAAGACAAAAAGGGTGTAGTGGATCAAGGAATGGAGAGGAACTTGAAGAAGGCAGGGAAACAACCAATTTATTGAAGAGAAAAGAAAAAGAAATGAGAACAGAATAAGCAAAAGCAGAAAAAGTGGATTTTGCAGGTGCTGTCTTGAAAATCTTGAGGGGAAAAGCAAGGAAAAGAAAAGGTGCAGTTGTACAATTGGCCCTACCCAAGAGGTCATTCAACATGACGTGAAATGCCATATGGCGTGGGGCCCTTATCCTGGAAACACACGCGTCACATTCATGAGTGGTCGTGCTGAAGCCGTTAAAAAATCGCTCGTCAATAGCTATAAGCTCATATATATTATGTGTCTGTCGTCAAACTATTAAGGAAAGTCTACTCCTCTGCAGAGAAGGTTTGAGGACTGATCCTGTAAGGATTTTTATCAAATGGGAAACTTATCTCTTATGCATTTTATTCACCTCAGAAGGTGTTTGCTTACAGTTTTGCAGATGCACACCTTGAATTACTTAGAGTGATTTGATTAAAAAAAAAAACTAAATACAGTAAGAATGAGTTAAATTAGCTACAGTCCAAAATATGTTACATGGAAAAAATTGATGATTTTGAGTTAAGCCTTAATATAATCTCTTTAACATAAACTAATATTTACATTCTGCTCACTGAAAAAGTTGTTGCATTTTTTAAAGGTGAGTAATGATGAATGTTAAGGATGTGACAGGGACAGTCACTGGACCTCCATAAATTTGGTACTTCAGGTATTTTATTTGTCAGACTTCTGATATTTCCCTCATTGAGAAATCCCTCAGCTTAAAGAACATCCAAAGTGTACAAAATAAACCAAACAATAAAAGCCCAGACATGGGGTTTTATTAAGCAGACCTAACGTCAAAATAATAGAACAAATGAATAGAGTAACTCGTCAGCAAGCGCGTGGAAAACACTCCTTACAAGGAGTCAGTTCATCGCTAGGAATATTCTGCCGGAGGAAGTGATGTGAGCATCATTGCTTTTGGGTCACTCGCGAGCAGAGCGGATGACGCGCTCAGAAGTGCACTATAAGGTGGTGTAATGGTGTTGCGTTAGGGCAGCTGACCCGGTGTTCCTTCTCCGTCCAGAAACTATGTGGTTTCAATCGTACAGCAGGCTCTGCTCCTGGTTACTTGCGTATCGTTGTTCTTTATATTAATGTGCTTCTCCTTTATTCAGGAAGTGTCTAATGGCATTTGGGGGAGGGGAAACTCATTAGCTTCCTTCCTGAGCAATATAATTTTTATTTCCTGTTGTAACAGTGGCCTCAGCCAAAACCAACAATGTAAAAGTAGGGGGGAAGGGTTGTCTGTGCAAAACATTTTCCTGTCTGAAGCAAGATGTTGGTTACAGGAAAAATTTGAGACAAACAAGCAGCTTTACAGTGTCCTTTGTGCACGATACTTTTGAACTTTATGTCCCTCGTTGCAATTTTTTTTCCCCCATAATTAGGAGGACTGGGGCAAATCGGAACCATACCAAGCAGTCCATGTGCCTTTCCCTTCCTCTCCATCGCTCCGAGAAGGCTTCGCCACCTTCCCCTGCCCCGGGCTAGCCTCCGGAGGCAGCCATCACGCACGAGCCTCCCTCCGGCCTCCGGGTGCGGGGCCTGGGCTCTGGCGGGCAGCAGGGCTCCGTGCCTGAGCCACATCCGCTGTGGCCACGGGTGATTCAGCCGCAGGCGACGAGCAGGACCGCAGGGCTGGGGTTTCAGACAGGCTCCTGGCCAGCACACGGCCTCCTCGGGTGTGCTGAGGCGCAAGTTAGGTGTGAAAATGTGGAGCGGCCTACCCGCAGTGTCTGGTAATTGTCTCGGCACTGTCACAGCAAAACCACTTTCTATTTTGGATTTTAAAACCCTTCTTTTCCTGAAAATAACCCATATACTTGGAGCGCATGACAAATATTACAGGAAACAAGCACCAGTAGTGTTGAGGATAGCTGAGGATGAGAGGTTTTTAAAAATGGTTACACTGAGTCAAGCAATAAAATGCGAACTGTTTTTTTTATGGTGCCTTATCAAGAGTGCGTATATCATTGTCATGCTAAAATTGCACTCTGTTCTGTGCGTAAAGGAGGATTTAAAAAATAATTGGAAGGCTGTATAAGTTCATTGCTGTGGCTGATAAAAATTGTGACAATGTTACCTCAGCCTGAGAAGTGAACCCTTTTGTCCAAGATTCATCTTCATCTCCTGTGATTCCGTGATTCTGTGATTTTGTTTTAAAAAAGTAGTGAATTGAGTGATTAGGAAGTAAGGAAAACAGCCTTTATTGCATGTAATTTTGGTTAGCAAAATACGAATGAGAATAATAATCACAGAGGATGAGAAAACAGACTCCGGAAAGTCACTGGAGCCTTACTGCAGACCCAGTTCGCAGTTAGAGTTCCCTAGCTAACTTCATGGAAGAAACCTACACTGGTGCCTTGCGTCACTGGGGAGAGCTCTTCGCAAGGGCAACTAAACACGGTAGCTTTTCATTTTTCATGAGCTAAGGGGAATGAAGGACTTCAGGCATGCAGGGTAGCAGCTTTATCTTTGCCAAAATAATTTGTGAAAGAACTGATGTAACGGTCCCAGAAATCTTTGTCCTTTTCCTTCCATCTACTCTTGCTGCGTAAAGATGGGGTGGCTAGGGTGTATTAAACAGTTAAATGAAGTTTTTCTTTGCGACTTCCCTGTTACCTGGCACGGCTCGGTTTTGTCAGCTTTGGTGCCAGACATGAACATCCCTCCGTGGGAGCTGACTGGGGCCGGTGGAGACCCTCTGCCCACAGAGGTTCATGAGCAAAGAGCCGATCTCCCCTGAGCAAGAAGCCCGCAGTTGTCTCCAGGGATCTGAAGGCTTAGGAGTGGCAGCAAAGAAGTGACAGGATAGATGAGCTTTAAAGTTCTGTGTCTTGGCTGTTGCTCAGGGGAAATCCCAATAAATGTTGCGTTTCCCTCATTCCATTAACAAAATGCCACTTGGATGTAAACCTGATGATATCTGGCTGCTCAGCTGCTGTCTTCTACAAGTGGGTCTTATGTTGTCGAGCTTCCCCAGTTTAAGATTCAAAGAAGAATGTCAGCTCTCCAGTACTTTATTGATGTGAATCTTATCAGCAGATAGCGAGAGCTGTATAATTTCCCATCAAAAGCCCGTATCACCACTGCCAGCTTCCCCAGCATAATATAGGCTATTTACCTGATAGTAGGGGGCACAGCAAGAGTGCTGGTTTGCTTTAGCAATTTGCAGCTTGTATTATGCCCCCGTAGCACAGCACTTTGGGACCAGCCAGCTCTCTATAATTAACCAGCACGGCTGGTAAATTGTTAGGTTTGCTCTGTCAGAATGAGGAGAAATGGTATAGGAGGATATGCTGTAGCCAGGAGGATGGGAGGGAAAATAATGCCTCTGAGTGTCGTCGTTTAGGTGGTTTAGGACGGAGAGCAGGCTCTGGTTTTGTGCGTTGTTTTTTGTTGTTGTTGCTGTTGAGGACTATTGAGTGCTGTGCTTTGGACTGAGGTACTTGGCTGCCCCAGAAGAGACCTGGGTCTGCAGCGGGGAGCCCTTTCTCAGCAGAGGAGGAAGGCCAGCAACCGCATCTTCAGACAGGCAGCACATGGTGGACATTGTCGCTGTTGCCAGCCCGGACATTGCGTGGTTCTGAGGCTGCTGCAGTTTCACCTGGGCTTAAACCAGCTATTAACAGCGTCATGAAACGGGCGGTGTCAAGGCGACATGTGGGTGACCAGCTGCTCTTCTCCGCTTTAGATCGTTTTCTTCAAGGAGCAGACCTGAACTGGATCTGTCCGTATGTTCCTTCCTGCAAGCTTCTCTCTGTTGGGTGAGAGGAGGAAGCCAGCTTTTCATACGGAGTGAAATATGGATTATTCCAACCAACAATCACATTTATCACTAGTCTTTTATATTAGCCAGTATGCTGTCCTGAAGTGAAGCTGACCATCATGGTTAAGTTTGTACTCGCATGCTTCATTAGGGAGCTTGGGAGGAACACGCTCATTTTTGTTTTGGATCAGTGTGGCGGTGTGGAGAAAGGGCCACACCAATGCTTGTGTGGATGTCACTTAAAAATGTTAATAAACCAAGCAGGAATAAACCAAGCAATAACAAACCAAGCACCACTTCCACCCCAGGGAAGACGCCATCCTTGGAGGTCTTTGAGAGACGTGTGGATGTGGCGCTTAGGGACATGGCTTGGTGATGGACTTGTATTGTTAGGTGGTGGTTGGACTTGATGATCTTATGGGTCTTTTCCAATCTCAATGATTCCAACCTGAATCATTCTGTGATTCTACGAACCTACATAAAGATTAATCTTTATGATGATCTAAGAATCTACATTAAGGTTTTAAAAGTACACTTCAGAGCTTTACTAGCTAGTTCCCTTAAAAGACTCTGGTGCTCGTTGTCCCAGCTATGGATTCTCAGTCACCACAGGGTGTAAAGTAATTGGTTCCCCGAGGAGCAGTAACCAGAGAGAACCACCTGGGTGCCCGGCACCCCGCAGCATGGCTGGGGCACCCGGCGTGCTCACGTGCAGCAGAACCTGGGGCTCCAGCCGCTGCGGCCCTTTGGTCCCGCTCGGGTGTGCCCGGCACTAACAACTCAATTTTCTCACATTTGCGCCGTGCTTGTCTCCCAGAGATAGGGGAGGTTTCGGTCTTGTTTGTTTTTAGCAACCCCTTTGTGTTTAACTTCTGGGACACTGTAATTTTGCCTGGCTTTTTTGGTAGGGCGGCAGAAGAATGACTGGGATGCAAACCCACTGCGGGGATGAACCTGCTGAGAATGCAAGTTGCTTCTGATGCCGTGCCAGTTTTACAGCGTGCATGTAGCAGGACGAGGCTTTTTGGAGGACAGTAAACAAAAATGGGTTGACAGTCTTATTTTTCTTTAGTAATTTTAGTTCCAAATGCTACTGGTCTTCAATTTCAGAAAGGATTTTTTTGGTCTGTTTTTTGTTTTTCTGCTGTCCTTCAAGCATGGGACTGATATCTCTTGCTCGAATTCTGGTACCTCATGGGGTAGGGTGGCACGTTGGACTCCTGTGACTGTTAAATTATCTGGGATAATTACTTTAGAGCAAGCAACTGTCAGTACAAAAATGTTAAATCTTCATAGGCACAGGACTTAATTCTGTTTTAACACTCAGAGGTGTGAAAACTCAGTGCTCAAAAAGTTACATTTATCCAAAGACAGATTTTCACGTAACATGATAGAAATCAGATATTTTATAGGCTAGCTTTGAATGACTTGTCACTTTATCATATTTTTCTTCAAATTCACAAGATTTTTCCCAGACTCTAATGTTAAGAATTAAACATTCTAGCTGTGCTTGAACACCCAAGTTACAGACAGGTGTCTCAAAAATCTTACCTAGCGGACTCTATTTTATTATAAACGTTGCACACCATACATTGTATGCAATGTTTCAGTTACGCAAAAAATGCTTGAACACATAGAACATTCTCAGAAAGGTTAACTTCTGCATTGGTAGGGCTGGTCTCCCTGCGCATCCTTGTTAGTTGCTGGAAAAAAATACACTCCTCCAGAGGATGACTCAGAGCAGCTTTCTTGTTGTGCAGGCTGTAGAGGGAGCCTCACTGGGCTAGTTAGTCTTGCATGGCAGGGAGGTATTCGTAAAAGCTTTATTCAGTGTTACATGTAAATTGAGATATTCCAGCATATATCTTTAATTTTCAGGTGCCTTTTATTGTCCTGAAAATGTTGGCCTTGTGCTGATGTTTCTGCTTGTGAAATTAACTTCAGGAAGTTTAGGGAACAGTCTCACTCAAGGAAAAAAAAAAGCAAAATCTCTTTAAAAGAGAAATAATATTGCTTTTTTTTTTTTTTTTAATTCTAGACTCTCAGTGTCTTAAAATTACCATACTTGTCATGGAATTAAGCATTTATTTTTCAATACCCATATACGTGAGAAATACCACTGATTTTTAAGTCACAAAATTCAGGCTAGAGACTCTGAAGAAAAGTATGTCCCGTGTTATATACAACTAACTCTATCAAGAGTGGAGCTGATGTTCAAAAAAAAAACCCAAGTGGCTTCTTTAGTATGTTCTGTCTGTGAAAATTTGCTGTCAAAATATCTGTGAAGTCACACATTTTTATGTTTTAGGACAGAGTAATAACATTTACAACATGGTCTTGAAAAAGACAGAGATGTATCTGTGGTTAGTATTTAGTAATGGTTTTTAAAGAGTAGTTTCATGACATGAAGGCCCAGGCAAGAATACCTGAATATACTATTTCTAGAGCAAAGCAGTGATTTCTTCATGATGTAAACTCTGCAGTTCAGGTCCTTCTGAAATAGCATCTCGTTTTCACTCTGTACGCTTTCCTTTTCAGCCAGCTATATACAGAGGCAAAAGTCCAGTTTGGATAGACAGGGAATTACTGAATTTGCTGCTTTTCTGCTGAAGCTGGCACATATTGGCAGGATTGCTGAATCACTTGCAGATGACCCGCGGATAACCCCAAACCTGTCTACTTTGCATTTCATATTCGAAAGTCAGTCTTTGAACATCCTTTAATACATAATAACTCATAGCTTGTTTGTTCACTTGTGTTTCATTACTTGCAGAAAAGAGAGATGCGGAGAAACGTTAATCATTGTTAATGATTATATTCTTAAAATGGGAAAGCACTTGTGTGGAGGGCAGTGGCAGAAGGACAGGAATACAATAGTACGGCAGTCCTAAAATTTTTGGAAAACAAAATCGGTTTAAGAATTGGATTAATGAAGTGATTTAAAGACATTGTGCCAAACAGCTTAATTACGAGAGAAAGTTAGGGTATAAGACAGGCCTGCCATACTAGCTCAATTAGCACAATTGTACCAACTGTGAATTTTCTGTAGAGGATCAACAGAGAATAAAATGGAGCATGTTTAGAGCAGGAAGTAAAAAATGAGCAGTGCTCAGCCAGCTTTTGTGCAGTATGTCATGGCTTGAGCACAGGGATAGTTAGTTTGGGCATTACTCAAACGCATGGGAGGACTAAGCATGGCATTTCTAACACTTAGCTTTTGGTATCCATTGCTGACATGTTGGAGAGGATGCCATATGACTGGTCACCATTTAAAATTACTTGGAATAATGGCTTCAGGAGCTAGCCACATTCAACTGTGTATTTTAAAGATGTGCAGCAACGTTTCTCTTTTCTGGGGTTGTATTATCGTGACCCCAAAACTCACTGAGAGAATACTGAGAAAAGACAATAGACGCAGTTTCGCGTTTCAGCAGCTTTAAATAGGAAAGCAACACTTCAATCAGCTTCGGCAGATGAATTCAGTGGAGCCCATGCACGTCCAGAGGTTCGTGGGTGTTAAGGCAGCAGGCTCGGTCTGAGGGGAGCCTGCAGGAGAGCTGGAAGCGTCACCTCTGGAAAGAAGTCCTCTCGCGGGGTGTCACCTCCTCACGTTCCTTCAGCTCTCCCCTAACGCAGCTGCCGCTGACGGCTGCGGCAATAGCACTGCGCTTTGCTGAGCATCGCTTAACTTTGGAATATTACTCTAACTGTTTTGTGTCTTCATAAATGAGTAGGAAGAGGCAAGTATCCAGCTTTTAATTTTAGTTCTGCTAAGTTTTGAAACAGAGTAGACAAAAACTTGATAGTCCTTAGCCTATTTCCTTATTTAAAACACACGTTATTTTTTATTTTTATTTTTATTTTTTTGAAAAAAACAAGTAAACATTCTGTTGAGACCTATGTGTAATAATGATTTTAGTAACTTCCAGTGAATAATATTATTGTTTTATTATTTTAAAATAACTTTTTAACCATAATTTACAGAAATCTTTGCCTGGAAATTATGTTATAAATAATCCAAGAAGATGTAGCTAAGAGGCAGGATTGACATGTTGTCTTTGGACAAGAGTTTGAAATCCTTTTATTCATTAATAGCAAAGATTTCCTAAAAATCCTTTCTGTTAATGGTATACTTCCAAACGAATAGATAGTTTTCAGTTCTGTAATAGAATTTCGCTATCTTAGCTAAGTAGGGTGAGGACCCCGGATTTGACACTGGCAAATAGTAAAACAAACTGTAATCCTACTTAAGATATAGGGAAGCCCTGCTCATAGTGAGGTTATCTGGGGGGTGAGGTTATGCCGTAGGGAGAGAATTACTATCTTTTAGACAGATGGTGTACCAGAGTACCCCACCTTACTGAACAGGTCTGCTGAAATAAACTGACACAAACCCAAAGTTTTTCCCCTGAAAGATTAAATGTGATTTTTTTCTCCTGACAGCAGTTATATAACTTGGCTATTAATAGAATTATTGCTATAGTACATTATCTATTTTTTATCACTCATAACAATGCATAGAGTGGAGAAATACAGTTCCAGAGTCCAAATCAAACTGTAAGGAGCCTGCAATTTGAAAAAAAAAAAAATGGGAACTTTTGAGGAGTGTTATTACGACCCTTTACAGTTACATTTTTTTAGACTACTACTGTCATATAAATGCCTTTCTATTACAGAACAGAAGGTAAGCATTTTAGTCAAAAATGTATCCGTGAAACTACACCAAGAATTAATTAGGTTTTGTAATTCAGATCTTTCAAATAAGGTGCTTCTATTAATCATTTGTCTTTCCAGAAAAAAAAAAAAATGATTATCATCATTCCCTAAATTCGTTAACTTGAATAAGTAGTACTAAGTATTTATCCTTTGTCCTCAGGTTAAAACAAAACAAAATAAAACATTTTCTAAGTGTTTACCTAAAGAAGACAATGTATTTGCATCAAAAATACTTGGTAAAATGTAATAAAACATAATACGTACTTTTTGCTTGTCTTTTTCTGGTCAGTTTTTTGTTTGTTTGTGTAAAGCTGGAGAATGCATGAAATTCTGTGAAGTAGAAGGTATTCTTTAAGATAGTAACTAGTAAGTATGTAATAAGTAGTTAGTTTTGGGGTGTATTATTCATATCCATGCTTTTCTGAGATAGCAGCCAGAATGCCCTGTTTAACTTGCAAAAAATGTTGGGAAAAGGAGGATATGAGAAAGTGACAAAAATAGAAAGTTGGCTTTTGGATTATTTTGCTGCTCATATTGCTCTTTTGATGCATCAGGGACTGGTCACAGTTAAACATGATGGCCCCAATGTCTTCTGTTCCCGTGCTTATTTACAGTTCTCTTAATCGTCATCACTGGATGTGATGAATTAAGTGATACTGATTTGGGAAGACTTTTGAGTTTCACATGCACTTGCTCGTACGTTCATCTCAGAGCTATCTACTGACTAGCAGAGTCTTATTTACGTTTAGTAGCATTGTGCATTGTCAGTGTAGGCTTCAAGGAGATTTCTATCAAAAATTAAACATTTCCTGCTTTCCCTGCCAATGGTATGCAGCTGTCATCGGCACTTAAAACCTCGTACCAGCAGCAGTTGCCATCTCCCTGTGTTGTCCTTCCCCTCAGGCCTTGCAGGCCTCTGCCCCCATGGCGGAGTTTGTGCGCAGCTTGAGCAGGCCAAGCCGCGATGCCAGGGGGGCCGGGCCTGCTGCCCCTGCTCGCCAGGGGTCCCCTCGCCATGGATCATCACTGCACCCCCCTGCGAGCAGCAGCTGGGGGGGTCCTGGCCTGCCTCTGGGGTTCGCACCACTCCATGCAGTCACAACAGCAAGATGTAAAATGGGTGCCAGGTCATGTCTTGGAGTTGTGGTGCTAGTCTTAAAAGGAGTTTGTGCTTGTGTTTATTTGTGTAAATTACCTCTGTGCTGACGTCACGTGGGTGTAACTAAACTAACCTGGAATGCTGGATGCTTCTGCTGTCGTTTTGGTGGAGTTGATTGTATTAATATTCTCCATGAGAGAATATTTGTGTCTGGTTACTGCGTATTTTGGTCGCATATATGAAGGCATGAGAGAATCATATTAATATCCTCATAATTTATCTAAATTCATTTAGGTGAGAAAGTTCAGTGATTTTTAAATAAATCAATAATCAATTTATTTGTTACATCAGGTTAAGTGTCAATTCTATCTACATTTGAGTACTTTAGCTTGAGGAGTGAATTACATCTTTCTCATGTTAAAGTTTACATGAAATGTAAAATGATACTGCATATATAATACACCTAGTTATCTGGATTTTTCTGCAGTAGATTTCTTATGAAAATATCACTCTTGATGCAAAATCTGAATTCCAGAGAAACTGATATAAGTGTGTTATTATTTCTGAAGATCTTGCCAAAATTCTCATGACCTAACTTCTCTTTGAAGCAGGATCCAGAGAGAGGAAAGAAAACTATAGTATGTCTGGCATTACTTGCAATAGTTCAAAGTACATCAGCAGCCTTTTCTGATTCTCATTCAAAATCAGATATGAAATTTTGAAATAATCAAAGAAAAGCTTTCAGGTTTATCATTAAAGTGATTAGAGTCTCAGAAAAAGGAATTTGAAAAGTAGGAGTTCCAATGCTATATTGTCAGCAAGTGCTGCTTAGACTTCAGAGTTCTGAGATGCAGCGTAAATGCAAAGTCCCTTAGTTTTTGTTGTTGTTGTTGTTGTTGTTGTTTGCTGTTGTTGATTTTTCTTTATGTTGACTTCAGAAAAAAGGTGCATACAATATGCAACTGCAATAATAGAATTTGGAGCCAGTTCAGCAATTGGATGTTTCTGCTCAATCTATTCAGCTTGGAGGACTCATGGAAGTGGGTTAGAAATTTGTTCTTCCAGAATGCTCTCAGCCCTTATGTGCTACAAAATTTTACCAGTATTTTACCAGATTTTATGTATTCATATTGATGCTACTAATTCACTTTTATGTGTGCAACCTGTGCTGCCTTCACTGCTGCATTCATGGTGCATCACACGCACTGTGCATCAAGCTGTACTGCAAAAACCCGCAAACGCTCTAGGTAGGCACTGTAGTGCCCCTCCAGAGAGCACCTACTTGTACCCCAGCATTAGGGGGAGCGTGAAGACTGCACATGGAGGCATCAGCAGGCATCTGTTGCCAGCAATATGCAGAGGAATCACAACTCCAGGGGACAGCAGAGCATCCTCGGTCACACTTTGCTCACGTGTCCTGTGTCACAGGAGGTATGGTGGAGGGTGGGACAGCACCATTGCCTCCATCCCAACCAGAGTTATTGATGCTCCTTCCCCGTCCTTGCAGTATCGCTGTGTTCTCCACAAACTGTTGCCCCCCCTTGCTCTTTGATGCCAGTTCATCACTGAATGCTAAGACAGTGGTTCAGACTTGCCTGCATTGCGGACACTGGTGCTGGCAGTATTTTGAACGTACTCTAGAGGCACTGGCTGGTGCCTGCCTGGAGTCCAGCAGGAACTTCTACTTACATGGTCTTCACCACACAACCCATCTGTAATGTACTCATGCTTCGCCACAGACAACAAGGGCACTGCCTCTGAATAAGCTGGTAGCCGGAGGGACTTGCTTGACGCTTGACCCACCCGAAGAAGTAGGCACTAAAAATAAGATAATAAAAATGGATAAAAATAAGGAGATCTCTCTCAAAGCAGAATACCTGAAATTAAATGCCCAGATTGGTGAATGAGCCAGATCAGGATTTTTATAGATGAACTCTTGTCTTCATGGAATACTTTGATCACAAATGGAATTCTTCTGTGAACTTCCATCACAAACCACTTCTGATAGCCATAGAAAACTACTTCTGTGTTCCAGATGGCTCTGTGGATTTTTATATTTAATAACTACTCTCTTTGTGTTTTTATTTTTTGTTTACTTTGTGATTTCTTTGTTGGTAAACACTATCCTAAACCACGTCTATTAAAAGCCACTTATCAGACACTAGTTTTAACTTTTTTATGTAATAGTCGATTCTTACATTGTCCAGGGTTGCAGGAATAGAGCAGTGAATGTCCACAATAATTATCATTCAAGTATACTGCTTTAATTAATAACTCTAAAGAGATACCATAAATTCAGTGTATTAGATTCAAAAGCAAATAAACTTTTCTATTTTTAAGGAGATGAAGTATCATATAAAAATATTAGACCATCTAAATTTTCCTATTTCATCTTTTTATGAAACGTGGAAAAAGCAAATTGCAAATACTTACAGTGTCAAACTAACGGAAGTATAAATGATGAGCAACTTGTAATGCATGCAAAAGGAAGCCATGGTTTGCTGTGGGACTGTGGAAGAAGAACTGAATAATTCATTAGGATAGAATAAATAAGAATATCTCAATGCAGCTGTTGCAGGTTTGTTTATTGATCTACCTGGCATAAGTTCCTAAAATGTTCGTCATATAGTAAGCTAGATAATGTAAAATAGCTAAAGCACTGAAAATGCCATATTTCTGGGTTTGGGACTTAATTGTGCGTCAGGGAAAAAAATCCCAAACAGACAAACATGAAAACAGAAACAAAACCCAGTATTATGTAATGAAAAATAGAAATTGTAATTTCTCCAACACCAAAGACTGGACTACTATGGAATGGTTGTAACTACAAAATTCTTACAAATAATAAACAGTACTTTAAATGTCAGTAAAACTGACCTATTGTTATGACCACTCAAATGTGGCCTCATTCTGTCCTCCTTCCTACTCAGAAATACAGAGGGGAGATGGTTTTACACAAGTGTCTGTAAACTACACAGTGTAATCAAGTCTCAAACAGTTCAGGCCAATTAAAAACAAAACTTTGAGTGCCTCCCTGAAACATCATGATCCATAATGAAAAAATGGCCAACATTAGTAGAGTAAATTAAATTAATCTTTAGTAACTAGCATGAAACAAAGAGCTGTCTCTCTTCTACTTAAGACCTTTTTCTCCAGGAACCACTAGAGCTGAGATGAATTAAGTTTATTGCTCTGGATCACTTGTTGTGTTATCACCTCCACATGTCCTTGCTTTTCTTGCCCCTCCATCATCACAAATAATTGCCTTTTGCCAGCCTCTGTTATATCATGGCATGATAGCACTGTTCAGATCTTTTGGCCATCCTGTGAGCAGCTCTCCAGAGTGGGACTTCAGAGGCAGTAGAAGCTCTGCAGTCTCATTCATGTGCTTCGTCAGGCTCCTTTCTACGTGTCTTCTTCATTAGCAAAGTTGTACAAAGATCATTCCTCCTAAAAAAGTGGTTACTTTGGAACTACTCCACAGGAATCAGCAGCATCTCCGAAAGTAATATCTTCCTTTACATCTGTAAAAGTGTGAGAAAGACTTAGGTTCATTCATTGCTACATCTTGTAGCTCATCAGACAAGGAAGTGCTCTGCACCCTTTGTACCAGGGCTGGAGAGCTGTGTGCTGTTCCCCCAGGTTCACTGAGGAATGAGTTTGGATTCCTCTGGTATCATTGCTAAGTCAGATTAAAAAAATAGAAATCAAATTATGTTAAAAAATAACTATTGAGACAACTATTGAGGAGCATTGTACCATGAGAAGTCCTACTCCTTGTACGAACATTATTTTGCAGCCTGGGGAGTCTTGACAGAGGCCTCAGTTGAGAAGGACATCTCAGGCCCATTCTTCATCGTGCATTAAGGCACTTGGACTTGCATTAATGCCTGATAAAGTTTAAATATTGTGAGCAGGAGGGTGAAACTTGGGTTGGGAGGCTTCTGAAAACCAGTCGTGTCAGAGGAGGTGCTGCTTAGCTCTTTTTCTGAGATCTCACAACTTGCAGGATTTTGTGTATCTGGCTTCACATTGTTGAGATGTGTTTGCCAGTGATTTATTATAATTTGATCAAATGCATTATTCTGTAGCATCAGCTCCATTGGAAGTGTTACAATGCTTCACACATGACCAATAATGCTGGACACAGCTAGGGCAGCACAGGGACAATCAGGAATTGGTATGCAAGGAGGGATGATATTGTAATAAGGTTCATCATTGTTTGTGCCCTTTAATGGGCTGCTACTACCTCTTAGTCAAAGACTGCAGTGCAGGCTATTTGGACATTTTAAGATGCTCAGGCTTTTAACATCATTGATTTTCTCCATCAGTGATGCTACTGTTGTCATTTTTCATCTAGAAATGTGGAAGTCAGATCTACCATACTTAACTCAAACTGTTTAGGCACCTATTCAAGATTTTACTTGACATTGTTATCTGATGCATAGGTTAAGCAAGTCAATTTTTGCTTTGAAAAGAAAAAAAACAACAAACACAAAAAGAGCTTTCTCTTCTGTTTTCGAGAGTTATTTCTGTGCATTCAGGCCTCTTGCTTACTTTTCTTTCTGTCTGGGAGGCCAGAGAGTGCAACAGACCTGATGGAGGTAGCGGAGATGTTGCAGGGAGTAGAGTTGATTTTGCATGCACATAAGCAGCATCGTGCTCCAGTCCTACGAGCCTCAGACAGTGCTCAAAGGACAGCAATTGCTAGTAGGTAGTCTTCATTTGCTGCAGCTTTATCGGCTGGTTTGATTAGTTTATGGCAATCCCTCACAAAAAGGTGTTGTGCTTCAAATGTCTTTGCTACCGCCAGCTCACCTGACTGACTTGCTCTGTCAGTCGTGCTTGTATAATATTTCAGCACTGATCCTGCCCATGAGAACTTTGCATAAGACCCTCTATCACAGGGTTTTCTGGTGAATCAAACTGGACTTCAGTCAGCTCCACGGACTTTATATTTTACTGATGTGTTCTAGTGTTTTGTTTGAAAAGAACATACAGCTTAGATGCTAGACATGTTATTGGTAGTTGTTAAAATTTTGATTCTAAAGCACAGTTTAAGCCATTGAAAAATCTGTGGTAATTAACTGAATGTTTCCTTTCTGCTTGGTTTAAAAAGGTCAGCCCGTCTTTGTGCCAGTTTTCAGATCTTTCCAGCATTACTCTTTAATTTCCTAGACAGTGTGCCAAACACCTGGAAATGCAATTTCCAGATCTGCATCTTTTGGATATCAAGCGTAAGTGTACAATGGAGTGATAAGTTAATAAACATAAGTCATTCATATTCTGTAGGGCAGATATTGGCAGATCATTAGTAAACTGCAAGTGGCTTTCATTGCATTGTGTGTGCATGAGTACTTTCACAAAAGATTATAAGCCTTTATAGGTGATTCAGCCTTATGCCATAACAGAAACGTATTGCAGGAAGGAAGACTGCTAGAAATTAAAAGTAATTGACGTTCCCATACATGACAACAATAACACTTTGGCTTCCCTTTTTGTGACGATCTCCTGCTTGTAAATTGCCAGAAGCAATATTCTTTACTTGCTTATTCCAGCTGAAGGATTTGCAAAGGTAGCTAATTTCATCCTCTGATTCACTTCTTAGAAATGCCTTTTTTCTTTTCCCTTCCAAAAATGTAACCTGAATTCTTCTAATTTGTCATGGTGGTTATTTTGGGGGTTGGTAAAATCATGAACATTACCAGCAGAGTTGTGAACATTCCTTCTTGTACTGTTTGTAACAGAATCCTGTTTTGGAGCTTGATATAATTCTAAAAGAGTATTACAGTCTGCTGAAATTATCTTTAAAGTGCTTGGAAATTGCTTATAAAATGCATAGAATAGTTTCTTTATGCTACATATATGTCTTTGTGCATGTGTGAAGATGTTTATACACATAATACAAAAAAAAGTCTGCAAGTTACATTTACATTTGTATATATATGGATACACTCAGGTGCAATATTTTTTAAAATCTAGTCAAGATCTATCTAATCAATACATGTATGTATATCTGTGCAAACTCTAGCATCCCTCCTCTCAACATACACCTGTCATATTATCAAATCATTATGCTTGTATAAAAGAAGATTAGACACTAAGTAATTTTAATTTACATTCAGATGAAACAATGACTTTATGACATATCCAGAGAATTACTTTCTGCATTTTGGTCACAGCAGGTTTTTTTTTCTTCTTCTTCTTCTTTTTTTTTTTTTTTTTGGTTTAATGCCTACCATGCAATGACAAAGGTTTATTTTCCCTTTGTTCTTTTCAGAGTGCTGCAGCAGCTCCCAGTCCAGTGCTAGGAAACATTCCCCCAGGAGATGGCATGCCAGTAGGTCCTGTACCACCGGGTTTTTTTCAGGTATTCAGAACAATTATGATTACAGAATTATTAGGATAGAAAATCCTCAGTAATACTGTTTAAAAGTCTGTAGAAAAGGTCCTGTTTCTAAACTATGTCTCACTATATGGTGCAATACTTGAGAGTTATTTTTTAACAAAAGTAAATAGGTGGAAAGGAAGGGCTCTCTCTGACTGACGAGTGTTCCATTTCTGAAATAGTACAGCACAACTAATTTCAGAATTTCCAGGATAAAAAGTACCAAGGTATGAGTGGAGACTGAAAATGCTTGAATATAATTTTATGACAATTTCTTATGATAAAGTATTACCATTGCATTGTAATTTAAAAACTTTGTTGGTTATGTTTAGCTCTGTGGTAAAGCCATAAGCCAGATTTTGAAGATGTTGAAGTTTCAATGGGAATTATACCCAGGCAATTAAGAATATCCCACTGATCCCCAATGCATCTTTCTGCATTGAATATCTCAGCACTAATGCCTAAAAAACAAGCCAAGGATTTAGACTGTGTGTTGCCTCTAGTAAGTTTTGTTATAAATAAATTGAAATACCCAGTTAACACTTTGAACACTAATGGTACAGAATGCAGTGATGGACAAAATGGCATCTTGTGGCGCAAGGCCAACCTAACAACTGTCGTCCAAGGCTGGACCACTCCTGTGAGCAAGCTCACATCTCCTCCTTACCACAGCTTGGTTGTGTCTCTCTTCACTGACAAACTATGGCTGTGCAGCAGTAGCAACAAACGCAGCTCTCCCATTGAAAGAGTTTTTCAAGAAGAGAGGGTTCCACCTCACTGACTTGATCTCATGATGTGGAGGGAACAATCCAGATTTCCAGGATGGTGGTGTGGGGAGAAAATCATGATAGGAATCTTCTGTTCCATAAAAAGCAGGTGTTGAAATCCAGGTAGAGACAGGTGTCTTTTTGTCTTCCTAGAGATAAGTAGAAAAAAGAAGCATATTTCATCTGCAGGAAAAAAAAAAAAAAAAGAGAGAGAGATGTATTATTAACAGCTCTTTATTTTTTTTATCCAAATGGTGACAGTACACAAATGGTAGGGTATCAGCGGTCTTTACTGTGTGTTTTTGGCCTGTGTGAGTAACAACACTATTTGTATGGTGTCCCTTTTCCATAGTCACAGAGGGAAAAAATGCTATATGTAATATTGATACCTACCTAAAGAGATCCTGAATCTGGCATGAGCATGTTATTCCCTTGATCAATGCAAAAACTGAGGTGTGATTTTTAGTGCATGAATAAAAAAAAAGTGTAAGTGAAGTATAAAATATCTTACTGTTGCCAGTGACAAAATCCTCAGGAGTTGGCAGAAGTGATTAATTGTTTTATTTCTGCTTTTCCTGTTTTGAACAGCTGTTTAAGTAGAGTTTTTTAAACATAAATTCTTCTTAATTTTTATATTGTGTAAATATTTCACTTTTTCTTATTTCAGCCACCCACTCCAGTCATAACATCAAAAGAATTAAATCTTAACTTTTTTTTATTTTGTTGTCTTTTAGGACAATTAGGAAGGGAAAGGGGCAGAGATAGGACAAATATATGAAGTATAGAGGAGAGAATAATAATTTTAAAGGTTTTGCAGAAGAAGGGCATGCTTTTTTTTGCTTGTTTCAACCTATATAAGCATGAAAAGACTTCTATCCATTCTAGATATTTAAAGATGTAAGAAAGACAAGGTGATAGAAAGTTAAGGTTAAACATGAGTATACTTTTCTTCTGTGTCAGTACCTGAATTGAGTTGCAAGTGGCACTAAGGGACATGTTTTAGTGATGGGACTCAGTAGGTCAGGTCAACGGTTGGACTTGATGATTTTGAAGGTCTTTTCAACCTAGATGATTCTATGATTATTTGAGGCCCCACTGACAGCACTGTCTTTTTCCGAGGCCTGGGATTGAAAATAAACTGTGGAAAATCCATTTTCAATGTAACACAGTTTGTGACATTAAATCAGAGCTATAATAACTCAGCAGGACATCTGGTGAACCTTTGGCAAGGCAGGTTCCAAGAGCTGATCTGCACAGTCCAGTTTTGGCTCCTCCAGACATCACCATGCACCTCTTGTTGAGTCCGTGCCATCATGTGTCTCTGTAATATGCAATACTCGAAATGCTTATATACTTTCATTGTTATGCTTAGTGCTTTAATTGTTAGAGATCTACTTGCTTTTGTTGGCCTGGTTAACCAAACAATCATTTTTCAAGAGATTATTAGTTCTTACTGTAGTCATCTGCTTATGAATGTATATAAATAAATAACATGTTAGTTAGCAAATCCAACTGTACATTGATATGGTTGGGAGCAAGCCCAACAAAGGGAGCTAAGCCAAAATGAAGTCAGTTACATAAGAGTGTGCGGAAACACTGAGGTGTGTATAAAGCAGATATGTACAGACAGTCCATGACAAGGTGTTGTGGAGTTGGAGAGAGTGTTGTCAAGAAGCAGCTAGTGTCTGGTTGTAATACCTTCAGAGCTGAATCTTACCAATGTCAATTTATATGAGGACAAGAAAATATATTGGCAGACATAGCTGTGTATGTGAACCTTGAAAAAATTGAGGAGCATCATCATCTATTGCTGTAGAAGCGTGTGAAAAGACAAGCAAGAAAGAGAAACTCCTGGTCAGAACTTCCTACTTCCTTCATAGATGCTTTCTTTCTAGTACATCTTTAACCAGAAAAACAGTTTCTGTACGCTCTTTTGCAATTTCACTGATCCTGACAGATCATAATAAACCAAATTGCAGAAAACATGTTCATCTGTCTTTGAATATTGGCAAACTGCAGCCTCTTTTCTGTGAACTATTGGTCTTCTCTCAAGGAGGGACTGAATTTGTGCTCAGACCTGCAACTCGATTCTAGACTGTGAAAGCGAACAATTTTTTATTTTTTATTTTTGAGTCGGAAGATTACAGAAACAGTGGGAAAATGGTACTTACATCAGTATTTAGTTCACTAAGACTTTGTGCTACAAAAATATTGTAACAACTCAACTTCTTGCAACCTAAAATTTATCTGGAAGACCATCCTGGGATGATAAAGCTACTTTTCGTTGCTTTTGTAGAAATATTTGGTTTGGTTTGGCCTAAGCAAAAGCTGCCGAGAGGCACTGCCTTCCAGCTCTGCTTGGCTAACTCAGGACTGCTGGATGACTTAGCATCATTTCATTTCTCATCAGTAGCAGAGTTCTGTTTCCGCGTGTGGCACAAAGTGCTGGCTGGGCCACAAGCGAAATGGATGCTCTTGCTGCTGCAGTGCTTCCCATCACAGGGAGCAGGGAAGGTGGCAGTTTGGGTGGGGACTGTGCTGGAGCCAAGAAACCTTACCCGAGTTCCAGTTTCACTGGCACTGCTTGGCCACTAACGTTAGTTCCATGTCTTTATTTTTTATAGAAGACAATAATCCAGTACAACGCTATGGCACGTGGAGGTAGATCAATATGGGAGCAGTGTGCTTCTCAGGAAGAGTCTGCTAAAACCACTACTTTGCTCTTTGTAAACTGAAGTTTTTGTGCGCATGTAGGCCACTAGTGCTGTCGTTACTCAGCAGTTTCTGTAATTTTATGCCTGGTCCACAGAGGTGGAGTTCTGAAGGCAGCAGCTGAATCTGCATTGTACCTCTGCGTTTGAGTTTTTATGTTTCAGTTCAGGTGATGGAGCTGAGCACTACAGTGCTGAAAGCCTTACAGTAGAAAGAAGGTGGTAGAGTTGTGCACAGCTATTACCATCAACTGTACTTCCTTTTTTAAAAAATAAAATGGTTTAAAATGTCAAAAATAAATTTGGGAAGTCAAGAAGACAGGTTTATGTCGTTTAGGATATGTTTCAGTTTCACCTACTGGTGTGCATGCATTTTAATGTAACTTTTAATGTCATAGGTATGTATTTTTTTTTGTCTGCAGGGCCTCATCTTCCTTCAGTACTTAGAGTACTCTGGAAATAAATTGGGGTTATGTTCAGTAACTGAATTTCCTCCTGCTTCATGAGCAGTGAAACTGAATATGTGGGACTAGAGGAGGAGAGAAGAAAATGGTATTGTAATACAAGATTCTTAAATCCCAAATAGGAGAACCTAAAGAAATTTTAGAGTTGACTTTGTATCAGTCTGAAACAATGGGACTTAGGGTCAAGTGCAATTCCATGGGTGGGATGTGTGGAGGGTCAGCACTTAGGATAAGTCGCCTTCTTAAATATGGAGCCTCAGAGAAGGTTAACGGTTGGGAGTCAGAGTGCTAGACTGGATGTTAAAGTAAGTGTGCAATTCATTCCTAAGGTACCCACGTTTTCCCTGGGTAACCTAAGATAAGTCATTTCAATTCTTTTTTTAATGTGTCTCCACCTATAAAAAGGAATATCACAAGGCAAAATCCTTTTAAAAGATTATGAATTGCTTGGGCAATAGAAATCATAAAGCTGTCTTAGGTACCATAAGGATAAGTGTATACGTGTCTGAAATTCTCATCGAACTCCAGTGCAAGTCTCAGAAATTGGTAATCAACTTGCCAGTTTTCCTCTCTACACCACAACCTGTAAGGAGCTAAGGAGTGAGAAAAGCAGTTAGCTACTACGTTAATAAAATAAAATCATTCAAGATATTTTCTGTGCCATTTTTTAGCAGCAGACTTAGTCTGCGTTAAGTTTCTTGTTGTGGCCATCCACAGAGGTCAGTGTGACGTGGTCTTCATCCTTGTTTTTGGAGTCTTGTCAGATACTGTAATGGTAGGACTTCTGGAGGACTGAAATAAGATTACAGTAATTATTTGCCTTCAGATACAGATATTGGAGGATGCATATAATGTCAGTTTTACACGGGTTATCATGTAAGGTGAGGAAATTAATCCACTTGTGATCAAAACATAGAATTCATGGTCATAGAATTCAAAGACACTAAGATTTTAAGATGCAATCATATGTCCAGTTTCTGGTCTGAGGACCGCATTTTTTCCAGGAGTCAGTTCTGTGCAGTGCACAAGCATTGGTTTTGGAAGTTCTGCTGGATGCAGGCCTCGTACGACCTCCAAAGCGTTCAGTGATAGCCACACTCCGCTCCTCCTCAGGACAATCAGGCCTGGAAAAATGCATGGTTTATACTTCCATATCATGGTATGATATGCATTAAAATTAACGGCATAAACATTTAGAAGTGTTGTCATGGAAATTTTGAAGTCCAGGTATGCTTCAGTTCTATGCCACATGCCTGTGTACACATTTGAAGTGTGCGAGCTGCATTCAAGTGCATACCAGTACTCCGCATATAGCAAAGTGCTGGCCTGTTTCCATCTCTCTCTTCACTGATCTTTAAATCAGCTAAAAAAAATGAGATACATTACATTTGTATTTTCATAAAATATTTATTTGATCTTTGTGGTTAATAATCAGCTTTACTAAGCAGATAAACAGAGGCCAGAGGAAAGTTTTCGAGATTGTGTTCAGCATAATATTTTGATTTTTATACAGCATGAAAAGTACTGTTTTCATAGGATTTTATTTGCCTTTTAGTTACTTTTCCAGGTTTAACACAGCTAAATATAGAGTTCTGGGTTCTAATCCAGTGGAATGCATTGTATTTCTCCCAGTTAGTGTCAATTAGCACTGCTGAAGATCCGACCCAGGTTGCTTACTTTTGCAGTGCTATTATGAAAAACAGTTAAATGCATATTTAATTAAACACCAGTTATCTTCACCTCTTTTATTACATGGTTGATCAAAAGTTTGCCATGTCTGCATCTGTGTAAAGAACCTTTCTTTTGTTTTACTGGCACTCAGCCAGAAAACAATATTGACTTTGTACTTCGCTTGCCTGAGAGACACGGCTGAACAGTTAACTCATCAAGTGCTAACTGAGATGTGGAGGAAACAGGTTGTTTGACAATTCACAGTTCACTTTTTTAATTTGGTAGATTAAAAAATAAATAAATTCTACCACTGACAGCGATTTTTTCACTTTTTTTTTTTTAATGTATTACTTTTTTTGCATCCAGTTCGAAAAATTTGTTCAAGTTGAGTTTATCACTAAACCTTATTTCCACTGCACATATATGCTAAAGGAATTGTCAGGTATTTTGCTTCATTCACCAATTTGTGATAATCAGATATACTTGGATAGGCATAGGAAAAATGTGTTGACACCATGTTTGAAAAACAAATGTTACATATTGCTCTTATATAAAGGAAAAAAAAAAAAAAACACAAACCCAACCCACCAAATAATGTGAGGCTGTCGCGCCATCTAGTGGCAGTTGTTCATCCTCATCTTAACTTAATGCGTGTTATTCTAAAATATTTTTAGCCTTGTTGTGCTTTAGTAGAGCTGACATAATGCTTTAGGAGAGCATTATTACAGTAAGGCACATGAGTAAAAAAAAGCTTTTCCATTTCTCTTCCTGCCTAACATTATTCACTGTTAAAAAAATTAGTTTAAATAATATTTAAGTAGTGAAAATGACCGAAGTAAGTTGGTGAATTAAAAATGAATCACACCCACCTCTTTGCTTTTCAAAACGTAAATAGCGAACAATGTGTAAAAATAGCTTTTTTTTAAGCCTCTGTGTAAGGCTATAAGATGTCTGCATCTTTTTAAAGGCCAGTGTCTGGCAAGGTCTCCCAGGTAAATGCAGACGGCACCTCTGCACCTCTTCCGACTCGAAGGCAGCCGGGAGCCCAGCCCTTGCAGGCACCCAGCCCGCGGGGTACCAGTCGCCCGCAAGCGGCAGCGCGGGCCTGGTGCTGCTGGGTATGCAGTCCTCTGTGTCAGCCCCTTCACACGCACTGAGCATCCTCCCCAACTGCTAATTTGAGGAAGCATCCAGCAGGAAGGAAGATGAGGAGGGAGAAATCCTCCAGCGTGCCTTTAAAGCCGCGTTGGAGTGGCTGTGTTGTTGCTGTGAATTGTCCACCAAGGGGTCGTTGTTTGTGCAAGGAATGAATATTCCTAATTCCAGCTGCTAAATTACGTGACTAGAGCTAAAAGATACAGACGTCACTCCGACTGATCTTTGCAGGACCATAAAGTGCATCTACGTGGATTTAAAAGTGTCTTGTTTCTCTTCAAACCCCACTGAACCGTTTCAATTATCGCCCTACTGTAGTCATCATGTAGTTTCCTGGTTTTCCAGGGCATTACCATGTTCCACCCCCCCGAATTTTCCTTCAAACAGCCACACATAGTTAACAATGCTAGCATCCTGCTTAGCCACTTATCTTTCATTTGCTGGTCTTCGTGTTTTCCCCACTTTCGCGGCATTGCCTGGCTGCTTACCCATCCTGAGAACAACTATAAACTTGTTCACAGGAATCAACCTACGGGTGGTAGTTGGTGCAAACTCCTTGATGCAAAATCTGCAGCCTGCCCTCTCTTAGTTTCTGGTGAAAGATTGAATGAATCAGCTGTTTCACATTTTTCAATTTTGAACCATGGATTCTCAAGTTCCTGGTAAAGCTACCCATGGCACAAATGAAACTTTATGTGACACTCGCAGTCCTGTGTTTTTGCTTAGGAAAGCAAGTAGCTATTTATTATTAAGATTGAACAAAGAAAGTCTCAAGTTTCTCTTGCAAAATCAAAAAGCTGCTATACCTTTTTTTTTTTTTTTTTTAACTAAAATGTACAAATCATTAAAAACGAACTGGAGCATGACTAAAATTAGCTAGGTTTGCTACATGTTCACACCCATCCTAAACTCCAGTGGAACAAGTGAGATAATTTCAGGTGAAGAAGTGAAAAGTTAAAGCATTGGACCCTGAGTAGAGCAGATAGAGTGAAGAACCATGGAAAGCGTCATGGACTGCAATACATTACTGTAACCAAATGAGTCATCACCAGAGCTGCAAATATGGGTTGTGAGTAAAGCTAGCAGCTTTGCTGGGCCTTGCAGAGCTTTCAAAATACGAAAGTGCATTTTAAAGGGGATTTTTTTTTCCCTATGAGTCTATACAATTGATGTTAGTAAGAAAAAATTTCATGCATCTTTGCAATCTGTGTTGTTTGTAAATGCATCCACCCACCCCAGTGCATGAAATTATGCATGTCTCCACTTATTTGCAGAATTAGAATATGTGCCTTTTTGCCCTTGTCAGTATCACATTGCATCTTAAAATATTTTAAAAATTAATCTGAGTTCTTAGACTATGTGGGAGGGTTATAACATCTAAAAAGATCTCCACGTAGTTTGTGTTTGTTCCTCCTTTTTCATTTGTTTTCTCTAAATGCCAGAAAGAAAGTCAACTTCTAAAAAGATAGAGGTGCCTGACATCTGCTGGCTTTGATAATTCCATCCTGCAGTTGTGGTAATGGTTTTGCTGCTCGTAACTGCTAGAACAAATTAAAACTGCTCAGCTTGAGTAGCTAAATAAGCTTTGAACCCATACTTCCCCACCTCCCCGTCCACATGCACAATTTCAAGCAGCGACAGACCCACTGCTAGCTGGGATTAGGGAGGGAAGGGAGGGAATTAGGCATAAGTTATTTACCTCAGGGGTCTGCTCTGAACTCCTAGCATCTTGCCCTAATGCAAGTTCTGTGTTTGCAAGGTAAATGTCACGAATTTAAGGATGCTAACCATCCACCCAAACTGGTCCTGTAGTTGCTGCTGAAGTGTACTAAAAGGTAGGGGAGGGGTTGGCATTTGTGTGTAGTGCTCCCTTCTGCTGAGGTTAATTCAGCTCCTGTCATAGTCTGGTTGTTGTAGTCTTTAAACGAGCCACAAGTGCCTGGGTTTTATCCTTGGAAGGATCCTTGGAAGAAGATAATGCATTTAGCTTCAAAATAGTATGTTTATTAAATCTAACAGCAGGAATAACAAAGTCCAGCTTGTCATTTTCAAAGTTCCAAAAAATCAGTTGTATATCATAGTCAGGGATGACTAGAAGGTTCACTAAATTTAAGGGAAATCTTGAGCTCAGTGAGCTGTGTGAATGTCTGAATTATAAAAGAACAATTTGTTTATTTGTTTTAAAAGGGTGATACTTGATCTTTCAGTTTTAGCTTAAATCACGTTTGAAATATTTTATTTTTTTGTAGTTTAATAAAAACTGAAGTCAAAACTATTAACCTGGTTTAAAATGCATGTAGTTAATAGCCTGTTTAAAAACGTGTTGCTTTCAAAATTTCCATTACATATCACGTGCATAATTTAGCCTCTTTCTCTCCCACTAGCTAAGTCTTTGTGAGCACAAGATAATGGTATTTCACAATCAGTGAGACAGATGTAATAACAGTACAATTCCTAAAGATCATCCATCATCAAAATCGGTGTTATTTGCTTTCTTAAATTTCTGGAGAAGTAGCTTGGCTAGGAGGCAGATCCTGCTGTTCAGATCACAGAGAAATGTTTAGCTGGGAACAAAAGGAATATATTTTTAAGAGGTTTTGCTTTTTCATTTTTATGTGCAGAGTATGCAAGTTATATACTCAAAGTTTTGCAGTATTCTTTCATATGGTGGAATGAGTCCTGTATTTCTTGGCTAGGAATAAGGCATTCATTTTGTTCGAAATGCTAGTATTGTTCTGGTTATAACTTTTGGAAACTTACATGAGGAAACACAGAGGTCCTTGGAAGGCTTTTCAATTTTTTATTTTTATTTTTTAATTTTGCCTTATACTCTAAATTATATCAAAGTTGTTGCTGTTGCCATTTATAGGTTGCCAGACCATGTCAGGCTGCTCTTGGAAAATCATAAACACAGAAATGATTTTTATGGGGATCTTTATCTGAAGTGCAGAGAACTTGTTCATGAAAATGTATTTGGTCATCAGAAAAGGCCAGCATAAAAAGACATCCTGTCTTTATGCTGAGAAGCTTACATAATTTTATCTGAAATAGTGTAGATGAAAACAATTCTTTTGATTTATACTTGTAGATTACAAGATATGCAATGTGTAACCCAAGTTTCAGCTCCAAAACACTTCAGCAAAATACAAAACAAAGACCTCTAAGACTGCATCAGCCTTTTGCAGGGCAAAAGAGGACAAGAGGGTTTGTATAATTAACAGAAAAATGCAATTGAATAGGAAAATAATTTATGTTAAGAATTGATGATAGCCTGTCTGAGCTTCATAGAGGATAAGTTACATGTTTATTCTTATCAGCAGACTGTGCCAGCACACGTATGTCATTTTGAGAGCTAATTTAGTATAGTCCTGGTTAGAATTAAAACGTGTTAATCAGGAACATCTTACACACTGTGGTGACTGTCATTGCCAATGAAGATGTCCACAAAAAATGCAGGGCAAACTAAATAAATGAAAGTATATGAATTGTAAACAAACTTGGATAAATTCAATTCACACATATTTTATGGTTCGTTACTGTACTTTTTAAGAGTACAAAGCAATGTATTTTATAATGGAAGCACTTACACCAGTGGTAGTTATAACGCACCTCTAAATCATTCTATAAAATACAGGAGTCTTAAGGAGATATATTAAAATGTTACTTCCTAATAATATTTCAGTACTGATATCATAATAAGAAAATGAAATAAAATCATCAAGTAGTCTTATTTCATACCATTTAGACTATAAATAGTTAAATGATGTTGGTCGTTTTAACCAGGAATAGAGTTTGAAAACCAAAAAAGTGAATATGGATCATTTTTTCAGAGACATAATATAGAACTTGGCAATTGAATTATTTTTTTCTAACAAAGGAGTGGAGAATATTTTTGTTTTGTTTTGCTTTTTTTATTTTAGCCAAACTGTATGCCATTCATTTTGAACTTTAATATATTAAGGGATTTGGTCTTTATGAAAATTCACGTCTGTCTTATGATTGTGATGCTAGTAACTTGGACCCTCTTACTGTACCTGCTCTACAACAGTACAATTAAATTAAAATAGTTTGTCATAGTGTGGGCACAAATTAAGGTTGTGGTTCCATTTGCAGCTTCTAGTGATTAGTAAAATATAGAGTTTGTGCTGATTATGGTGACTGAATTATGCAAAACAATTAAAACCATTTCTGTCCTTTTCTATACCAAGTGCTTAAAACTGTGTTTCACCTTGTATTTTTTTAATTTGGGGTGTGCTCTTTTTATCTTGTTAAGAGGCATTCTCTGGTTAGGAATATCATCATCCTCTCAGGGCACTGAGACACACCATCTAAGGATATTTTTCTAAATTTGATGGTGCAGGTAAAGAAATAGCATGCTAATAAGAAGATACCGTTTTTTTGTTGTTGTTGTTTGTTGTTGTTTGTTTTGTTTGTTTTGTTGTTGTTGCTGTTGTTGTTTTTGCTTTTGGAAGTGTGCTTGTAGAGGTGGCTTTGGGAAGCCCTGCAGAGCTCTGTCTGCAGGTCCTGGTGCAAGCAGAACCTTTTCCTCTGCTTTCCTAAGTCATATCAACTGCAGTAGGAGCACAGCACAGGCATCCTCTTCCAGATCTGGATGGAGCTGCGGCTAGAGACGTGTCCTCTCCCTCTCCACCGTCCATCCCTGATGGAAGAGGAAGGCCCAGCTGTCCAGGTGGACACCACACACTGGTGGCTGGTCAGGCTTGGCCGGCGCTGTGCTGAGGCACCCGAGGAGAGTACACACAGCCCTGTTTGTGTAGACACAAGGGCCTTCTTGTAGGGATGCTGACCTGTGGCCACGTGGTGCTGACACCGGGAGGGAAGAGCCCAGCCAGGTGATCCCGGAGTGCCTCCAGCGTGTCCCATTCCTGAGGCTGCCATGCGTCACGCTCAGCAGGTAGCCCCACCGCAAACCAGCCAGCCTCACAGCGGGTGTCTTGGCCGCCTGAGGCTGGTTAAACTGCTCCTCTTCTTTCTCTGGTTGACTTAAATGCGTTCTTTTAAAGCAGATTGGTGATGTGCTTTAAAAATATACCTTTCATCCTGCTTTGACCAGGGATCTGCATATTCTCTCAAGTTGAAACAAACCTTTTAATACACCAAGCTGGAAAGATATTAATGTGACTCTAGAAGAGTGCTGCTATTTTAAGCTACCCTAACTGAAAAAGTGTTTTTTTTTTTTTTTCATGCCATGTAGACAAGGTTCTCCTGTTCAAGCATTATTCATTCCATTTTATTCCCCTCAGAGAAACAGCCCTTGCTTTGTTCGCTGTCATTTTGTGTCTTGGTATTTTTACTGTTAGCAGATGTGTGCAACCCCACCATCATTCTTGCCCAGTAACTGCAGTCATTCTTTCTGAACTACATTTACTTGTTTTCCTGGCGTGTGTTTGTTACATGAAATTGTACTATGCAGTATAACAAAGCATGAGATGTCATATAATATGCATGTATTGGAATAGATACAGACATTTATGGTAAATTCAATCTCATTAAGCAAGGAATAGGAATTGAAATGTGAGCAATATGGAGGATTAGTTATTTGAATGTGGATTATTGAAAATTTTGCAATTTATTTGGAACAATATGTGGTCAATAAATGTAACGGTTTGAGTAAAAAAGAGTAACAAATATCAGTGCAAAAAAACAGTTTAGCCATATTTGGAAGCAAATTATATTCCCAGTTTTTAGAAGGGAAGTAAGTTTAAAGGAACAGGTTTCTTGAAAACAGTGGTACCATCTTTTAAATTCATTTATTCCACTAGTCTTAAGTACAAGAAAACTAAAATGCATTGTTTTGAACAGTCACCTAAACAATGAAAAGAAGACAGAGTAAGAATTATTCAGTTGGTATAGAAATGTGCTGGCTTCAATGCATTTATGTCATCAGCTTCCCTGTGGATATTTTTTTGTGAAATCATTTTTCCCAAATATCAGAACCAGAATGTGGGCTGTGAGACTACTGACTGATGCTTCAACATTAGTTGACTTCCCTACTAGAAACTTTTATCTGCTTGTCCCCTTGTTTTCCCAGAGATTAAGAAAAATAGTATTTTACAAAATTTTTATTTTGTACATTCACACACACATGCATGCATGCTCACACAACTTGCAAGATGTTGTTAAATATGCAGTTTATAAGATATCCTTTACTCTTTCTGTACACGATTGGATTTTTTTCTTTAGCAGAAAAATAAGAGAAAATACTAGAATTTGTGCCACCATCATTAAAATTCTCAAACTTCTTTTTAAGTGTTTTTAATAATTTGACATGATAGAATAAGAGCAAGGAGTTTTCTAAATTTAATGTTTCACATCTTGATTTTATTTTCTGTAGTCTGTCTTATTCTTCAGCATTTCATTTACTATAAGTTGATAAATATATATGTTCTATGGTGACTGCACAAAAGGTTTTTCCTATCACACTTCTTTTTCACCCAGTTTAGTAAAAGTTTCTGTTTATATGCCTTTGGTCTCAGCTGCTTAACAACAGCCTTCAAGATGCTATTTGTGATAGCAAATTATTGAATTTTATAACTGAAAGCAGTAATTACAATATACTGGTGTTTGCAGATGTGTTCAGTAAGCTGATTTCCAAAAACGCTTACCATACTCTTCGGGTATTACTGTAACTTGTGTGACACATTTCTAAATGCTGCTGGCGTCTTCACCTAGGGCTGTTTTCTCAGTTGTCTTAGATAAGACACTGTTGCCTGTTATTTTTGTTTTCTTCATGTTCTTTCATTTTGGTTTGGGTTGGGTTGGGTTGTTTTTTTTTGTTGCTTTTCTTAATACGTCACTGAAGTTATGTGCCAGTTCCTGAACTCCATTTGAGAAGTTAATTGCAGCTTAGGGTAATGTGTGAAGGCATTATTTGTACCTCCTGGTACTCGGTGTAATGTCCCTGTTGTGTATTCAAGCAACTCAAAGGTTGCATTAGTTACTGTAAACCCTTGAGAGCCATTCCAGAAGCTGGAGATTACTGTTGAATGGAGCCACTCCAGTAATATCCATTTTCCTCAGGCAGATCAGCTTATTGAGAGCTTATACACTGCTCAAATACACTGCTCAAGGTTTCCCATGCATTAAGCAAGATCTGGCCATGAGATGCCATGCACGTTACTGCATCCTTCTGCATAGAGAGATGTGTCTTTTGGCCCTCTGTCTTCTTCCAACCTGACAGCTAAAGTTAGTACAGCATTATTAAATCATGTTACCTGCCTTTTGGCATATTCTTTGGGTTTAGTTATTTCTGTTTTTGCCTTTATTATTTTTTGAATAGTCATATGTCTGTAATCCTCTCTGACCATATAGGTGGAGGAAATCCTCTTGTAATCCGTGCATTGCTGACAGCCCTTTCACTCCTTGCCAGCTGGTATAACCAAGGAAGAGTTTGATTCAGTGATGTGGCACCTAAACAATGTCCTTTGCTGAACTCTTGAGACAAATCAGGAGTCTATCTTGCTGTGAATTTAGTGCAGGAGTCCATGAAAGGTTTTAGACTATCAAGATGCTGAATTGTGAATTGACACAAGTCTGGGTTGGAAGGCAGAAATGCCTGCCTGTCTTCAGCGCACAAAAAATTCATTTTTTGTCTTCAAAAGTCAAGCACCACATGGACTGATTTAAAATCTGTGGTCATCCTTTTTAAATTAGTGCATGTGCTTTGAACCCATTACTTATATATATGGATATATATACTGCAACAACTCTAAGAGAAGGGGATGAAAGAGCTTGTAGGAAGTCAAGGAAACAGAATGATACTAACTGTAAGAAATGAAGTCCAACATTGTTCCTCCATAAATTGTGGTCATTTCAGCAACACTCAACAATGAAGTAAAACTAGATAAGAAACTAAATGTCAGCTGTTTTTCCTAATTACAAAGGGTGTAGCAAAACAACACGTATGACAAAAGTGACTGCTGCTTGAGTTCTAGTCTTTTAGAATGCCTTAATAATGTCTTGTATGTGTCAGACTTGGAAAAAAAATTGCTCCTAATGTAGTGAAAAGCTGTTCATATTTAATATATTTGCATTAAAATATTTGATAGAATTTCTTTGGTGTCTTGATATGTCTTGGTAGAGGTTTTTATGGGCAAACATGACATTGATATTGGAGAGGGAGAAGGTTAAGAAAACAAAATTAAAATACTTATATTTTCTTTTGGTAATAGAATTTTTGTGGTAACCTAGGGTACTAAATGCTGGTCCGAAACAGTGTAAAATTCTTTAGAATTGTGTTTGAACATCAGTATCTCACCACTTTCTGCAATACTATATGATACTTTACTGACACATATTCACCAAAATATTATTTGTGCTTCTCAATTGTTTATATATTTTCCTGCCCATAGAGTAACGTGTTCATGTATAGTGTTCATATCCATGGATAATCAAGAACTATAAGAGCTGCCTGAAATTTAATACATTAAGTCATTCTTTGCTCTTCTACCTGGGTTCAGTTGCTTAAAGAATGGGAGAAGTTTTTAACATTTCCACAAATAAGAGAAATACATAGATATATTGACATTTACAGTAAATAAAACTTATTTTAAGGTAGAGTTATGTCAAACACGCTTCTACAGTTATTCATGCAATGAACCAACAAATCCTTCAAGAACAGAGGCACTGGCTCTCAAATAAAAGTTTGTTTTGATGCCTGCATAAGAATGCCTCAAAAAAAAATTATGACATTATATTATTTCAGAGAAGAATCTTATATTTAATCTGTGAGGTTTTCATTAAATAGCCTTGAGACCCACGTATATGCAGATCTTCTCAAATATCTGAAGCAGCTACTGACCTCACGGATGCAGCAAACTAAAAAATATGGATTATAATTGTCATAATTAGAGACAATATGAGTCAAATTGTGAAAATAAAATTGTGACTTTTTATGAGTAGAAGTCACCTGTTTCAACACTTTTTATAAAATTTAGATTCTTTACAAAGACTAATTTTTTAGATATTTTTATAAAATGAATATGAAAGTAAACCTGTTGGGAAGAGAAGGGACAAGCAGGCTTCCATACTACTTGAAAGGAAATATGGAAGTTGAAAGAGAAGATGTTCTGTGAATAACACACTATTATGCACTAATATTGGTAGTGTGATTCTACATTGAATTACTGTTGATTTGCAAGACATTACTGATTTCCCTTTTACAAGGTGTACAACTGTAAATAAACTGTAAATAAGGTATCATTTGCTGAATATAGTAAGACAAATACAAGGCACTCACTAGAGCTTCTGCATTCTGCAGAATGCAATTGGTTGACCTTTAAGGAAATTGTTGAAATTCTAATTTCCTCACACTTTTACTGCTTTACAAAGATCCTTATGTTTACAGCCTTCACCACATGCACAAATGTTTTTTCTGTTTCTTTCCCATCATAGAATCTCACCATCAGATAGAGGGCGTGAAGAAGCCTCCCTCTTGTATAGCAAATTTCAAATGTCCTTTTTATTAATATAATTTTCTCACAATTGTCTTTTAACTTTTCTTCTCCAATTTGTAAACCATCTGTATTCTAAATTGCTTTCTAGTATCTATTTCAAACATATTTATATAGAAGGTTATTATTACAACTTCCATCTGATTCTGACATGTGAAAGGTTCGGTTGATTTTTTTTCTGTACATCATAGCAAAAATACTGTTGGCAAGTATAAGTAACAATTATAAATGCTGCTAGTTATTCCTATTATTATTACATCCATTACTAATACTGATGATCACTAGCATTGTATTTTATAACACAGTGCTGCTGACACAGCTCAAATATGCCATTCATTCATGAAACGGTGATGTTGAGCGCAGAGTTTCGGTGACCTGCTTGTGGTCCTTAGCTGCAGCTGACTAGATGATTCCTGTCCAGGTATATTGGTTTCTTTTCCAAGAGACTTCTAAGAGTGGGATTGTACAGTAGGTCGTTTGTCATAAGAGATTTCTTCTGGGACGTTCCATGCGACTCCTTTCTTTCATATCTCTCCTTTCTCTGATGACGGCTAGGCAGTGTCATGAACGGAAACATGCTCTTGTTTCATGATAGAAAGTGGCATGGCATTTTTGCTTTCCCAGTGCCCAACAATTTAGACATAGAAGATAATAAGCTAGTGTATTAGTAGGAGGTTTGAGGGGCCACCTTATGGAAGGATTTTTTTTTCTCCAGCTCTTGTAGCAACCAGTCTTTTTTGTCCTCATTTTCACAGTCAAAGCACACTTTTAGCTCTTCATTTTCTTCTGGAGTTGTAGGTATGTTTGCTTGCCAAAACGATCCTCTTCATCATCTGTTTAGTCAGATGTTTGTGCTTTTTTCTTGCTAATCTCCCCGCTTTTTAGATTCCTAGATTACTGTCACACTTTGAGATGGAATAAGTGGAGATGTTAAATGTATTCGCTTGTACTGCCATTTGTTTATCATTTATTTATGGTCTTAGTTTAAAGGACTGACCTTGTTTCTGCGCTACAAAGTAGTATAATAGAAGCGAAGAAACACTAGAAGCTTAGAGCACAGGATTAGTGTATGTGTGGTTTTGGTAGAGGAAAAGCCGTACTGAGTGTGGAGTTGTGTGTGGAGGGATGGGAGGATACATTGAATTAGTGTGGTTTCATATAAACCACTGAAGGTCTAGATACTAGTGACACAAACTTGAAATCTGTGCCCTCACAGGTTGAGTCTTGTATGTTACATTACTGTATTATTACGAAAAAGTGAAAGGAAATTATTTGTGAATTATTATGCTGGTGCTTAGCTCTTGACTCTTTCAAGAACATTTTGCTTTTGTATTCCAGGGTTCTTATCTCTCCCCCTTCTGCAGTGAAAAGATTAGACGTGTGATAACATGAGCTAAATGGTTTATTATTCTTCACAGTTAATGCATTAAATTGTTCATATTCTGCATTCATAGTATCTGCAACAAAACTTTAAGTAATGTGTCTTGCTACATGCATTCACTAAGAATCTCTGAATTTATTTAGCTTTGCTAAAAATTGTGGAATAATCTACTGCATGCTGTGTGGAAGTATTTAAGCCGGATGTCTGAAGTTTGAGCGTGGCACAAGCCATACACCCAATGATTCAATGTGGTATTTACAAGTTAAGTTGAATTATTTAGCAGTATTTCTTTTTTTGTAGCCTTTCATGTCCCCTCGGTATCCCGGAGGTCCAAGGCCACCTTTAAGAATACCCAATCAGGTAAGAATTTATCACTGATGTACATTTGTCATCCAGGTCATGGTGCGGTGCTGGGAGCTGGGATCATTGTCCTATTGGCTACCAATGTCTCTGGCACATGTCTCAATGTCCCTTTCCACTCCATTTTGTCCATTTATGCAGTTAGCTTTGAGGATTACTTTACTTAATCCTGTTCTTTGTTGGATGTGTAAAGGATACTTACTTCACAGTAAACACGGAGATGATCGATGAGAAGCAGGTATCAAGTGCGTTGTGCCTCTTACAGGCACTCTAAGGACTTCAGAAAAGCATCGAATTCCCACTTTTCTCTCATCTCCACCAAAGGGTATACATGCTAGTGTAACAAGAATGAGGAATGAGCTGCTGTTCATCAGCAGAGACCTTTATTGGCCCATCTGTGAAAAGATGGTTCTGGAAGCAGATAGCATTTGGATTTTTAAGTTCTCCTTAGTGGAGATAGGAGAGGAGGCAGTGAATGTCAGCAGTTGAAATGTTAGTGATTAAGCAGACGGAAAAATATCAGTGGAGCTCTGAGAGAAAAACTGGGTCATTTGCAAGACTGGGAAAGGTTGATAGGAAGGCAGTAATATCTTTTTTTTGTGAAACCTAGACTTCCAGGACTGCCTTTGACAGCTCGATGAGGAGACTTCTCTGCTCCAACCTCAGTTCTGTCTGTTTTTTATATCTGTATGTCACAATCTCGACAAACTTGGCTTGAGCACTGGCACAATATTGCCAGAAAGTTGAACTTCAAATTTTAGTGAGCTGGACGTTTCAGGTTGCAAGACTTGTTCAGATGTTCCACTTGGTGATGCTTGAGAGTGAGTTAAGTTATCTGTAGCATAGCTGCTTTGTCACAAGGCAGATGGGTGACTTAAAATTACCATTGTGGAATTGGTCATCAAGAGACAATATGAGTGCAATGTCATCCATCCAGAGCACCTTGTTAAATGTTTGTTACAGTGTACTGTAATTCAGTACAAAATATCTTCCTGATTTTTGCACCTTTCAGTAATACCTTAGCCAAAGGTACACCAGAGTTTGGGTGTCACTTATTCTTTTGTTTCTGTTTCTATGCTTCCGAACTGTGCAAATACTGGCAGGTAGAAACTGGATGTGGCAAATGCTGTAAAATTGCTGCCAACCTGCAGCTTTAGTTTTGGAAGCATTTTTGTCTGCATATTCTGACATTTTCAGTGTAGAGCTGTACCATAATGTTAGTGAATTACAGCTCGTGCAATTCATTTACATTACACTGCATTCATGATTTACCGCTTTTAGCAACACTGCCCTTATTTAAGTTACAGTATGGATGGGCAGCATGTGGAAGTAATGAATTACTGTAATGCAGCTTTAAGGCTGACCTTTTGGTTACAAGGAAGCAAGTAAACATCAAAGTTAAACTCCCACCATAACTACAACTCCATCCCTCAATGCATAGCAGTAGAGATTGTATTTTGGGCAAGGAGGCGTGACGCAGGGCATACCCTGCATGTCTGGTGCTGTGTAGGGGCATCTGAGCTGGAGCTGGGCTCTGCAGCAAGGAGTGTTACTAAATACTGAGTGCCACCTGAGTGACTCAAGTCTGCCTTCAAGGCTCCATCATGCCCTGCAAGATCGAGTCCTGCAAGACTATTTGCTCTTGGCAGTGCTTGTGCTGTGCAGATGTACTCCCCGTTGTTCTGAAGTCTTCTGATGCGTTGGCAAGGAACTGCAGTCCCATATATGACTAACCTCACTGCAATGATGGCATGAGCCAAGTATTCAGTCCAACGCAGCAGGAGCCCGTACCTCCTTGTTTGTATCCATCACCTGCCATCTCCAGCAGAAATGACCAATTCCTGCTTTGCGAGTATTTGACACTTCTCTGTGTATTTCATGTGTAGTTCTTACATAGCATCCTGATTCCAAGCCACTTAATAGTCAGATTTAAACGATGTTCTCTCAGATTATTAGTTTATTCCATAATCTTACAGTAGAGTACCTTTCGACTTGGTATTAAAGTGAGGTGATAATGCACGTCTTAATTTTGAAGTTCCCAACTCTTGTGGAAATAAACCATAGAATATCTGCAGATAGTTCCCCTTTGTATGTATCCAACCACAGTATTTCCAGGTCGTGAGTAATTTATCCATCCCCTCAGTAAGCAATTACCTGTGTTGCCTGAGTAGATTACTTTCATAATACAAGATTTACTCATTGCAGACACATTTTTACTGAAAATGCATTATTGTTTTGAAATTTTAAATAGCACTTTGTGGATCAGCTGCAAAGATCATTCATAAAAACATTATTCTAATTGACTAGAGTGTAAGAGACTGTAGAAATTAGCCTTAAACCAAAATCAGTTACTATAAACCCAAAGGGCAGATAAAAAATTGGAGACGTAAAAATAACGCATTTGATTTTGACCAGAGGTGAAATAACTCAGTGTGTCTTCATGCTTGAAGACAAGCTATAGGAGCAAGTGCTGTGACTGTTGTTATATCCTGTAGATGAATTAAAAGCTTATCTTAGCATTGATGCCCTTCAAAGGAGGGGGAGAGTGGATGATAAAATGTCCCGCACATCACAGCCCTACTTTGCCTTACACCCTTTGAGTGCTGTGTGGTTGGTGCAGTTATAGCGCACTCTCAGAGGACATCATGGTGTCCACATTCTGGCCTCTTAAGGGAAGGTGTTAAAATAATGGTTAAAAGGGAAAACTGTAGGAATATAAACTTAGGATAAATTGCCATGTAAGCAAGAATAGGGAGTGATTTGAGGTTAGATAATAGGTAAGGTAAAGCAAAGGAAGAATTGGAGAAAAAAGGCAAATTGAGTGCAGATATATTCTGGGGATTATTTATACATAATTCCAAGGAAGTCCAAGATTTTGTCCATGTAATCCATAGTTGAGGTTGTTGGACATTTAGGACATTTAGTTAAGCACTTAGAACATTTAGTTAGGATGTTTAGGAATGTTAACTCTTATGTATGACTCTTGACTGAAAAGAAACATCTGGGAATTAAAAACAGAACATTTGTATTATGTGTTTAACATACATTTCAGTGTATTATATCCTTGTAATACAGTTTCTATGCCTGCAGGCACTTGGAGGTGTCCCAGGAAGTCAGCCATTATTGCCTAGTGGGATGGACCCAACACGGCAGCAAGGTGAATGAGATAAATATTTGGAGCATCCAAAAGTACTGTGTTCTTAAACTTGTGTCTTTTTCTCCGTGTTTCAAAGCGTATTGCAGCTTTTTAAGCTTTTTGTTAATTAAGAAGGAATGATTAATCAAAGTTGGTTTAGAAGGTGCTTGTATTTTGTACAGTTTTTTAAGTTATGTAATTTTATTTGCAGGGCATCCAAACATGGGTGGGCCAATGCAGAGAATGACTCCTCCAAGAGGAATGGTTCCTTTAGGACCACAGGTACCTTCCACAAATAGATATCCATTTTTATTGACAGATCATACTTACACTATATTACTCTGGTTTTGCATAGCTTGAAGATAGAATGTGCCAGGACTTGTCCTTCTAATCCCATTTAAAAATAAATTTTATCTCTTTTAAAAATTATTTCTGAGTTGCAGCTTTAAACAGTCTAAAATTCAAGAACCAGTTATTTTAATTCATGTTTGAAATTAGAAGGAATCCCTTAGCTTCCTTATTTCAGGAAAGTTATGTTTTTCCTACACCCAGTGTATTCTGTAATGAAAGGCTAGGGTTTGTAAAGGAGCCCAAGTACTGAGCCCAAGTGATGAGGTGTTTCCTCATCCTCTCATCCTAACTGATCATGTTGTTAAGGAGGGAAGAGTTCATCCCACAGTACTACCAGCTTAGGCAAACAATAACAAAAAAAATCTGTGAAGTTTTTTGTTCATCCACTATTGAGCTAGATTTTTGGTGAGTGCTAGAGAGATTTTAATGTAAAATTAGAAGTTCATGCTGCTATTTTTGCCCCGTATCAATCATAAACATCTCTCCAGCTTTGATTTCAAGGGGTCAATCAAGAAGCAATCTTGGACTGCAAGAATCTGCCTTCTCCGTGGTGCTGACCTGTTTATAATTGTGTATAGGCACTTTCCTCAAAAGTGCAAAAATATTAGTGGATATTTGTCATTATTACATTTTAATCATAAACTGAGGTAGAAAAATAAACCAATTCTGATGTATACCTGAAGCATGAACCAAAAGATTATTTTGTATTTTGTCAACTCTCTCAGTGAGAGAAAATTTAGGTAGTGTTGTTTTATAGCAGTCTTGCCAGTATTTTGTTCTCCAGTGTGCTTGTTGTGCCCACACTTTGCATTTTTACTTTCCATTTTAGATAATCTCTCTAGTGGCTTCTTTGTTCCTTGGAATAGAAACTGAATTTTAAATGATTAAATAGCATTGCCTTTTAAATCTGTTCATAACTGCCTTTACACTTTTGGGTCTTCTTGGTAGAAACCAGTTGTGCTGTTTGACACAATGTCTGTTGTGTGACCAACAAACTGTTATTAAATACATTTGTTGTTTTTTCTGTAGCATTGAAGTTTATTTACGACTTGCGTTTTGGAGGTAGAAAGAGAAGCTTTGCAGTGCTGCCATATGAGATTGAGCTGATACTTTATGCATCACCATTAGTCACACAGCAGGCAAATCTCATGCCAGTTTTTATAAGGATGATTTTTTCATTTTTGCTGTCTCTTAAAACCCAGTATTTTTGTAACTTTCATCTTTCTTTCTTTACAAAATATCCTTTAAAACAGGGAAAATGTAACTTTATCTACACAAATTGAAGCTTGCAAATCAAACTTTTCTATAAATGGATTATCATCTATCTTTATATGTTGCTTTTAGGATCTTCTCAGAATTCAGTTCTAAAAAGAAACTTGATGGATCTTTCACACCTACTTTAAGGTCCTCTTGCTACAGTGCTGTAAAGTTGACCTAGGCGTGCCCAGAGTGTAAGGCTCTGCTACCTTACTGCACAGGCAGTAAACCTGGCAAGCACTTAATCTGGTGATATAGAAATGCTTGTCTCAGCATTTTGTGTTTTATGATTCTACACTTTTCTAAACTAAATAACGTGAAGCTAAAAGCAGTGTACTGTTGTAAATGCTTGAATCTCTGAAAAGCTCCAAAGAATTAGGTTCAGGATTTTTCAAGCCACAGGCATGCCAGCTGAAAAAGGTACTCCCTGCATGCAGTGATGGGCTCCTTGCTCCCAGTCCCTCATAGTTGCTGGTGAGCTTCTCATGTGCTTCCTAATGCACTGAAGTTAAAAATAATTGGGTTGTCTTAAATATTTAAAAAATAAGTCTCAGCTAATCTGTCTCATTTTGACCACCTGACGTTAGGGAGCCCTTTTACGAATAACTCAACCTTGAGATAAACAGTGGTGGTGGTGACTTTAAGTAAAAAGCTGTAAGGAACAAATTAAGGAAGAGAGCATAGCTGCAGCTGAAGGAACATGTGTATCAGTAGCCTTAATGAAAGTGCTCTTATTTTAGGATGAAAGAGTACATTTGATTAGAATTAGCAGTAATTAGAGCTAGAAGTACATTTGATTAGGAGTCTTCCAGTCATGCAGGATTCCATAAAGATCTTTAACCCTGGTCTACACAAATGATTCCTGAACTAAAATAAAGAGGGGAGGTACCCAACAGACCAAATAGGGAGAATGGCTCAGCACTGCAAATCGAGATGGGAAAATGAAATAAAATATAGAACCACTGTTTTGTTACAGTCAGCCTGTGTTCTCTTCCAGATCCAGTAGTGCCAGCTGAAGATGTTACTGCGCCCAGCTGCTTTGACTACCCACCAGTTACTGCCCTACAGTTGTTTAGGCAAAATTACCTAGGATAACTTAGGTTAAACAGGAGATTCAAGTTAATCTGGCTGACTTTTGCCTGAGCATGCACACCAATCAATCTGCCCTCTGCATACAAAAGTTCAGGAATGAGTAGTGGTTGATGTCTAGCAGCTATGGATAATACTATCTTCAGATGGCACTGTTGGATCATAGAATCATAGAATCCTGGATCTGGAAGAGGACCTCTGTTTACAGCCTCTGGATATATTCTTGCAAGCCAACTCTGTATGGTACACTTTCAGGAGTGTCTAACAATGAAAAAAATTATACGTTTGGGGTTTCTGTTTGCAGCAATGGGACCTCCTCTCCTCATCCTATATCAAATCTAGATAACTGATATATCTCTAATCACTCAACGTATAGACAGGACCAGACCAATATTTGCATATCTGTGTGGAACTTCTCCCATGTATTCATGATATCATGTTTACGTGGCTTTGTGAGTAAGACCAATATAGAGAACACCTGTAAGCCAAAGTTATATTTTGTCAAGTTTTGTCAAGTCAGATTTTGTAGTTTATAGTATAGTGGTGTAGTGCACCAATTAGAATGTATTCATTTTATTATTGGAAAATAGACAGCAACAATGACTTAAATATTTTTAAGTAAACCATTTGCTTGGACCACTTCTTTCCAAAATGCATGGCCAACATGTTGAAGTCAACAAAGTTCATTTTAGAAAATACACTATTACCCATTTCTTTGGAATATCAGAAAAATGTAGAAAAAAAGTAAGAAAAATTAACACAGAGTATAGAGTTCATTATGATTGTGAGCTGAGATAGACTGTTTTGTATTTGTCTGAATTAAAATAGGTATAATTTAGTTTTTCATGTAAAGAGTACAGTTGTTAAATTTCTATCATAATGTTATCAGAGCATAAACTCTGATTTCATGGGCATTAGGTAATCCATTTGTTGACAACTCTATGACATTCATTACCATATTAAATAATTTTTGTATTAGTCACATTAGACATTAGAATTGACTGATTAGAAGAGAAATGTAATGGTTATGCTGTATGTTATAAAAGTGATATCATATGGTGTAATTTCATACAAGCATTTATTGATACCCTAACAAAATCTAATAAAACCAATTCTATTTGAATTTCATAATGTATAAATCTCAGAACCTAAGTCCAGGTTCCTGATTTGGAATAAGCTTCCTTGGTATAAAAGTTGAATACATTATAAAACCTCTCCCTCTGGCAATTGACTTGATCTCTATATGTGTAAATAATTCCTCCTGCAACAGTTGACATTTTAAGTATTCTTAGTGTATTCCTATTGTTTGAGTAGTAAATGTAATTCTTTCTCCTTGGGGATAACAGTATTATTTTTTAAAGTCAACAATGGAAACTCCTGAAAGAATGAATTACATTGGCCTATCCAGTCAGTGGTTATATAGGGATATCATTAACCTGCTGTCCTTTTTTTCCCCCTCCTCTTTGGTTTTGTTTTTTTGTTTTGTGGTAGTCTGACCCTTGGTTATCATTGCAGAACTATGGAGGTGCAATGAGACCCCCACTGAATGCTTTAGGTGGCCCGGGGATGCCTGGAATGAACATGTAAGCACAATAATAAAATCTTATAATATTTAGAAAAATCATTATTTCATTGTGGAAGTAACATTTGGGTTACATAAGACAAGGGAGAACATTGCTTTGATAAGTAACATGCTCTGATGACTAATGACTGCAACTAAAAAAAAGTGAACCCACAGCAGCTTACTTATTCTGCATGCATCTCTTACAGGCTTCTTTGCAGTCCCTCCAAGTCTGTACAAATACTGAGTTTTTTTTCACAGGTCAAAGTTAAAATACTGGGAATATTTTGTCAGTATAGTCACTGATATTTCCTTGTATGCAATTTTTCACAACTGACGTTATAATCATTTATGGTTTTACTTTACTTTTTGTAAAGTATGGTACAAGTATGGTTCTTTTCTGCAAAATAATGAAGTACATAATTTTAGCAAAATAAAACAATTGTCTAGAGCTCTTTATAAAAAAAACATATTTGAATGAAGAAGTATGGATGATTCTCTGTTGCTGCCTTTATTTCTGCGATTACGTTTATTTCCACTCTAAACAGATAGAACAGTACTACAGATATGAATGTAAGTTTTCCAGTAGTTCTATGTACTTTTGGGGCTGGGTTGTCATTTAGTAAAAAGTCATATCAGCTGAGTTCAGTTAAGCTATATTGATTTCTTCCAGACATGGATTTAGTCATTGGGGTGTATTATTCCTTTTATACCTGTAGACAACCCTCCTTTTTAAGAAGGTAGAAAAAATTTCAGATATAAAATTACTGTATCTAGAGTAGACTAGATTTAAACTATGGATTTTAGTGTAGCAAGTGACTCAAGATGAGCAATCTTCTGCACTTGACGTAAATCTTTTCTTGCGTGGAATTGTTTATATGATTAGCAAGACAGAAAAAAAAAAAAAGATGCTCGTATTATTTAGATTTCTCTCATAAGAGATTCTAAAATTTTAAGGGGCTGTTATAATTACCATTAGTGTAACAAAGACCAGAGATTATGTAGTCATACTTGTGTCTTGGCTGTACTACTACTTAAGTTACTACATGTTCTTATAACCAGCATCTTGCAGTCCCTGAGGTGGTCACAGAAGGCAGCATGGTAGTTAAGGATGCTAATTTTAATTAAAAGTAAAAAGTTATCAACCGAAAATGAAGTATGGAGATAGATAATACCATGAAAAAAAAAAATCTAATCCGATATATCCTTAATTTCTTCTGATTTCCAGACAGACTTTGAATTTTTGAAGCAAATAAAATAAAATCTAAACCTGGGTGTTACTCTAACATATACATCATATATTGGACTCCAGGCAATTCTAGAAACCTTCCCAAGGGTAGGCATTTCTTCTTTTAAATAAAATTGATGTAGAAAAAATATTTAGATATTTGAAATTCAGTGTGAGTATAATATAAGCACTACACAGATTGTCCCCAAGAGGAGATTTAATTTTAAGGAAAGAAAATGTAGCTTCCCAAAATAAAATGTTCTAGAAGTAAAATTGAGGATGGATGAGGTATTTTGAGGATACTTATCCACATAAGTGAGAGTTTACATAGGAAAAATAAATGAACGGGTTTCTGGATGACAGAAAGAACTCCTTGTCTGCCAGAAAGAGAGAAGATGGTTAGGGTTGAAATACTAACATTTCCATATTACAGTATTTAATAAGTAAGTTTCATCTTGAGTTGAGTCAGTAAACACACATAGATCACGTTCTTTTAAATCAGTGATGTGAGAAGTACGTTTTCCTGTGAACTTGTATGTACCATTAAAGAGGATAGCATGAATTGGAGACCTTTGCTTCAGGAATTCATGAGCTTTGATACAGTGTTTGGTCTCCTGAGAAGAACGCAAGGTAGAAAAACCAATATGAAGTAGGTAACCATAGTAGCCTCCATGTCTTATTAAGCATATGCTGCAGTCCTGTACATTTTCTACAAACTCTTCTTTCCTCCAGCTCAGCTGGAAGTGGGACAGAGTACACTCTCTTGGTTTTGAAAAGACTTCCTGCTGTCCCTTGGCATATTATAGAGCATGTTGAAGGCATAAGAGAGTCCTGGAGTATTATGCTATAGCATATACTGAACTGCGTTACATGCTGAATCACAGACCTTTGGAGTTAGGTTATTGCACACCTAACTACATGAATGATTTTTGTTCATCAAACCATTTTTTTTCCTTTGTCGAACAGAGTGACATACACTGATCCAAGGGAGAACAGAAGTGTTAGTGTGGTCTGGGCTTCTTTTAATTGCATTTCCAGGACATCACGTTCATTTCTTACTGTCAAGTTACTGCTGTCAGGTTTCTCGTTACCCTGCAGCCGTAGTAAAGGCTCGTCTTCTGGTCCGTTCCTCATACAGGATCACAGCGCGTCTGCAAATGACCCATGGGCAGTAGCAACAGATGCACCCACGTGCATTAAGCTCGTTCTCTGTACTACCCCTTACAATTTACCTAATGCACAGCTCTAAGAAAGAACACTGTAACTCATTTAGTGTACTTACATTTCTAGGAAAGAGGATAACTGTATATAAAACTATTGCCTTATGTTAACTTACATTTATCTTCACATAGCCATATCGTACATTAAAATTTTGCACTGTTGTATTCAATGTTTTTGGGTTTCTGGCAATGTTAAAATATAAAAGCATGTACTCTACAAAAGCAGATGCCATTTTAAAATCCAGCTTTTTCTCCAGGGAAAGCTTCAAAGGAAGCTGTTCTGGCTAAGAGCAGAATATCTGCCAAATATAATTTTACATTTTTCTGGATGAGAAAGTGTTCTTTATTGTAAAAAATGGTAGCAACCAGTCTGAGAGCTCATAGACAGTATTTCAGTTCATGAGCATATACTTCCCAAATGTAGTACTGCTAAATAATTCCTTGCTCCATCATAGCTAATGCATATCAGATTACTGCTTTAAACAGCTGATACATATCCTATGTCTTTTTAAAAATAACTTTATTTTAGCTATAAGGTTTTAGGCTGAAATGTGGTGTAGCCATTTTTAGTAAGATTTTATTTCTTCATGGAAAACTGTTCTCTTCAGGAACAAAATTGCAAATTTCAGGAAGCAGCGTTACATTTCTCTGGCACTTTTTAATGTCCTGTGTGACCTGCAGTGCTGTATCAAGCGCTAAGAATATCTCAGTCATGCCTGAAAGGAAAAAAATTTGATTTTATTTTTTAACTGCAGTTCACATACTTGTGTCTAGAGGTTTAATTTCTGATGGAATGTATTTGCCCATTAGGAAACTGAAATACTGGACTGTATTTTTACAGGTACCATGATCAAGGGTACAAGATGAACCTTAAGGACAGATTGCAGTTGCAGTTAGTCATAGTGGTAGATACTTTGTAAATTACTCATATTTTGGAAATGGAACATTCATAATAATCTTTATGACTCTATTGATAGTTCCAAAATAAACATTTTTATAAAAGAAAAGAAAAATTGCTTGCATTGCATTGAAAAAAATTGCAGGTAGCTTTTTAATGTGTTCTATAAGCTAACAACACTATTCTGCGTATAAACCATATGGCTTTCAAGCAGAATCTGCTACAGAGTTTTCTAAGTCTATACTTAGAGCTGTCCATGACTTCCAGTAAATTTGCAAATTCTAACAGCTTCTTAGATGAAAGGTGAGTTTCCTCTCTGGAAGTGGCAGCAGTGCAGCCTGCAGGATAATGCAGGCGTTACATGAGTTTAGCTTTAAACAAAACTTGCGTGCTCGCCAGAGGGACCCGATGTTGACAGGAATTTTGTTTCCCAGTCTTCTTATAAAATCCATGTAAATTTCCATGTTGCTGTGGCTAACCCAATCAAGTATGTGAGTCAGCTTTTTAATATCTACGTGCTTCACAGTAATCTGCAGTGTAGCATGGCCATTTTCCATTTGATGTTTTTCAGTAGGTATTTTTGTGTTACTTAATGTCACACAAACAAGTGCAGGGTTCTGTGGTGAAAACCGACTTCCAGTGTTGTTACAAAGACTCTTTTTCTCAGAAAAAGAGGAGCCAATAAACCACATATGGCACATGGCAGAAAAAAAGAAAAAAAAAAAAAAAGAGGAACACCTAATATTTCCCATGTAATTATTAGCAGAAGAGAAATTGAGTATTTGCCCTAAGTGTTGTGTCTGCAAAATCCACTTGTGTCAGGCACTGCTTGCATGATGTGATGAATCCCTTTCCTGGCTAGAATAAGGCAGCCAGTGGCCATCGCTAAAAGCCTTCACAGAGGTATCTCCCAGCAAACGTGCCACACGAAGTAACCTATGGAGAGCTGATGGGTGATGGACTTTTAACCTTCATGGAAGGACCACTAAAGCTGAGAAAAATGCACTCAAAAATGTCTTCCTCTTCTAGTGGGGGAAATGTTTCAGCAAAAAGACCCTCTCCTAGATTTCTGTTTTCCAACCTCCCATAAATGTGAGCATCATAAAGTAGAATGATTCGTTTAATTTTCACTTGATTTATTTCAGTTCATTGTTTGAGATAATTTCTTTGTAATAGTTTTGCCAACAATGCAATAAAAATAAGAGAGATTCAATATTAAATCCCTCAGGCAACATACATACTTAATAGTTTTTACTTTTGCAAAACTTTAAAATAGATAGATTACTTCCTGAACTCATTAATAAAATCTACTTTTCTCTCTGTATTTAGATCACTCTCCCAAATCTGGTAAGCTATTGTGGCTAATGTCCCTTTTCTAAAGCTAATGAGGCCAAAATACCATTTTAAATGCAAAGGCTTTGTCATCTGCTCAGCCTTTCAGTTGTCAGGGCCTTCAAAAAGCAAATTTGTCTTATTTATAAATAACTAGGAGTTTGTAATGCTACCACAGATAATTATGGTTATTCATATGTTAGGACTGTAAACATGGAGATTTTGCCTCCCGTATGGTTTAATTCCCTCAAGACAGTCTAGTACCCTCAAGGCAATGTCTAACCACCAAACTATTTTTCTGATCTCAGCTAAGAATGAGAAACTCAAAAGCACAGCAAGAGTTGTGAGAAAAAAGGTGCTCTGTCTGGAGAGTTTTTCCTTTTTCCTTTCCCCATTCCATTCTGCTGTTAGCATCTGTCTGATGTTTAGTCTGAGCTTTATCAAAGATTTCTTTGGCCTGTTGCACTGTTGTCCCCCCTGCTAGGAAGCTGCTGCTTAATCATAAATACACTGTTTGAGCCAAGTGTAACAAGAATGTCTGAGAAGTCTGAAATTTCCATTTTGCCTGGTTTATGATAAATGTCATGTTTCTGGGACTTCTGTGGAGATAATGTATCCTTAGTCAAGTAGAACTATTTTTAGATACCTATCTAGATGTGTTTAAAATAAAGTGGCATGCTTTCAATTATTAATAAATAAATATAGATAATTGTTACCAAAATGTTTATAAGGAAAGTACTATTTCTACAAAAGAAACTTTACTATACTAGAGCCATACTCAATAAATGCATGCATCTGCAATTCTTCAGGAAGGTACTTCATTATTAAGCAAGAGTACAGTTTCTATGACTGAAATTAAACTTATATTTTAGTACCTTTCTGCTTTGGTCTGTACTGTAACAAGATCTTTTGTGGAATGTATGATAATTCCTTCAAACATTATAAAAATGTTAATAAAGTGCAAAGAAAAACACTCTTCCTGAGAACTTAAAGAATTTTGGAACATGTATTTCACTCTTTTCAAGACCTTTATACCTCACTAAAATGTTGTAACCAGAGTTAAATTCACCCAGAACAGTAGGAAAGCACTTCAAGAGATGTTCCATTGAGGATATAAAAGGGGAACATCTGACACTTCCTAAATTTGCAGGTGCCTGGAACCAGTGCAGAGCTCTGCCACCTCCAGCTAGCCAGCAGGGTAGCTGCTGGTGAAGGGCTTGTTCTGGCGGGTGGTGTCCTGGAAAGCACACGCACGCACAGAATGAGCTAGCACCTGAGGTGTCTGAAATGTAAATGGCAGGGCTCTAGTCATAAATAAATCCTCTTTCATCAGCTCGTAAACTGATTAAGTGGAGAAGGTAGTGCAACAATGGGAAGTTTTCTATAACAATGTAGCTTGGTGCAGTTATGGTTGGTAATCAGACTTTAACGTAATTTGAAGAAAGCCATCTCCTAACTTACTCTGGAAACAGACTACTTTGAAACATTTGCTTCCTCAGAACAGGTCAGAAGCCTGGGGATTGTTCTGTGTCTCATCTTTCATCTTCTGTTACAGGGGCCCTGGGGGTGGTAGACCTTGGCCAAACCCAACCAATGCCAATTCTGTAAGTAAATATTTAAATATGTTAAAATCATCTTATATTCAGGGAATTATTTCTCATCAACACACCGGGAAAAAAATCCATTCAACAAATAAAACACTGCATGCTTTTTTTTCCCCCCACTAATCCTAATGCAGAGTAGAAACAGTGAAGAGCATGTCTTAACAGAGAACTCACTGACCTGCAAATATCCAGTTCTATTCATAATCACACAGCAGCTCTGCATCTCCACGTCAGTTACAGACCTAACACAAAGGTTACCCTGGGGGATATTTAAAATACATTCTAGCTTCCTTTAGCGCAAGTAGGAAGAGTTAGGGCAAAACTATCTGGCTTGCAAGCTCTGCAGAAATTACAGCTTGGGAAGATACAGCTTAATGTGCGCTCACATATTTCATATAATAAAAGCACATTTGCTCCTGTTAACTAGGGAATGTGGAATCCTAGACATCAAACATTTTGATACACTTTTTGTAACAAGCAGTGCGCTGTATTGAATTTTGTTGCAACAACTAAAAAATGAGGTAGCCTATTAGCAGCTTGAATGAAGAAGAGGTCAGTAAGGTATCCCATCTGAACAACAGTGTCTGGTACGTCTTCAGAAAATACAAAGGTAAAATTTTCATTTTCATTCAATGGTCATATATCACTAGTATAAAAATTTGTCCATTTTAAGCACTTGCATTGGGATAAGGTAGGTCTGATTTAACAGACTAGCCTGGTTCTTTCTGTTCTCAATTTTGAATTTTTAATTATACTGAATGACAATTAGGAAACAAAAAAGAGCTAAAACTCTTTCTCAGTTTTCTTTTGCATGTACTGAACTAAAATGGTTGTTAGGATATATTTCAACTGATAGTTGAAATATTTTCACTCTACAAAATTAATTGAGAAGTCCAGTAATAGATATATCTGTAAAAATGTGTTGGCTTTTTAATCTATCTACAATCATGTAAGATGCTTGTTTTTCAAAATAATTTTGTATTTGGTCAATTCAGTTGCTTCTTACCCCATCCTCCTATAATGGCATTGTTCCATGTTTCTTTAGAGAGAATCGTTGAAAAGGCTGTTGCATAAAGAAGAAAACTGGATTGTTCATAGGCAACTCGATTTCTCCAAATATCCTCTGTAACAAATACCATAATTGAATTTGACATGGGATTAGAACACCGTCCTTTAAAAAAATAAAAAAGAAAAAAGAAAAAGAAAAAGAAAAGAAAAGAAAACAGAAAGAGTAATGTGAAGAAATAAAATGAGTATCTTCTAGGGTGAAAGAAAAAAGAGTTGCTTGCCTTTTATGGTCCAGATTTTAATCAAGATTAAGTGTATGTAAGAACATACAAATTCAGTCCATGTTCAGGATGATGCTACAGTCCTGTTGACTTAAATGCAAGTATGTGCTCCTTAAGTTTCCACCTTATAAAGCATATTGCATTAATAATCTTACAGCTTAGACTTTCACTGTAGATTGTAGGTCTTTACAGAGCTTATTCTGCCTCCCACAATAATAATAAAATTATTGTAATAGATGCAAAGACTGGAAATGGTACTGGAGTTTGTAACTTGGTATTTTAAAAGAGTGATGTTTGTTGTTCAAAATGCATGCCTCACTTACTAAGAAAGAATAGGAACAGATACCAGACCTCAGCCTGCATACATTTAAATGTGTGAATTATGTTATTCATATTGGTTTCATTAGAGTGGCTACAGGGACACGGTAATCTTAAATGGAAATATTTTTAAGTATTTGGTGTTACATTCGGCTTATGTCTATATTGCAAATTTTAGACTCGAACATACTTATAATGACAAGTTGTTGAAATAAAAGGTGTTTGTGTTTGACAGCAATAGTATGTTTCCATAATCTTTAACTATGTATTTGAAATAAATTAAACAAATACACGTTAAGCTACAACTGTACATAAATGTAGGTATGGACTCCATCTCATCTCAAAAGAAATTACTGTTGTGTTTCTGTTGATGTTACAGATACCTTATTCTTCAGCATCTCCTGGGAACTATGTAGTAAGTACACTTGTATGTGTTTGCTTATTAGAATAGATGTTACATTTTATTTCGGCAAAGAAATAGTAGTCCAGATGTTAAGAAGAACCCTTGTGTATTGGCTGAGAACTAAACAGCTGATCTGCACTTAGTATTTTGTCTGCCATCTATGGTGCATATGTTGATGTTTATTACTAGAATCATTATCAGTCTGGTCAAAATTGCCCTGAGTGCTGTTTTATTTCAACATATGTTTATAATAACCAATAGAATGTGTTGTCTTGAATAATAAGGAACAACAACAACAACAACAACAACAAAAAACAGCTTTCTTGGAAACACAATATTGTGTATGAATTTCTGAACTTCTCCAGGAAAAAAAGCATATGAAGAATTAGAACAAGCTTTTGTCTCCCTAGAGATATAAGGATGGGTCCTAATAGCTAACACTTTTGAGTAAATTTTTATTCTTATAATTACCTTCTGGAGACTTGAAAAATCTTTTTTCTCCGTGGTCTGTTATGTCTTTATTTCACAGATGTTGTCTTAATTTATTATGGACTAGTTGGTAGCTTTGCTTTTTCCTAGTCTGTACTTTAAAATGAAATAGATGAAATAGTTAAAACTTTGTGAGTGTCCGCCATTGATCTGGCATTCAAAAGAACACAAAATGCTAATTGTCTCTCTGGAAATTCACAAAAACATTTTACCTATCAACAAAATAGTCTTTGTTGGAGTATGTGCTGCTGTTTTTTGTCCATGTCCTGAGAGATTAACTTTGTTTATTTTTTTAGGCTTTTTATTGTTGTTGTTATTGTTGTACTTGGATTACTTGTAGTTCTGATGTACTCTTCTAAGGCATATTGCTTCATATGTTTTTGTCACATTTAGTGCTGAAGTCACAGTGTAAGGAGGGGAGAATTTTATTTCCCTTCTGAAGTCATTTGCCATTTGTCATTCTTGTTTGCAAGTCTATTGGATTCCAATTTCTGTTGGCCAGTCAGGTTTCCATAGACCTCTCTTTTGATTTTTCATGTTTTATCATCTGAAGGTTAGACAACTGCTGTGTATTGGCTTAAGTCAACATAAAATGTGAAGTTATTTTGGAATGTGGAAATAGCAAGTCTTTCACCATGAGGACAATATAGCAGTGCTTTTTAGTGTGTTTGTGCTGCTTGGAGGCTTCTCGTAATTTCTTCATGAGAGAGATGATGCTGCAGAGCTAATGCTGAAGGATCAGTTCAAGGATGAGCTTGTTTCATTTAGATAAAATATATGTCTTTTGTCTTTTATTTAAACAATTAGCTGCTAAAAAGGTTAAGTTTCTGATGTGTCCATAATTCTAGAACTCATTTGCCACATGTGTAGTGGAAACAATCTAAACCTGCTGATCTCCAAACAAGTTCTTTTAATGAAGAACTTCAGAAAGCTTTCTCTGTTGGGAAGAATGTTTTTGCTGTTTTTGCCCGAGGTATTAGTGATCAGTTATTGTTGCAGATTTTGAAGATGGAGCATTGGACTTCATATTCTAGTTTTTGAAAGGTATCAAGTCCTGAGAAATTAGTAAAGGATTTACTGTAGAAATTAATTTTAAAAAAGCAAAACTAAGTAAAATGTGTGTTGTACTATAGGACTCTGTTGGTGTACTCAAATCAAGCCAAAGATTAGCTGGGATAAATGACTTTGACACAAAAGGATATCACCATGTTTCAATGTATAGATAGAAGAGTAGGAGTAAGAGTAACGAGTTGATTTTACTTCATGCACTGACGATGATGAGACTGATGCTGGAATGCTACCTCTAACTTGCAACATTGAAGGGAAATTAAAATATAAGCAAAGATGCAAGAAAGAGACACAGAAAAAATCCTAAGCTTCAGAGCACATGTGCTCTGTAAAATACAGCTGTGCCAATGGGAAAGGTTGCTGCCTGATTCCTTGTCCCCACTCTTCTAAAGTTTACCACTCCTTCACATCTGCCACTGAAGTTCCTTGGGTGAGTGACCCTCTTCATTCAAAACAATGGAAGTTGATGTAAGCATTTAATGAAACAAGTCTTTGATAAATCAGTATGGTTGGCCCAAAACAGGAGAAGGGGAACTCACCCATGGTGCTCCAAGCAGAGCTGAGGCTGCCTCAAATGGAGGACAGTGCTGGAGCAGTTGAGGTGGGCCAAGGGTTGAAATCTTTTGCCAGCATGAATGCTTGTGCAGTGCATGTCTTGTCTCACTCTGAGAGAAGTAGTCTTGCTTCAGAGAGGCTCTCCACATTTTGGAAAATGGAACACATGAGGGCCAGCCGTACAGACAACTACATAAGCATTGCTGAGGGGCTGGAACTTTCAACAGCAAGACCAAGAGCAAGCGTCTGGGGGCTGATGTGGGCTGGAGTGCTCTTAAAGCAGCTTTTCAGCCAATGGGTTCGTGTTGTGGAACTACATGCTTTGGGAACTTATTGTGGTTAGTTTATCAGACAACTTTTTGAGAAATAATTTCATTATACATAAATAAATTCTCAGGGAAGAAGTACTTGGAACCAGGAGGCTTTCTAAGAGGGGAAGATAGATGAACAATGAGTGTAAACATATTTTAAATTATATGCTAATAGTAATAGTGAGGATAAGTATCTTTTCTAATAAATGACCAATCAGTGGTTTCTACATCTCTTTGTATCATGCTGGAAAATATATATAAACCTAAGAAAATCATGTTAGGGAGCTTAGTGTGCAAGTACATGGATGAAGAGTCACAGACTGTGCTAGCCAGAGGGTCAGACATGTGACCCAAAGGTCTCTTCGAATTCAGAGCCTGTAGCTCTACAAAAGAAACAGGGAACTTTTTTGTTGCTGTGGGCTGAATGAGTCTTTCAGACAGTTTTGGCAAGCCCAGTTCTAACACAGTCATTACTGATTCAGTTGTAATTTGAGGGAAAAAACTTTGTGGCTGCTGGAAGTATGAAGTGAAGTTGTGATTATGCCTTGATTTTTATAAGCTTTATTTTTTATAAGGGTTTCATGGTGGAGCAAGCCTTTTTTTCTAGCACACTTTATAAAAGATACTCAGTGACCTTTCTTAGTTCACACAAAAATGGAAGAGCACAAGATAAAGAACTGGTAGGTGGTGTTACATATCAAGGCATAGAGGTGTACACATGTTGACTGACTGCAAGGATGTGCTGCTGCTTCTGGGTGAAATATTTATATATTTAGTTTACAGTTAACTGTGAGTTAATCACTTGCTGGCAAACAGAGATGCTTGCCCCTGAAGTGTTAAATATTTTGCTTGGAGAGGACTGGTATCAGTCAGAAAGCTGCTACATTACTGATTTTGATTGTCTGAAAATAGTGCACGCTAGTGTGTTATTGATATGTATTTTATAAGAAACGTTATTTTTAATAAATAACTGAGAAACAGTATCTTTGTTTTAAATCCAAAATTTCCCTGGCTCCTTCCAAAATATCTCAGTGAATTGTAGCAAATACCAGCAATGTCCTTGTAAGCAGACAGGAACAACCAAACCTTTATATTCAGTGCTACTGAAAACAACAACAACAACAACAACAACAAAAATTGCTGCTGTTTGGAGCAGTATGTCTGCCATTTTAAAATACAACAAAAGAGATAAAATACAGCAACAGTCGTATAGCAATGGAAATAATCACCTGTTGCTACCAATCTGTGTATCTTTTATCATGGAAAGGAAGAGCAGTTTATATTCATTGAATTTTTTTGGCCTAGACATTTTTATCAAACTGATTTGGTAGTTTTTCATGTTACTTAAAAGTATTAGTGGATCTACAAACATAAGAAGCAAGAGGTTATGATTCTATTCTTACTAAACTAATCGTTTACTCTGATGTTCAGAGTAAAAATATTGGAGACATTTTTAAAGAACTTTTTTGAGATTGTTTAACAACCAGAGTTGTCTGTGTACAGTGTTTATGCATAAACAGATTTGCAACACAGAAATGCCTGAAACTAGGAAAATAATATTCCTTGATTTTTTTTTTAATTTTTATTTTTTGTATGTTTGTTTGTTTTTGTTATCTGTGATTTAGCAGTCTAGGCAAGTCATGACTGTACCCAAATTTATGCAGCCAGCATTATACTGACTTTTTTTATCCATTTGTCATTAATTTGAGAAAGAATTGTGTATACAGATTTTATTTTTAAAAATGTAGAATATTATACAGACTGAATTAAATTGTCTGGAGCATTGAGATACAAAGTGTGCCTCAAAGGAAAACCTTTCTTAAACTTTCTTAGCCTCTTCTCTTCCCTAAGACACCGCCTCACTTCGTGCTTAGCAAATATTGGCTACTCTTGTACAAACTACAACTAAACAGAAATGCCAGTTAAAAAAAAGTGGTAACAAAAGTTGGTTGAGGTAACTAAATATAATAGTCTCAGGCCCTGATCTAAACATTTCTTTTGTTTGACTCACAGCATGATAAGAGTTATTGACTAATGGATATTCTAGTCAGTATACCTACCTACATAAGTCTGTGACAGAGCTTGCTGAGCAATTACATTGTCTTAATCCATTATGAGTTGTTTTGCTAGTTTATCAGAAAATGTGTATGTTTTTATCAGAGTGACTTGGGACATTCGTGATACTTTGTTTTCATTTGTACTGTGTTCATTTTTTCTGTGGTATTTTTTCTGCTCATGCTAACTGACGTTTTCTACCCTGTCTAGGGTCCCCCAGGTGGTGGAGGGCCACCAGGAACACCTATCATGCCTAGTCCAGCAGGTATTGAAATATTCTCAGAAATTATAAATGAAAATTATATGGCATTTTAGGAAGTTCATGATTTTTTTCAGACTTTGATTTTCATAATGAAACACTTAATGAGAAATTATTAGCTTTATACCTTCTGTATCCATTTTTTTCCTGCTCTTTCACTGTTTTTCTGTCCCTGCGACGTTGCAGACATACAAATCATCGTATCTGTGCCGTTCAAAGCAATTAGTTTCTCTGTCTTTCGAGCCCATCTTTTATTGCATGATTTCAGCAGTAGCAAGGAAAAAAAAAAAAAAGGAAAGGAAAGAAGACACAGTCTTTATTAGTTTTTGCTAATGTTCTTTGGGACAATCTTGCCAGGTTGGAAATCAGCAGATTTCTGAATCCAGTGAAAATCCCCCATAGTATCCTGTGGGATAGACCTGACCAAATGTAGCTCTTGGGCGATGTATAACTCAAAGGCATGGCTGCATCCCATGGCTATGTCAGCTGACTGACGCTGGACAGGTTGCTCTCCTCTGTCCTGCAGTGGAGGATTAAGGCCCCAGAGGAGCCATTGTCATGTCCTACCAGTGATCTGTTCCCAGAACTTTACTGCCCCATTGTTTCCCCAAGTTTCCCCAAGTTGCATGGTCTGTATCTCGCAATTCTGACTGCCTGGTCACAAAAGATTGGCCACATTACTACTAAGGTTTGAAGAACCAAGGAGGATGGGAGGATTCGGGACAGCTAGCTAGCTTCTCAAGGCTTAAAAATGGTCAGCTAGATGTATGTATTTCACTTTATTGATATTCTGCAAAGATTCTGATATGGAGGAAGAACTGCAAGACATGGAAGATGCTGTCCTCCACTATGGACAGTACCAGAAATCTGTTAAGATGAAACTAAATACATCTTGTGTAACCCAGTATTTAGTAGCTACTCCTTAGACTCCTTCTGGCCAGCATCTCTCTTTGCAACTCACTTTCACCAGCTAAGAGGGACCTATTCACCTCCGTGATGTTATATCATCCTCAGTCCTTATGTCTGACATGTTCTTGCTGTCCTCTACAGCACAAGAGGGTAGGGAAGTTTCCTAATTTCCCATGAAAACTTCTTGCATCAGTATAATATCTTCATTAAATACAATTCCAGGGCTTTAAAAATGCAACCTGAGATAAAGAATAGGGCTTCCTTGTTCATGTAATTAGTGAAAAAGATAGTGCAAGCTGGTATTTAAAAGTTATAATTTCTTTTAACATAAAACTTTAAGACAGCCTGCACATTTGAAAATAGTCAGCCCTGCAGTTACAGCACGTTAGGCTGTCCAAGTGCATTTGAGATAAAGCGTCTGTCGAGGAATTGTTGCTATTTTCGGTTAAGGAAACTCCAAGATGTTTTAAGACTCTGTTTTCCAAAGTATGGAAGCACTTAGGAACTGGCCACCTGAGAATTTTGCAAAGGTACTTACTTGCCTCTGAGAAAAAACAACTCCAAGTGTTCCCATGGCCCAGCCAACCCCTGTGTTTCTACATGAGGCAGTACAACACGGGGAGAGCCAGGGATGTATGTTTCAAAAGAATCTGGTGGTTGAAGAACTTGTTGTCTACCTCACAGAACATTAAAATAATTTGTTATATGCTAATTTTGTGTTGATAACTTTAGGTTAAAAACTTGAGTTTCCCCTCTTCTTCAAACAGTGTATTTGAATGTCATACTGATATGTAGTGCTCTGTATATAATGGAATTATTTACTCACAAAGATTAATTAATACTTAAAAAATTGCATCAGAAAGATTAAAGAATAGACAAAGACCTTGTTTTTAACTGCACATGTACAAATACGTTCTTGCATGAGGTCAGGCCACATTCCCAGTTCCAACACATTTCAGTCAGATACAGGCTTTCTCGCTTCCTCAACTTCAGCTCAGAAGTCCGCCATCACCTTGTCTTGGAAAAAAATTTACAGCTCAGCATTGACTTTTGTGTGTGCTTGAGTTCAAAACTCTGATTCAAAGAGATGGAATGGTCTTTTGGAGGAACTAGGTACACAGTACTTATCTATTCCTTATTCTTTTTGCAGATACTGCAGAGGTACTGATTTTCCAGAGTTACCAATATTTTTGAAGTTACACTCTCCCCTTAGGGATGTATTTAAACTTTTCTTAGGTCATTCTCCTCTCAGTAAACTTTTTCATTACATGGCCTATCTCTTGTCAAGTTCCCTTGGGAAAGGTTTTTGCTAATTTGTCTACTATCTGCTGCATTTTTTCTCTTCTTAGAAGTATTGATGAAGTATTGATGCATTTTTTCTCTTCTTAGAAGTATTGATGAAGAATGTTAGGACTGTGCGTGTTAGCAGATAAGTTTAAGATCAGAATAACTAATTTGTATCTACTAGTAGTTCTTACTAGTAGTTGTATCTACAAGTTGGTTTCTTAAGTTCAGCCAAGCGACTTCTGTATGTCTTGTTCACTACATCTTGCATTTCACTCTGGAGGTGCTCCACCTTTGAGTTGATGGGAGGACAATGACTGAGATGCAATACAGTTGTGTCAACAGCAAGGCCCAATGAAACTCTTGGCAGAATTAATAGCTTAGGCACTACACTGTGCCAGGATGGTTTTGTTGTTTTTGGACTCAGGTTTATTTTGAAGCATTGCACCACACTGTATGATGAAGTTACATCAGCTAAAGCTGTTCTTAGTGAGGATCTTTGCACAATGCTGTACTGAATATGTCTAGATATGTGCTCAGTGTGCATAATGCTCTAGATATGTCCAAAATCTAACAGACTGATACGGATGGGAATAAAAAATTCCATTTGCTGTACTACCTTGAAGTCTGTATAATGAGAAGCTATTTACCATTTATTACAGATGGAAAACAAATTACAGAAAGTATTGATAAGAAAGAAACTCCTGTTTTATAGAGAATATTGAAAACAAGTGAAATAATTTGGAACTCCAGGAAAAAGAGTTTATGGGATTAAATAGTTACAGATCCTTGGTGATTTATAAACCTTTTAACAGTCATGCATAAAACTAGAGTCTGGAAATAATCACTCAGGGACCACTGCAATTATTTCTTTTCCTAGCTGTGTTGTGTGGTAGAAATAGATAGAAAGGGAATGAAATCTTCCTTTATATTGCCACTGTGTATCAGTGATTCAGGCGCAGAAATAATATGAATAGAATGACAAGAAATGTCTTAGGTGAGTAGTTTTATTGAAAGATATATATTAGCACTTAAAATAATCTCTTATTACAGATTCAACCAACTCTGGAGACAACATGTACACTTTAATGAATGCAGTACCACCTGGACCCAACAGACCTAATGTAAATATGAATCGAGTTATATACTTTTTGAATTATGCAGCCTTGTTTTATCCAAATCACTACGTTTCCATCACGTATGTTTAATACTAAGTTTTCCATTTTTATGGATGACATTTTAGTTGCTTCCTCCCACCATGTCCTTTTTAATGTTTCTCAAATCAATCATGCCAGTGCATACAAAATAATGACTGGGGGCACTTTTTCTACACAGAAAAGATCTTAGAAACTTGTGCATGTGGATCCTGGGGATGACTTAGTTTGTCACATGGCAGTGCAATAGACTCCTTTGTGATATGTCATCATCCTAGGAGCTGCCACTAAATATTAGTTTCTGCAGGATTCAAACTTTTGTAATAAAAAGGTCTCTACCTGTGAAAAAAAATGTTAAAAGTGACCCCGTATTATGTTACCCTGCCATTCTGTAAAAAAGGATATAATTAGAATCTCTAACAAGAAACAAATTTCTGTTTTAGCCCAAACATCAGCAGTTCTAAAACTGACAAAAATCTAGATTCTTAGGTAGAACTTGTTTCTTCTCTGATCTCTTTCTATACCTTCAGTTTTATTGTATTTTCTCATTACAACCATATTTCACTTAATTGCAGTCCATATTATGGGCCTTATGAAACACAAAGGCCAGTCGAACCTCAAAAATCAGATATTTAGATATTTCTAGATCACTATTCAGTGAATTTTAGAACATATTCTATAATGTTAATGCCTTTAATTTTTTGAAAAACTGAATTTAAGGTTAATACCTGAAATTAGACAGAAACTGCTCATACTGCAAAGATAACATGGAGTAGTCTGACTGTCAGAATAGATAGGGTGGGATTTGAAAGCTGTTAATTAATCACCTACTTGTTGAAGAGAATAGTAAAATTCCCTGTAACTTCAGTGGGAATAGAGCTAGATCAGCACTAGCAGATTTGAAAATCATACACGAAGTGTTGAAATAAATCATAAATTATTCGTAAATTTTATGCCAGCCTACAGAGGTGAAATTTTCAAAAAATCAGGAAGGCAGCAATTAGAAAAAGTGAACAAAAGCAATGATGCTTTTGCAGTCTTCACATATGACTTTCACTTGACTTTCACATTCAGAACTGGAACTGTGCACTTTTCCTTTACTATTTTTTTCCTGAGAAATCTTTTCTTTTTATTAAATTACCTACAAAAAAATTGTACAGTAATACCAGTTTTTAACGTCTGATCCTTTTATAGTTTCCAATGGGGCCAGGGTCAGATGGACCTATGAGTGGACTGGGTGGAATGGATTCACATCATATGAATGGATCATTAGGTAATAATAGTAATATTACAAACATTGTGAATTTTCAATGACCAGTGCCATTTTCTATGTTCTCTGAGTGATGTGGAAGACTGTATGTAAAAAAACTTTTAAAAACTAAAAAAGCTGTATATACATCAGTAAGAAGTATTAAGATACTTTTTATGTATATGAATTGGCATACGTAATGCACCTCTGGAAGAAAAATACTGTATTTTATTTATATAACAGAGTATAGTTTTAATCCAGTTGATTAAAGCTACTCTAAAAGCATACCATGGCAATTATGTGGAAATGACGGCTTAAGACCGATTTTTACTTACCTCTCCTCTTTCAAAAACTTGCGAAGGTGTTACTGTGACATGCTGGTACAAGTTCTTATCAATTACCTGGAAGTAAGTTATTACATATATTGATGTATTTGTTAAGCTGTTTTAATCCCAACATTTGGATATCCTCATTTGTTCTATAATTAGCCTTCTGTCTGTTAAGTATTAGTATCATTATTCCATCCTCATAAGCAGCTCCAGGCAGGTGCCAATTTTAATGCACGGAGACAGAGCATGCATTCTTGTCAGGGCATGCAGAGGCAGGAGGAACAGGTTACTGTTTGACTTTTGGCACTATGATTTTCAAAGGATGCGTGTCTAAGGGAGAAGCCTTGCACAACTCTAGAAAACATCCATTGCTTTATCTGTTGACTGTCCTAGCAAACTCTTTGCTTTTGCTCTTTGCTGGAAGGATGATAGGCTTTTGAAAGGGCTTTAAGAAACAAGGCAGAGGTAAATAATTGCATTTCTGCCTTACTCCTCCATACCCACAAGGTAAATAGAGACAAGGTAGTCATTTCTGCTCATACCATGACACCAGGGCAGTAACGCTGAATACAGTTCGTGCATCTTACTCTTCACTTTTGTGTGCACCAAGGAGTGTCAGTGGCACAGGCAACAACAGGGGGGACTCTGTCTTCAGATCTCTTTCCTCTTCTATGGCTGTTATCCACCAGCAAGGTTCTCTTTTACATCTGTGAGCTATCCTGATGCCTGCACAGGGCACCAGCAACTTTCTGCTGAACAGCATTTTCCCTTATGGGGAAAATCCCCACCAAGCCAAATACATGTCAGGCGGGCAGAAGCCAAGCTGCCACTGTTCCCTTTGCTTCTGTCCCTGAAGAAAAGCTCTATCATCTTCCCAGCACGGACACAGACCAACCTCAACTCCACACTGCAGTTAATAACATTTAATTACATACTGCCATGGTGGATGAAGATCTGTCATTCATAGCCCCAAAGCTGGAGATTGTGAGACAGAAACAGGTAAAACAAAGGGAGAAATTCAAAGAGGATATAACAAGATGAGGAAAAACTATACTATCAAAACTCATTTAGCAGACATATTCTGAATGACTAAAATTCAACAGTACACATCTAATTCCTAATAGAGCTGCCGTTTCTTTGTACAAAGGCTGGTCCCTGAAATTCCTAGATTACTTTGCATAAGGACACCTTGTGATTTTACAGTCTTTCTTTACATATTACAATCCTAAAATGGATTGTTGCTTTAATTAATAATGATGCACATTATGTTCAAATAAATGAGAAACTGTTTAAAAGGTAATCACATCTTTTTCTGTCACTTTCCATAGCCTGAGAATTATTTCTTAGCTAAAAGAAAAATTAAAATTGAAACAGTTCTGGAAGGATTTTGTGTGTACCTGCATTCACTTAGTTACTAAGCATTCACTTAGTTACTTTCTCCAGTGAAAATGATGACGTGTTTAGTCAAATTAACCATGACTTCTTCCCAAGGTTAATTTCGTATCTAAAATGAAACTGAGTTCTTTTCAGAGAGGAGGGCTGGGAGAGATCTGCCGCTTTCATTTCTGTGCTGCAGTAGGCAGCTGTGTCTCATACTCAAAGGTGTAAACTGGACAAGCTCCATCTTGAACTTCAACTTCTTTCACCACAACCATTCTATGGGATGTCTGTTCATAGCTCTGATGGTTAGAAAGAAGTCTTTTGCTGATTTCCACCAAAATATTTTCTTTTGACTTTGACAAAATGGCTCTTCCTCTTCCTAACATTTATGAATTTGATGTATTTATAGAGAGACATCATATTCCTTCTCAATCTTTATTTTTTGTGGTTACATATAGTGACCTACTTCAGTCTCCTCCCATTGTTTTTCTCTGACACTCTTCTAGTTTGAATGTCTTTCCTGAAAAAAGGTGACCAGAATTGTTTACTCTCTGTTGCTGCTAAAAATGCGTTTCGTGATACATCTCTTCTAAAATATTTCCCTTATTCTTGGCTTTACCCAAGTGGGAGCTACAGCATGTGAAAAAAATTCCTTTCAATAGTCTTGTATTCATTGTATTTACGTTTATTTGGTTTCTGTTATTCCAACCCTCAGGATCATCTGCTTCTAAAAGATAATGTCAGCATCAATATTTGTAATGCATTAAAAGTTGGTGTCATTTCAGCTAGTTTCAGAAACCACGTTTCTGCTCTGGGAGCAAAGACATTCACGAAACCCCGCCAGCTGACCCTAGAGATAGTCCACTAGAGCACTCCCTAGAAGGCAGTTTTGAACAGCTGAAGTTCAGTAAAAATAATGGTCTTTTTTTTATTTTTTTCAGGAACATTAACTTCTACTATTCATGCATGATATTTTCTTTTCCTCAGTCTGCAGCAACATTTCCCGTAGGTGTATGTACCCCAAATTAATTGCATTACCTGTACCCTGCCCTGGCTAAGAGGACAGGGAGTTCGACAAACTCTTCTTCGAGTTGTGCCAGGCTGTCTCGTCCTAGTAGGATGCCATTCACATAACCAACACAGATCAGAAATGTGTCCTTCATTCTTTTCTCCCTTGTTACACTAGGTGTGTACACAGGACTAACATTATTCTATACTGACTGTAAACTTTTACAAAGAGAGACATTGGGAAGGAAGGGAGATAATGCACTGTTATGTTTTAACATATTGCTGTCACATTATATATTTAGTATGGAAAAAAGCTCTTAAATTAATTTCAGCTCAAATCTAATTGAATAATTATCTATTTTAATTTAAGGCTCAGGAGACATGGACAGTATTTCCAAAGTGAGTACCTAATAAAATATTTGGAATTTTTGGAATATTTCATTATAAACATATTTTCTTTGTTTTTGTTATGCAATTTTTTATTATGTGTCTACATTTTCTGCTTGTCAGCTCTTTGGAGGCTATGCAGACAATTAACATTAGGTAAAAATTTAAAAACGATGTCTGCGATCTATAGGGAGTATAAGTAGAGTTATTTCCTACTGCATAAAAATGTGTATTAACACGTGTGATTAATATATATCCAGTTCATAATCTGATTGATCATGTTATAATCTTCCATACTGTTAAGACAAATGAATATAGTTCTAATAATCAATTCTAGTTAAGTCTAAGTTTGGGAAAATGTCTTTAGGATGTTACTTTTATGCACTGCATGATTGCTTTTGTCACCTCTGTAAGGCATGGTTAATATCTTAATCATTATTCTAAGTCCCTAAAAACTAGATTAAAAAGTAGTTGCAGAAGCAGCACTGTTTTGATTTCACAGCCATTAAATAGTATGCTCAAAGCATATGTGAGTTTAACCTGCAGGGGTTTTGCATCTACAAAAATAATATTGTGCTTTAATGTGCCACTTCTTCCATAAAAATAAAACTCTACTACGTATGTGATCATTATTAATTTAGGAAGTTATTCAAATAAGGAATTGATGAGCATGTTTGGTATTGATAAAGTGGTATAAATCTGTCCCTGCAAAATACTGTGTTTTGTACTCAGCATTTTCAGGTGTAACTGACTCAAACTAATAAATATATCACTAAAATAGTCTCCCTGCACTTTTGTGCTTTTGATCTACAAATACAGAAAAGGATGAATAGATTGTTTCAGTTAAAATTCTGTAACTCATTCTTTTGTTGCAAAATTCTTAACAATATTGCCAAAAAGGAATATGAGTTTGTGGTGAGCGTATGAACTGCCTGTGCATTTTGGCTGACCCAGGACTAAGTACCACAACGCTGTTGCAAGATCCCTCCCAGTGCAGACTTTGCCACTCTCGACCTGTCTGCACATGTACTGATCATGCTGAGGATGTCACTGTAGATGCACCCTTGGGCTGGCCCTGAGCTACAATGAGACACAAACACATAGGCCAAAAAGGAACAAAATGTTCACTTAAATTCATGTGCGTTGAAATAGAAGTTTGTAGTGTGAATTGGCTGAGAATACAATTCCAGATGTTCAAAAGGCAGGAGTCATTCTTCAGTTAGTATACCTATTTGTATATCCAAAGTGGTTAAGGACAACCATGAAGAGTTCCCCAAGTTTTGGTCTTCAGGTGAGGCTATGGGAGATGTATAGCTTGTAAAGTGTACTTAGGTGTGTATCTTAGTGTTCTGTGCTGTTTATGGCTTTTCAGTCACTGCCAATATAGAAGACATAATCTTGCATCAGAAGAAATTCACTACAGGCAAACACCATCCTTTCAAAGTTGCGCAGGTGGTTATGGCCTTACATCAGCCCTCCATGGCCTTTGGTGTGGAGCAGGACCGCAGCAGTATGCCTCCAAGGCCGTTGCTGCTCCTGTGAGGGAGTAGCATCTATAGCAATTCTACATTTTTGTAAGTCTGTAAGATCTGTTATGTGTTCAGACCCCACAAAGAGTAAAACAAGCGATTGAAATGACCATGTTGCCTTAGCTGTGCTGTGCTTAGATGTGCAGTGATAGATTCAATGATAACAAGTGTACAGCACTTTAAAAAACAATGCCCCTATTTTTTCTTCAGAATATTTTGTTTTGCAAACTGCAGCATTTTTAAGAAAAAATGAAAAACAAAGAAAACTATACGTTAGCTTGCCATAGGATTTTTTTTAAGAGCCCGTATTCAATCCACAGGTATTAAACATCAGCATATGTGCTAATATGAGTATCAGGTATTCTGAAAACCTGGATCCAGACAGTTACCTGGAAGTCTTGTAATTTGTTAACCTTAATAAATACATAATGCAAATCATATTTGACGCATGTCTTTTTCAAGTAACTGAAAAAAAAAAAAAAGTGTTTACTTTGGAAATAAGAGTTGTACTGTTACACCATTCTATATAATGGCTTTTAAATATATTTTTTCTGAGTAGCACTGCCCAATATGCAAGCTTCATTGATACTAACCAAAGTGTGTGGGCAGAGCCTGGTGTATTGCACTGACAGTTTCATGCAGGTAATAATATGTAGTACTTTTGAAACATGATTGGACAAGTTCTGTTTGCAAGACATAAAAAAATTCTGGGGTTGATGCATGCAAAATTATTATATGGGTGCCTCCTAGTTTTGTACCAGTTACCAGGATTGTTCTTGTTAAGGTAACGATCTCCCTTTATACATCACCAGTTAGTCTTGCAGTGGACGTTTTCACAAGTAGATTTCCAGATTACTAATTAATGTGACAGGAATTGTTCACTGGAGTTAACGGAGTTTGGATTGTGTGTTATTGGATGTTCAGTTACAGGTACAGGACTTCAGTGGAGTAAAATGCATATTAGAGGAGCTGATTGTCTTTTCCCATGAGATGCAGGAAATTAATCCAGTCTTGGTAATATCAGTACAACTCACAGAATTCAGAGCTACATTTTCCACAGAACATTTTACCTTAATTGGCTGAGTGGCAAAACATGAAGTTTTTATGAAGTAGATTGAGATGGGGGAAGTAAATGAACTGAAATTATGCATATTAAATAAACATTAATAACCAGTGTTTCTTGCAGTGCCCATGGAATTTGTGCAGTCATCAAAGAAAGACTAGCTTCGGAAAAACTCAGCTAGTGCTACAATGTGAAACCCCATAGTGGCCATAAAAGCAGCCCAGGGGAGTTGCTATAAAAGTATTTATGTCAGGAATTTGAACCTTTGGGGCTGGCATACTGTAGCAATTGCAGAATTTCAAAGCTTTGTACTACGCAGAGCAAGATAAAATAGGGGTAAATCCCCAAGGAATGAACAAAAGTATGGGAGCATCATATAAAATAAATGTGACAAGGCCTTAGTGGGTTTTAAACTTTATATTCATAGATTTTAAGGCCAGAAGGGACTGATATGATTGTGTAGTATGACCTCCTGCATAACACAGGCAACGTGACTTCCCTGAATTAATTCCTGCTTCAGGTACAATAGTTGTGGTTGAAGTGAGGTAATAGTTTTCAACCTTTTTGAAGTTGTGGATCCCTAAACATATGCTACAATAACTTCGCTGAAGAGCAAACTTAATTGTCTGATGTTAATTACTGGTTGAGTTTTCAGTTGTCTTTGATGGGCCTGTTGTTCAGTGATTCCTGGGGATCTGTTAGAACTAGAATGAACTAGATGGTGAAGAAAAAAAGGCCAGGGTCTTGACTTTTATAAATGCTTTTATTAGCATCTGAAATGCTAATAAAAAGTTATGCCTGCATGTGGGCTACATAATTAATTTTGTATTTAATCTATAGATGAAAATAAATACACCAAGCTGAACCCATAAACATATTTGACCATTCAGACTGAAAATGGTGATCTTCCCTCAGGAGTATGGTAAAAAACTAACATCAGCCTTTCACTAGCCATGCAAAATACATCTCAAAGCAGGCAGCATGTACAACAATCAGTTCTACCAGTCTGCTCATGTGGTAGCACAAAGTAACTGATTTAAGCTTTGGTATTTAGAGAAGCTGGGTACAAACGGCTTTTTTTTTCTCCTTCAACGTGGAAGGAAATCCTGTGGAACTCTGGAACGTGTTACAGTATATAAATTATGGGCAGTGGTCAAAATGGAGCTTTTTGATTGCCAATAAGAGCATGCAGAAATAGGGTGTGAAGGGGAAGAAGTCATAGCTATCCCATTTTCTGTTCAATGAACTCTCCAGAGTACATATGTCCTGCGACTGGGCACCACTGAATGGAGGGAGACAGGCTCTTTTCAGTGGTGCCCAGCGCCAGGACAAGAGGCAGTGGGCACACACTGGAACACAAGAGGCTCCCCCTGAACACCAGGCAGCACTTCTGTGCTGTGCGGGTGATGGAGCCCTGGCACAGGCTGCCCAGAGAGGCTGTGGAGTCTCCTCCCTGGAGACCTTCAAAAGCCGCCTGGACATGGGCCTGGCACCCTGCTCTGGGTGGCCCTGCTTGAGCAGGGGTTGGAGCAGGTGAGCTCCAGGGGATCCTGCCAGCCTCAGCCATTCTGATTCTGATTCCTGGGATCACATTCTGATTCCTGCGATCTGTGAAGTGCCAGTGCAGGGTGTATAATCTGTGTAGTTGTGAGGGAAGTACCAAGGAATTAAGGGAACTTCCTCTTAATTTAATCTTTCCTATTTTTCATTCAAAGTTTGCCCTATTGCAGACCTAGTTATACTAAATGCAGTCTGCTGGTATTTTCAAAGTGCAATACATCCTTTTTTTTTTTTTTTTTTTAAAGAAGCCTCATAAATCTCTATGCTAACAGACATACTATGATAGGATTGTAACTGAGAAATAACATAAGAAGAAAGGGACAATTTCACTCAGGATTCTTACAGCCATTGTTATTTGGTTACTGATCAAAATCTGTATTTGCAGTTGCATTTTGTTATCTTGCCTATTGACTGCACTGGGTTTGTGCTAAGTTTATTATGACATATCAGACTTGCATTTGTATATGTAAAATTCAACAGCAATATAGTGTTCAATTTTTCTGGACCAAAAAAAATCAAGGGAAGAACTGTGATAGGCATCATAAACATTTCATAATGAAGTTCCCAATTTCTCTCCCCCATTTCCCTGACTATTCCTTTTCCATCACAAAACCTCTGTTAATAGGAGTCTTAACAGTGATGGAAGGAGAAGCATCCATGCTCCAGGCATGGCAGGGTGCCACAAATCAACTTTGTAAAAACACCTAACGAATTGTAGTGTCTACTATAATCATGTATTAGCTGTTGACTAGGAATAATTTCCGTGACAATTACCTAGTTTCACCCTTTCTGTAAGTAACTGAATCTTGAAAGCGTTTTCTGAACATTGTAGAAGGGATTGTGTAGTAGTTCTGTGAAAAAAGAAAGACTTTTTCTTCAGAAGCCTTTGTATTGTTACTATTCATTAGCATTTCCGTTACACCTAGGCACTGAGAAGGTAAATTAAGACACTATTGCAATGTGCTCTGCAAACAAATAGCAAAAGTACAGCTGCTCCTTGAAGATGTTTGCAAGCCCAGTCCAGGGCCTGGCTGTTACTCAGGAGTGTTTTGTCTAAACTCTCCTTAACTCTGCTGTGCCTGTAAGCTCTGCTTTGGCTGCTCTCAGTGAAGTGGTTTAGCACCTCAAAGTCTGACCACCACTCGTGAACTGCTTGTGAAATTGTATTTCCGTAACTATACACTGTGAGCAAAGACCCCAGATACAGGCCTTGGTATGCGAAGGTCTGAGTAGACAGGATCCCTGCACGTGTTTACTGCTAACTACAAGTTCAGAAGTCACATACGTCACGACATGTGCTCATAAACTTCACTGAATTTGACCATATGATTTAATGCAGTGACAGAGCTTACTCTTCAACATGCTGAAGTCATTTACAGTTTTTTCTGACTTCAATAGAAGATGCTGGCTATAACCTTGAAAACAAGAATTACAGGTAAATAGTTGTTCCTTCAGGGCAGAAAACATTTCTTTATGGGCTAAAATTAGTGACTGAAGCACACAGAACTCAGCAGAGGCTTATCTTTCTTCTTTGTAAATCCCAGTGCATTGCACAGTACATTTTGCTGTTCTACGTTGTAGCATAAAGTGTGCCTCTGACACACTTCATGAAGCCTGGAAATGAACTGGTGTCTTCAACACTTAATCTGTATTTTAAAATCTTATTTAACAGAACTCTCCCAGTAATATGAGCATGAGTAATCAGCCTGGCACTCCCAGAGATGACGGTGAGATGGGTGGCAACTTCCTAAACCCTTTTCAGAGTGAGAGCGTAAGTATTTCTTTATGGAGTTGTTTTACTTTGGGAGCCTTTGTCCCTTGTATTTTGTTTAAAAGAAGGAAAAGAACGAGCAAGAACAAACAGTTTTTTAGTGTACTTGTAATGCCTGTGCCTTAGATATTTTTTTACTAGCTTCTAAAATTATAGTATTAATTTGCCAAAAAAAATGTGCAAAATGCTGCTAGAAGTTGAGCTGAAACTGGTAGATGTGGGAGGTGTAGATCTACTACAGAAACTCTTTTTCTAGATAAAGAGGTGCATTGTCAATAAAAGTTAGATCTGTCAAGCAGTAATAATTATGCCGTATGTATTCAGTAATGCACAGTGGGCATTTGTCAGGCGCTATCTGAGCAGCCGAAATACACAGAGTTGACAGATCTTTATATCTGAGTCTTTCAATTTGTGGTTGCCCAACCTTTGACTCCTAAACAATGTGTTTTGCACTGTAGGAATGTCTTACAGGACAGGATTCACACTGAAGTATATAATTAGAGTACGAGAGCTCATGTTGTAAAGAGGTAGCTTGCTATTAGAGACAGAAAAGGCAAAGGTGCCCTCTAGTGTTCATTCTGGGACAAATGATGTTCTTTAAAATGGAGTACGCTTGAGGCAGCAAAACATGGTGTACAATACATTACAAAGCAAGACCAGTATTTTCATACTCATGTGCCTGAAGCTGGGTTTCTAAATCCACATTTAGGTTCCTAAATAGAAGTGGCCTGATTTTTCAGAAGTGCTGAGTGACTTCAACACTTCTATTCTTTTTGGAAATCACTGCTGCCAGAAGTGAGTGCAACTTCATTAACTATGCCAGTGGTGAATTTTAGCTTAGGAACTATGAGTAAACAGTTCCTCTTAGATCACAAAACAGATGAATTGCATGGCAAGTTAAATTGGAATCAGATTTTTGGTGGTTTTGTTTGTTTGTTTGTTTGTTTTTTGTTTGTTTGTTTTTGGTTTATTTCTTTAACTAGTGAAAGGAAGAGAGAGCAGTTTCTGCATGTTAGCTGTTTTCATAAAGAAGGCACATGGTCAGATTGTTTGGAGTATTGGAGAAAATTGGTTTGTACCACCTAAAAAGGTTGATGTTTCAAGATCTGCCAAAAAGGCACTAACCACAAAATCTCCATTAAATGTGATCCTTGGTCATGGTAATCCTCGGCTCTCAATTTGGCATGCTTTGCTTGTACTGAGGGCAGACAGTCTGGTTCAGCAGGCAGGCCAGTTCAGCAAACTAAAGGCCTGAAAGGACTTCAGTTGTACTCAAAAGAAAATCAGTTTTCTCAGATACTTATTGGATTCCAGGTGCTCCTAGGTGTCACTTTCCTATCGGAATGAATCTGGGACTCAGTTTTCTCAAGGTTTTGCTATGTCTTCTGTGTACTTGTAGGTATCGCATCCTCTGTAAGACATGTCACATTTTAGTCCTTGGGAACTGTCTTGCTTTCTGATTCATATTTGGTTACTCGGCTATTTAGAGTAGGCATTATTATGAACTCCTTTCTCAGGCAAATTTGCTGTTCGTCAGGAGTTTTGCTTGGGACTGGGGAAAAGCTCTTGGCTAAAAATATGCTAAATACGACAAATAAACAGTGTTTTGTCTTTAAATTCCTTGTCCAAAGTGATTACCCAGGTACATTGGTACAGGAACTCATTTGAATACAGGCTGTACATTAAGTATTTGAGTTGGTCTCCCTGATTGGCTAAAGATAAGCATGTTCTTACTAGCTTTGCTGACCCACCGTGAGAGTGCTCAGCACAGGGTGGCAGTAAGCCCTAAAGCAGAAAAAACATTGGAGACATGACATGGGACAAAATAGGTTGTACCCTGGCAATCCATTCTGTGCAGTTTACATGACAGAGAAGGCCCATGCAAAATGCTTTTTCTGGTACTCTTGGACACTTGGAAATAGCTAGCTCAAAGCTCTAGCTTTGGCAGGTTTTTTATTGTGCCTGTTTTTGCAAAGACAAATTAATCTTTCCATTTCTTGTATCAGTTTTCATTACAATAATAATTCTTGCATTTGAACATTTTCCTCCACTTAGAAGATTTTAGGGCAATTAACTGTTTCTGCAGTCTGCAAGTTTCAATTTAAACAAAAATTAAACATATAGATGTGCATTTCTCGTAGGCATCACGCTGTCCTGTTGATTATTTGTAATGAAGTACTGCTAACTTGAGGGCAACTATAGCTTGTGTAAGGGCTGCAGTTCAATTTGTGTTACAATAATAAGGTAAAGAAGTGACTGAATTTTCAGTTTGCATAAAGAGAGTGACCAATGATGCAGCTTGCCTCCTAATGTCAATAATACTGAATAATAGAGACCAAAAAATAGCTGAATTCCAGTCAGACATATCTGCGCACCCTTCTTCCCATCAAGTAATAAAAAGCTCTCCAAAACATTTATGTGATTCAGCTTACCACAAATGCAGCTGGTCTTCTTGAGGCTAGCTGTCTGCCTAGCTAAATCCCCCCAGTAGCCAGCACCAATAAGGAGAAGGTCTGGAAAGCATCGGTGAAGTATTTGCTCATCACACCACCTAGGTGTGACTTGATCAGCAAGAGCTGTATTTTTACATAATGGGAAAAGGTTAACAGAAGTTGCGATAACACAAATTGGACTACAACCTTAGCACAGGCTATGGTACAAATTTAGGAGAAAATTCAAAGAGCATGTTGACGTTTGAACTCATTGCTCTGGTCCAGAGGTGGTTGTAGTTACCTGGAAAAAAAATGGTTGTTAAAATGTGGATTCCTCTTTTTTCAGTACTCCCCTAGCATGACAATGAGTGTGTGATCCGTTAACAAGTCTCGTCATGAAGACCACAGTGAGTTGGCCCTCTTCAGAGAGCTACTGCAGAAGAAAATTATTCATCCCAGTGTACAGTTTAACAAAATGATCTCAGACACAATCAGACCCACCATTTTTTTTTTCTACCATCTCCCCTGTTTTGTCAAGGAAGTGGGTCCCAAACATGATTGAGATAACCGTAAAGAGTGGCATAACAGAACTGCCCAAGATGGAACTGCAATTATCTGTGTATACATGCATGGGTTAATGTATATGTATGTGTGTGTGACACAGAAATACACACATACATGTATAGACCTGCAGGATATTGTAAAATATTATCACATGACATCTTAAGTAGAAATGAGAAGTAGGGACTTTTATTCCATCTTTATTTTTCACGTTTACATTCTAATTATTAAACTTTGCTTTCCCTCTCTCCTCCTGAACTGTTTTACGTTGCATATATCACTGCTCTATAAGTTATTTTTTAAAGTGAAATCAAATGATAAAATCTTCTGATTTTGTAAATGTCTGCCATTATGGATAGGAATAAAATTGCTTATAAGAGCTTTCATTAACTTGTGTTTGATACCAGTTACCCTGTGAATCACAAACTGTACTGTCTCAAGAAATAGAAGAAAGCTCATCTTAATTTTTTGGAGAAATTTAATAATTTTCACCTAGTTTGGTGATTCTTTTTTTTATACTTTGCCTTTAAAAAAAAAGAAGCACTGAAGGTTATATTTCTTCTTTAATTGAAGCCTAATATCTGCAATATCTATTTTAAATGGAAGCCTGAATTTGATACAAGCTTCTCAGTTTATATAGAGTACTATAAGGTTACTGTATGTGAGCTCCAATTGCTATAGAATCTAGCAATAAAGTGTCAGGGCTTCTTCTGCCCTTGGAGATGAATTTTCTATTTAGCATGATCTTCCGTAGGGGTGGTAGCTAGTGGAAATACAGTAGAGTCCTTATTACCAAAACCTGTTCTAACAATTTATGTTTACGTTTCCCCTTTTCAATGATTCTCAACTGAATCATAACAATCCATGGTCCTGATGACAAACAGTATCTCCCAAGCCTATTCAGAACATCAAATCATTCTGGTACACGAATTCACCCCCAAACCTTTCAGTAAGCAGTTATTTTTGTGAACCAAAATGAGGGAGTAAACTTTTTATGACTACTATGCCTTGTGAGGGTCTTCTCTTTTGCCATGAACAGAAGGGGAACAAAGGTCTGGGCCATTTTATAAGATCAGCATATTAGACACAAAAGCCGGGGACAGAATGGAGAAAAGGAATATGGTCTTTAAGGAACAGCTTCTGGAAATGGTCCCATGTCTCTTCGGGCAAAACACTAAATCCAAGATTACAGTAAGTTTAGTTCCTAATGACTTCCAGCTCCCCCAAGAAAATGAAAGGTTTCAGTTGTGTAGTGGTCAAAATGGTGATCAGCAGTGTAAGCTGCACTACAGTTTATGCCATCAACAAAAAGCAAAGTCCCCACCTTGGACTTTGCATATAGAAGAGCCACTCACATAGGAGGAGTAGTTCTGAACAGTGTATGTCCATGCAGTCTTGTAAGGGGATATTTTTCATGAACTTTTGCTGAAGAAGTGTATGTAGTGAGCTTGTTGTGATGGTAGATGCACATAAGTGGATGTGTAAGGAGTACCAGAATCTCCTAACTCATTTTTATTTTTATATATGTAATTTATATATATATGAAAATAAAAACATGCAACAGTTCTTACTCTCTTGTTAGTGCTGTTATAAAAGGTGAAACTCTTGGAGGATTAAAATTATGTTAAAATAACAAAGATTTTGGCAGCATTATGATTTAGTAATAATAACTACTTTGGTTAGCTGTAATCATGAACTAGATAGTCATTATATGGTTTTGTGGACTTTATTGCCAGTGATTATGAAGGTTGAATTCATTTGCTTATCTTTGGGAAACATTTTGTTGCTGTCCCAAAAGATGCCAGGAGCCCCTACCATTAATTTGAATTATAAAAACATAAAATGAGATCTAATTTCCTGAGGTCCTTCACAGTTGTCACTAATACCACTGTTTTCCGCGGTTATGTCCCCAGTGCAGCCCAGCTTGTCCCATAAATAGTGCAAAGCCCAGGCATCCTTGCAGCCTTCATTTGACATCTGTATTATCCTTGTTGGTAGCCTTCTAAGAAGGATTCTAGGACTCTTTTCTGCCTAGTTTCAGTCACGCGAGGTCACTGCTGCTGGACTAAGGTAGAAGGATATGTCTGGACATCCAGTGCCAAAGCCCGTTCACGCGCCAGGTAAGTGTGCGAGTGAGCCTCGAGTGAGCTTGTGACCTGCTGGGTCCACCTGGGCCCTGCCAGGTGCCTCAAGGGGACCCCCTGCAGTCCCCAGCCAGGCTGGGGCTCCTGCAGGCAGGCAGTGTGTCCAGTGGCCACCGAGAGCTGGCCCGGACAGCATCACTGGGATTGCAAGACTGGAGCTTCTCACTGTGGCAATTAAGCAGAATTAGGGCTTAGCATTAATCAGACATTCTTTTTTTGTTTGTTTGTTTTTCTGAATTTGGCATTAGCTTCAATAGTTTAGCTTATTGGCACCTGTTAAGAATAAAAGTCTGACCATTAAATTAAACCTATGCATAAAGGAGTACCTTTTAAATGGAACTGCCAGCACATTGAATATTACTATCAAAATATGTTATCTCAATTTGTACATAAGAGCATAACATTCTGTCAGGCACGTATTTTTTCTTCTGTAGTTCTTTTGAACTCCGTTCTATGCAATTGTTCTTATTGCCAGTATATCTTTGTTTACCCTTCTCATTTCTTTTCCCAACCATTTATATTAAATTAAACATTGTTGCATTGATCCTGCAGCATTCATATCAGCAAATATGTGGCTGGTCTCAAAAGAACCAGGACTGGGCCCTGCTTCTTGTAGCCTGTAACTCTGTGCCCTGATACTGCAAGTTACTAGGTATGTCCAGCACTTTTTATACTTACAGAGCTCCACAGATTGGTGGGATAAAAGATGTGCAAGCTTGCAAAATTTTAGATTTGGGAGATCGGATTAAATATTCCGTGCACATCTTATTTTTAGAATTTTAGTCAGATATAAGGAAACCTAATCAACTTGCTTTTAGTAGGGAATGCTTGCATTCCTGTGCTTGCATACATGAGGAGAGTTATTTACATGCAAATTGATAAGATCATGTGATTATAATCATACATAGGTTCTACAGCTGAACCATTAGAAAACAATCGTACATGCTAAACGCTCAACTTATAAATTACAAGTACCCATTGTTTTTTAAATTTGCATGGAGCTTTTTGCTTGTTCATTTGTTTTATTTCTTTTGCTTATAAATCCTTGCAGGATTTTCATCATATACAGGAGTATTGATATGGAAAGAAAGATTATTTCCAAGCACTGACTTTATACTCCCACTTATGTTTCTAATGCACTAGATAGCAACGTGTAATGTAACTGCTGTTTGTATCTGTTCTTATGCAACAACATTATTGATAATGGCAGAACTTGTCCAGTTCTGGGAGGAATATTACTTTAAGTGGTGCCAGCTAGTTTTTCCACACTGGGTTTTTATATAGATTTCTCACTTTCATACAGAAATAAATAGATCATGATTTTCCAGATGGGTCTTTCCGGCAAGGTTAAAGTAAAGCTTTTTAAAAACAAGTGATAAAATCTTAGAATAGCAGAAATAGGGGAATAATGGGTCTCTTATACCATCAGAACTCTGTCAAAAAATCTGGCCTTGTAGAAATCAGATGAAGTTGTGATTCACTTGTGAATTTCACAGTGAAGCCAGTATTTTACCTGCTGTGTAAACCCGTGAGAAGGAGCATTCATACCCAGATTTTATCTCCATGTCTAAGTCTTGCACAGCCAAGAATGGATTCATTCATGGTGAATGAATCACTACTAAAGCATGTGGCCTGACGTGCATTAAAGAAATACCTGGTATTTGCATGTATAGATTGCATTATTTTCTTAATTGCCTGAGCACGAGGAAGAACTGCAGTTGCACTCGATGCTTGGTGAGTTGGTGCATGCAAGACACATGTCAATAACAGTGAGCCAGGTCTTTGATGCTCTGTAGGCTGCTCCAGCTTGCTTTGGGGTGACTGGCATCAACAAGTGACAGACGAGTCCCCCCAGGAGTCCCCAGAGGCCAGACCACCCTGTGTCACCTCTTCAGGGAGAGTACCAACCTCCAGGCTTACCAGCCTGCTCCGCTCTTCAATTCGCAAAGCATGAGGTTAAACACCCCGTGTCCCACCACCTGTCCTCTGGAGACATCCGGCCCTCGCTCTCCCTTTAAAATGCAAGGAGAGAGATGTAGGCTAATCATTTATTTAAAATAATTCAAATCAGGAAGAAGTGAATAGAGCCTTGCTTCTTTATGGAGAGCAATTCAGAATCACTGCATCAGGGCTTCACCAACTGGTCAAAAATCGTTTGAATTTTCCCCTGTTCTGTGGTTAGCAAATGAAATACTGCATGTAAAGAGGATTTGGAATTAGATGGGTAATTTAATGAGGGACCAGCTGTTACAATATTCAGTGTTGAACACTTTACTTTCCTAGTTAAAATGAATTTTCAAATGTTACACTGATTTCTACTTCTCACATCAGTTAATTATTTTTAAGTGTTATCTCCTGTTCCAGTCATCTCTGATCCTTTGTTGTTGTTGCTAAATATGGACTGAATTCTTCAGGATTTGATCATATACATTTGCATTTGGAGAGTATAAAATAGGGTTAAATGATATTAAAAAAAAAAAAAAGAACAGGTAAATTTATTTTTCTTTAGTTCACAGTAAGTGATGATATAACCACAGCTTCTGTCCAAAATGTGCTTGGGTTTGGTTGGGCCCTCAGGATGGGAGCCCTGGCAAAGCACACCTATAAAATAAAAACCCCCAAAAAGTGTTTCAACAGTGACAGCTCATTTCTCTTCAAACTGGTCACACTAAGGATCTAATTCAAGATGTAATGATACGCAACAACTATAAAAATTCAGTACATTCAAATATAAATGAGTTAGATTTAAATTTTAGTGTGTGCAGCTTCCTCTACTTTCCAGACATTATTGGCTCCGTCCTATAAGCTGCTGTTCATGCCAGTTGTCCTACTGAAACTTTGATGAAGCCACTCACATAATGCCATTTTTCTTGTAGGATTTCACCCTGATCTGGGTGAAATGTACAATTTGTCTGAGGTGTGACATTATTTTGCAGATCTATAAAATGTAGAGAAAAATAAAAAGTGTCTGCTGAAATTACCAAAATGTTGTTTCAACACAAAACACAGAGGAAAAAATCCATATCTAAATTACTGATTTGAGTGCATGCATACAAGTTGTCTGCCAGTGCTGTCATCTTGGGAACAAATTACGGTAACAAATTTAGAGAAGATAAACAGACTGTCTACTCAGCAGTTAAAATTCTGATCCTGCAAACACATTCACGTTTGTTTGAAATAAAGCCTACACCTGCTTAATTTTAAGCAGATTTAACAATACAAGTAATATCCTTCAGAAGAGTGGGACTGCTAATATGCTAAAGCCATGCTTGAGTGTGGACAGTCTAGAAGCTCAAATTAAGTCTTCCCTGAGCAGACATTTTATCTTATTTTATGGTTTGCACCAGTGCAGGCACATGTTTCTGTACTGATAGTACTGATATGTGGAACAGGTTTGGCTTTCTTCTGTTTCTTATTTTATTACAGCATTGTTCACTACTACATTAAATATTTTTGTGAACTTGTCCTTTCATTTTGTTTTCAGTCATGCAGCCATAGTTTCCCTCAACATAGCTAACAGCTTTGCAATTTTAGTCCAAACTTCTGTTTGGTCACTGTTTTTCATCTAAGCTTAAAATATGTAAGAAAGCCTCTCATGTAATGGGAAAACTTGCCATAAAAATGTATAAAGGTTTTCTTGGGTACATGTTTTCACATTTAATAAAAAAGATGATTTTCAGTTATAATTTGAAATGGTCAGTTTCTAGCCACTATTTAATATCTATGTGCAAAAGAAATTGAGAAAACAAATTACCTTTTTTTTTTTCCATTTGAATTCAGCATCATAAATACTTGCTGAAAGACATGTTTTTGGGGAAATCAGATGAAAACAAGATTTACTACCTAGCTGCTATGAATAATACAGCTGGCCTTCATGTTGAAAGCTCCTTCCATGTCCCCAAAAGTGGATTGCCTAACTTCTGATATGTATGGCTCAGTAAGAGCCTGATTCCCAAACAGTCGCTCCTGTTCACGTCTTCAGGGCTTAGTGTCCCACGGGCGGTCCAGTGCGCCCTACGGCTGTCGGGGTGCTCGGGGCTGGCATCTTGCAGAAGAGTGACTGAGCGAGCAGCCAAGCAGGCTTGTGCAGGGTCTGGTCACGAAGGGGTGGACAACATACAGTGTTCGTACATGACCACCACAGCTCGTCTGGCAGTTAGTTCTGGGGGCTCCCTTAGGATTTTAGCGCTGGAACAAGAGGCTTGGTTTTCCTAAGAGAAAATTCTGGCAGTTTAGCACCATTTTTTGGAAGGAATTGGCGCAGAACATGTTTTGTTTGATAGATGGCACATTTCCTCAGTAACCTGGATGTACTAGGAAATAGACGGTATGATTTGGAAGTCCAGTTTGTTGCAGAGATACGTACAGCTCCTCAGAGCACAAGGGAATTACAACAACCATGGTCAAACCTCATTTGTCCCTGTAGAGCAAGACCATTGGTAGTCCCTTTTGATGTGAAGAATTGTTACCACAGAACCCTGCTCCAAGCCACCAGGAGCCAAATCATCCACTGGATGAACTGGATAGTTGTAGGCTTTATTTCTGTTGTTTAATCTTCATGTTTTCTCCCCTCTCATTTGGATTTTTCCATTAAATGTACCATGCCAGATGTTTGCACAAAAACAAGAACAATTTGTCCAATAAACATACAGGAAGTTGCTCACATCCGTAACAAGAGTCCTACTATAGCATTTATTTCATTACAGACATTGTGGCTGCGCAAGATCCTGAGAGCTCTTAGCGCTAGACATTAGGAAAGTTAGCATCTCACAGGCTTATTATGCATTAGACAAGATGATTTCCAGCAAAGACATAAAATAGCTTGAAACAGAAGTTGATGTTTGCCATGCAGAATAGAGGAAAATAAAATCCAAATAGAGCCTATGTAATTGAAGTAGGAGATTACTAAAGCTATAATTTACTAGGAGGATTTGAAAAGTGTGTTAACTGGCAATAAGCTTGCTAACAGCAAACAGCAACAACACGGGTGGCGAGGATGCCGTGGTTGCTCTCGCGGCAGCCCCGCGGGGCGGCTGCTCAGCCCACACGGGCTGCGGGCAGGGGACCCATGGTACAGGTGGGCAAGGGGTGAGTGCCCTTCCAGTGGGTGGCAAAGTCCTTCTTAACGGGGAATGTCCAACAGCTTAGCGGGAAGGATGAGCACTGTTTGCTACATTGCTGTCTAAAAACAAGGTATTCAGAAGCAGGTATAAGCTGTTCCCAGATCTATTCTCATTTTGCTAATTAACTCTTAGTTTTGTTTTCATTTACATTCACATTAAGAGTTAGGGATGAGAATACAAGTTCCTAAATGAGCCCTGAAATACTGGAGAGGGAGGAGTGGTATCAGCACAGTGTGAGTTGGAGCTTTCTGCTAGTTGAGAATCAAGTAACTGGTTTTTTTTCAGGACAAAAAGAATCCATACAAGAAACGCTTTTAGCGTTGTAGTGGCTGTTTGGGAAGTGTGTATCAACATGCCCTGTATCCTTAAAGACCAATTGTGAGGGCCTTTTTTGTGGCAAGTATCCCCTTGCAAAAATGTTGGAGTGCATCTATTTTGTGCATGTTTGCCTAAAACTACAAAAACAAAACAGCTTTTTATGGGTTGCCATATATGCAGTTGGAAAACACTTCTGGTGGGGAGAGGAGGAAAACTGGATAGCTGGTGGGCTAGCATGTTTACATGAATTACTTAAAGCATTGGTAAACTGTTGTCAACTTTGTTCACATTGCACAGGTATTCTGTGTAGCTAATTGCTGACATTATAACCTCAGTGACCCATGCACAGCCTGTAAATTCCTGTAGGTTCTGTGTAAGAAACCTTGTCACCATTGCTTAATACTGTAAATTCCTGTTTTGGAGCAAGAGGTGGCTTTCGATTGTGCAGCCATGTGTATTGTGTACTGCAAGAGTACCTGCTCTGTCATCAAAACTTGCTGTTCACATCTAGTTAAAGCTTTGTTAAGCACGCTTAGTGGTTTCAGAACGTGTTTCAAACAGCAGATACATAAGCTGCTAGCCGGAATATTAAATCAAACGCACGACGAGGGAAGCCGGCCCAGCTCGTGGCCTGTCAGGTGCGAGCAGGCAGCAGGCGGCCGCAGCTGGGCAGGTCTCATGACACCGAGGAGGCCGCGGGCTGCGCTCGCAGGCTGCGGCCGGGGAAGTTGGGCCCAGCGGGCAGGGACAGCCCAGCTTTTCCTCTGGTGTCTCTTCTTAAAGCTTCTGCATTGGTGCCAGGACAGAAACCCAGCTCTGGCACGTGCAGCGATAAGGAAGCACTCTCTCCATACCGTGCCCATGTCCCCAGCTACCACAGGGTTTACATGAGGCAATGTTTTAAGGAGAGTTTAATTCTTTGCTTACTGAGAAAGAAAAATAACCCAACTCTGAACTCCTTCCTATTGGTATTTTATGATGCACATCCAAAACCTGCAAATATGTATGTGTTCTTTGCTGGTTTCTGACATCAAATTCAAATCCTGTCTAGACTGAAAGGCTTTGAGATGATGGGAAAAAGAGTGAAATCTGGCAACACAACCTGAGAAAGTTGAAGGGGATTCATACTTGGATCATTTCAAACTCTGTGGTTTTTTGTTTTTTGTCTTTAATGACAGTTTAAATGACTAGGCTAATGTTTTGAATAAAGGCAGTCTTTGTTAGTGACCTTGCACCTTCACCCATTCACGTAAAATTGAGTACTTGAAATAAGTGTTCCTCACACCTCCAAGCCAATCTGTAGATAAAGTCCATATATATCTAAGGCCAAAAAAAAATAGAGAACAGGGCATAATCTGAATTAAAGAGAAGTATTTGCTAGTCACATACAAACAACTAGACAGGTGTGTTTTAGACAAAGAATGACTTTCAATATCATAAGTGAGTGAAACTGATGTTCAAACTCCAGTTGTTAGAAGTAAAGGAAACCTCAGAAATTTTCCAAATCAGTAGGAATTAAATTTGTCAATCTAAATATTAATGTAGAAAATACATACAAACAGGGTGCTTCCTTTGACCTGAAGCATTAATACTGATAGTATTTGGGGTCTCACAAATTTTATATATTTCAGCACAGCTGTATTTCTCCTCAGTGAGTTCTTCATCTCATTATTGTCATTTTGACAGTTACCACTAAGAGCTAATCCATGCCATACCAAAACAGTTCAAAGGTATGGCAACACAAAATTCCCACAGCATCATAAACATGCAGACGTGTGTGTGTTGTGTTAGGATGAATAATCACTCCAGCTGCAAACTTCTCTAGACCTTGCGCGTGACTTTTAAAGCAACTTGTTGGATTGTTTCAGAAGGGCAGCAGGCTGTGCTGATGAGAGGTCCAACAAGCTGCCTAACAATGGTCCCTTTCCACAAGGTATAGGGTCTTGCTTTGAGGGATCATAACTATTCAGCTGCAGCCCTTAGAAGCAGTTGCACCATGCATACATCTTAATCCGAAGCCCTTTAGTGTCATAAAACAGACCTGCACCCAAAAGGCCTCCCTTCCTTAAAAATCCTTTTTGAAATGTCCAGCTGTTTCCCACAGCTGTTAAGCTGCTGAGAGGTTTGGTGGGATTAGTTCTGTTGTACCAAGATACAACTCTGTGTGCCCTTGTGTATGCAGAGAGCCTCCCCCCAGGAGGTGCCTCTGACGGCCAGTCTAGCACCGGGAATCTCTGGTGTCTGGAGAAGCCTGCATGTCTAAGGACCAAACACGGAAACAAGGTGATAAAATCAAGCTTCATTGTTTTGTCTTCAAAAAGTTCCTGGCAAGACTGGGGAGCTGCAAGGAGATGGATTGTATGGGTCCCCGACCACAAAGCTTATCTGGGTTGGAGCCTCAGACAGTGCTATTGCAGACTGTGTTTGGTAATGGTAATTTTATACCACTATACCGTCCTTGTTTCTGTTCCACACTGTGGCCTGATTCACCCTACTCTGACTTCAGCTGCCTAAAAATTATCAGCCTCTCCAAGTTATAGGAGGGGCAGAAGCAGAGATGCCTTCAGAAGATTGTATGATGGCATCCATCATCCTCTCCATTGATAAATCCTGCATGATTTTAAGAGCATACAATTAGGTGGAATGATTTCAGGGTTTTTATACTGAGCTTTACATCCTTGGAACAGGCTCAAATGGGCAAGAATAACACAGCTCCTGAGAATCTGAATTCATGTGGCTTCCAGATGAGTTTTTGAATCCTTCAGTCTCAAATATGAGATTTCTGCCCTATAGTTTGGTATTCTCTCCTTCTGTACTTCTTTTTTTTTTTTTNAAACAGGTGTAACTTGAATTAACTTGTTTGAACATTTCTGGAAGGTTTACCCCTGCCTAGATATTCTCACCTTTATTTGTTAAATGGGCTCTCTCATTCTTTGTCTGCACTGATTCATTCATTTAAAGCAACATATGAAGAAACCATTGCATAGATGAATCAACACCAGCAATAGCATATGCTGCTTTTAAATTCAGCTGTGAGGTTGTAACTAAGATATTAATGTATATACTTTCTAGGGATGACTAGATTCCTTTCCTAAGAGCTTTCAGGAATGAATCTAGAAGCTCCTAATTTAGGATTGTGAAAATTCAGGTAGTAATGGCAGTTTATGGGGATTTTTTGTAAGCTTTCTGTAAATGTATATAATTTCACATGCTGGTTTGGAGATAAGGAAAGTACCCAGTTTCAGATAGACCAGATCTTTGCAGACAGCGTTACTGTCTGGGTTAGCAAAGCCCATCTAGGTTCCACCTCAGGCTTACACCATACACCTACTTTATTCTCATCCAACTCAGTATCTTTCTTCATTAACCATGGGTACCAAATCATAACAATCGTACCAATTCTTGTTGCAAGCTGAGGAACAGCTGAGGTTTAAAAATGCAAATGTTGCAACTTGCACCTTTTCACCTTCATGAAGTGTCCACGTTCTCTCAGCTGGGCCTCCAAAGAGTGGCTCCTTCCAAAGTTGCCGTATAATTTCATCACACAAAAGTAGGTGTAATTTATTTTTTATATCTTGACGAGTCTAACAGCAGCGGTATTAGTATGTTTGCTATATTTTCTGAGTTGTGAGTCATTCAGTGTTGAAAATGATATGCATCTTGTGTAGCTATGAATAGAAAAATTGAGAAATGCTTTTTATGATATGCTAGTACAATCCCTGCTCTGCTGTTCAATATTTTAAGTGCTGAACTGAACCAAAATATTATCTTCAAGAATTACCCTAGCCTCATCCCTGCATGAAAATGGATATGAGTTTCCCATTACTGCTTCTGGGTCCTCAGTGAATTCTGGACCCAAAGTAAAGCAGTTTCAGTGGGAAAGGTTACTGCGGTAGCCACTTACGGACAACTTTTCAGATGCATACAGCCATTCTGTCTGTCACCTGATACTCTTCCAGTTTTCTTGTGGATCACCAAATTCTTGAACATCTTGATGGGTTTTGTCAGCCATGGAGGAGATGTGGACAAGCTTAGCACCCAGGAAGTGTAGAAATGTAGCAAGTAATGAGCTATCTTCTCCAGCAAGCATTTATTTTTAGTGCTTAACTTTCAAGTAACGTTTATATTTCAGTTATATTTTATCATTCAGTATCTTGAGGTGGTTTGAGCAAAAATATATGAATATATATAATTTACAAGAAATATAGGCTTGTATTGTGCCTTTGTAATTCTCTTCAGCTTCAGTATCTATAAGCTATGAGCGGACAAACCTTTGGGGTATTCTTTACTACATAGTAGCTGATGGCTTTGGCTATTTGAGTCTTCTGGGTCTAATGTTTATGTTTTCCCAGGTGAAAACGCCATAGTGTTCTCCACCAGACATAAGCACAATGACATATCACTGCAGTGCATGCCGTCTCTTAGCTTCTCTCTACATGTGCTTGCATGTTGAAAATTTAGAAATGCTGCTGTATAAATTGCTACCTTGTTTATCCAATACAGGTGTTTTTCTGCATCCCTTGTTTGCTTGAAACTCCCATTAACTCGAAAGTTACCATTGGCTTGAAAGGGAGTTGTGGATGCACAAAGGATGCAGGGAGCAACTCTTCGGTAGTTTACAGGCTGCTGTACATTAATGTCTTCTCAGCAAAGAAATGTAGCATTAGCAGTGACTTCCTAGTGAAAACACTGAGCGTGCTTATCACTTAAGATTTTAGGAAAAAGCGTCAGACTGTGTAATTGTATCTCATCTAACTTCGACACCTAACCAGTAACATTTGATGAGGTATGAGCCTCACTTTTAACTACATTTGATCATGATGTACCAACCAATGCAGAACTGAAAGGTGAACAGCCATGTTTTAGTATCACAGCTACACAAGAAATCACAGTTTTCACGAGGTTCTGTTCTGATTTTGTTTCCTTATCTCTAAAGCATTTTCACCGTGGAAGTATTTTTTCCATACAGTTACCTGAGGCTTCCTTTCACCAACCAAAACAGTCCGTAGCCTTCTACACTGTGAAAGGCAAGCTCTGTGGAGAAACATGGGCTTTGCACTTGCCCAGCAAATTAGCAGAATTTTCATCCAAGCCATAAAAGCCTTTTATGTTATTCTGTGTTTGTGTAATCAAAGCAATTAGGGATAGGAGCTTCAGGAATAAAGAGGTCTCTCTATCCTCCGTTTTACTCTCTCTCTGTAATTCGTAGGGATTTAAGAGTTATTTTCTCAAGGCTCAGCTGTGCCTCTCTAAACCAGCACAGTCTACGCATTTTGTGAGATTCAATTTATGGGGATAACATTTGAACACATAAGATTTACTTTTCATAGCAAGGAGTAATGTATGTCCCTATGGACATGGACACTTGCAAACAAGTCTGATACCAAGAATAAAAATTCAAGATGGTACCAGTACATCAGACTCTGTACTACAGTGGGTTTTTTAGCTTTTGTCATTTGTATTTTATTTTGCAGGAGAGGAGCTGGGGAATCTCAGATCACATGGGGGATTTTAGAAGTATATCACTCAACAATCATTTTATAAAGTCTAACTTCAAAATGCACTATGATTTATTACAAAAATATATTTTCTTCTGTTTGCTGACATGGTTGTTCCATTTTGTGATAAGTTAAACTAAGCAGTTAATTTGTTGCACTGCCTAGCTGCATGAATTCATCCAGTGTACGTATGTACCTGTGCAGCATTACTTTGGGTTTTGTATTTGAATTTGCAGTATTGATTATTATTTTTGTATTTTACTTTGCCTCTGTTATTGGAATTGTAGTAAACATAATTTATACATATGATTTTACAACTGTTTTGCAACTGAAAAGTCTTCTTTAAATTGTAAAGTTTTATTGATGGATACTCATTAAAATGGTATAAGAATTATATTAACAATTGTTTTGTGTTTTGATGCTCTCTGTACAAAAATATATGTCTATTTATCTGTTTAATGGTGCTTGTGTCTTGCAATTTTGGATACATTTTAGAATAAAGTTTCATTTTACAAGAAGTAGTTGTATTCAAAAGCTGTGTCAAAAAAAAAAAAAAAAAAACTTTTCTCCAGGAATAACTAGGGTTATAGGAGAAACATATGACTCTCCAAAACATTTATAACTTCAGGCAGTTATACATTTATTTAAAGAAAATAGAAGCATGTAGTCTACAAATCTGCACAGCTACATATTCTAGTCAATTTGCTGCAGTAACTGACATCTGTATTTAAAACGTTACCCAAAAGAGCCACTCTGGAGGCATGTCCTATGCCTGCTGACTCCATTGGTAAGAAAAGATCTGTGAACATGATGTCACGATTATCACATTAGTCTGTAGTTTTCCAAAGGACCCTGAAACTCTCAGGTTTTGCATATATCTGTTTAAACATTGACAGAATTTTGGTAGACACCTAAGAAACAATTCTAGATTATGGGCTTCTGTGAAAATCCCTTGCTACCCCCTTGTTCTATAATATTTCTCAGAATAAGGTCTAACTTGGCTGAAGGTCAGGTCTGGAACAGTTACGTTAGCTGAACCAGCTGCTAGCTGTCTATATACCGCATGATTGAGTATACTTCTTGCTAGCTCTAATGGCTATATTTTCCAGAAGATTTAACCACATCTAATACTGAGCTCATCTTTTATTAATAGAGTGCCTTACCTCTTCTAGCACAATTCTTCTATAGGCACTCTGCTGTGTCTTGTTCATCACAGCACGCATGAGATGCTGCACAAAGCCTTTAAAATTATGTTGCTTCAATTAAAAATACACGTTATTAGGAGAGGATAATCTAATATCCATTGTTTTTTCCTTTGTAAAAGTATTTAAAACAGTACTGCACCTGTTTCTGTTGGTTTTGTTTTTACTATTTCAATTCAGCACAAGAAGGCTCAAGCCATTAAGTGAGAATCATTTATTGACAAAAACTTTTAAAAACTACATTAGCAAACAACTTCTGAAGGAAAGCCAATTTCTTAGTCAGTTAACCAAACCTTTAAAGTTGAGTTCACTCTAAGTCACCACCAGTTCTCACTTCAAAAGAACAATTTCACGAAAGACTGTGAACTCAGTAATGTATGGGTTTGGATGTAAGGCATATTCCATCTGCCTTTAACCATTTGTTCCTCTCACCACAACGGGCATCAGCAAAGAGAAATCTGATGGTTTACAAAGATGCTTCCTAGAGTCTGCCTTAACCAGGTAGTGTTGGTCCAGCCAACTTCTTCCAGCGGTGACACCAGAGGTGCTGGTATAGGCTGCTGTGCTACGTAAGGTACTTTTCTACTGGGAAGCTTTATCTGCCGCACAGATCTCTTCTGTGGACTTAGGCCAGTAACTTCATTTCTCTAACTTTTCAGCTGTGAAAGGAGAACAATACTGACCTTCCAGGTGTTTTCTGAGGACAAATACACTGAAGACTGCAAAACACTCAATTACTCCAATGGAGACTGTGTAAGAAGCTAAAGGAGTACAAGGGGCTGCAGAGAAAGGAGATGCTGAAGCCAGCTGTGAGAAAGACATTTGACTCAGTTACTTCAGCAGACAGGGTCAAAGGAGAGGGACAGGAGGCAGAAAAGAAAGGCGGCTTATGAAAGCAGAGGCTAGTTTGGGAAAAGGACGTTTTAGGCTGTGAGGTGCCTCACCTCAATCTCCATGTCTGCAAGTGTTCAAAGCAGTGGCAACCATGTGGGGTGCTCATTTGGATCCTGGGTGGACATTCCTGTTCTCCAAGGGCAGCTCCTATCTCCAACAGACTTATGTTGTATGACACACTTTCCTCAGAAATCAAGAGGTACGTACAGACCTGAAGCGTGTTTTTCAAGTACCAACTTTCCCTCATCCCAACAGAAATGAGAGAAGTTACCTTTTCTGTTTCTCTAAAACTCTGCCATATAGCCTAGGAGAGGTCTGCTGACCACTCACCACATACTTCAGAAAGTTTTAGATGTGCACAGTTTTAGATTTCACTTTTACCCATCTGTGATATGAGCAGCTCCTAATCTCACAGCAGACAATAGATAAATATTATGGACCAAATACCTGATCAGTGTACCATGTTAAACAGAAGTGAAAGCTACCTGAAGAGAACAACAAATAAGCATTATCTTCAGGAAAGCCCAGTCAATGGGTGTGACAAGGTATCCCTGAAAACAAATGTAAACATTATTGGCCTAGGCAAGCAAAGGACAAATTTATCCTTTTTTAAACAGCAAAATATTTAGTTCAGTTTAAAGACTCCTCCTTCTGTGAGCCAGGATCGGGGGTGTGAGAAGCTGATATTGAAGCATGATTTTTTTCTCATCTGGACTGAGCAGATGAGGAAGGAGAAAGTACTGGCTGCATGCTGTTCACAAGCCCCATTCTGGTTGTAAGGCAGAGCTACAACGCTTGCCATGTTTCTTTCCTCTACAGAAACCAGTCAAAGAGGGAAAGAGAATTCACTACAGAATTTGCTCTCAAGCAAGAGAGTATAAATAAATTTAGGGAATGGCACAGTGTGCTGACTTTCAGAGCCAGTATCCTCTGGAATACATCTAGTGTGGCGGTACAGCCATCCTGTTCCTTGCTAAAAAGCGTATGTGACAAAGAAACAGAGATCTTGCTATACTGTAAGGATAGTAACAGACCATGTGGGAAGAAAATCCCTACTGTACTGAGAAACACTATCTTGGCGAGGCAGGCTGCTTAAAATTCAAATTTTCCCTGCTTTAGAGGTTAAAGTTGGATCTTTAACAATGTTTAAATGAACATTCATGGTACAAAATTATTCCTGTATGTTTTTAATAAACATGTGAAGCCTGTGGTTGGAACAGTGGGTGAAGAGCCATAGCCAGATGACAGAAAGGAAAGGCTGAAATGAAAGGCTACAGAAAGCAAACAGCAAATCCTGCTGCCCTAGCGAAACCCACGCTGATTTACAACATCCAGGGAGAAAAGAATAGCTCCAAGTCAGATGTATGCTTTGCGTTCTTCCCTCAGAGACCACGGGCAGGTCACACACTCAGCCCCCCTGAAGCGAGGCCAAGGCCGGCCTGAAAGCACCTCGGGCAGCCCACCTCGCACGACCGAGGCTCGGCTAGTGGCAGTGCCACATCGCGCTTCACAGCCGCTTCAAGAGGGTCTGCTCGTCTTCAGCCGTGCTCATATTTTTATTGCTTATCCCTCTCCCCGACGGTGCGGAGGAGTCTCCGTGAGACCCCGGCTGCTGGCTCCCGCCCGGACGGGCGCAGGGCCCGCCGAGCTCGGTGTCCAGGCCAGGCACCTCGACGCCGGCTTCGCCAGGGCCCTCAGGCGGGGAGCGCGTCCCCCCGGCGCCCACCTGCCGGGCTGTCAAGGCGGTGACACCTGGAGCGTGCGAGGGTTTTTAACAAAACTACGCGCTCTGCCGCAGCCCGGGCCCGGCCGCCGCCAGCGGGGGGCGATTCCGCCTCAGCCGCGGGTGTTGGGGCGGGACCGG
>VXAA01006478.1:92976-134897 GCA_013399115.1 Anseranas semipalmata
GGGGGGGTCCGGTGAGGAGTGAGCTTCGAGGGGGGGTCCGAGAGGGAGCGGCGAGGAGGGTGGCTAAGGTGAGGAGAGCTAACAGAACAGCAGAGGGGAGATCGGGGATGGAACAATGAGAAATACTAGAGGAAAGGAAAGAAAAGCTCTAGTTTAAGGATATCAGCACACTGGGAGGAAAAAAAAAAAAGGGGGGAAACCATGAAAAAACTCCGGCTTCAAAAACTTTTAACATCCCCCAGCTAACTTCTAGAATTGAAGGCTGCCTCTTGGAAAGTCCCGGGCTCTGCTGTCAGCGAGCTCCCAGTGCAGCCGCATGGGCTAGCGGTCCATACAAAGCCTTGTGGAGAATAGTGGATGTTTTTTGGGGAGCTCGTGCCCAGATGGTTTTGCCACACGGTGCAGCATGTTGGCCACGTAGGCATGTGCCGCACTCGGTGTCTTGCGGCGATACCTAACCAGCTCTTCCCACAGAGAAAGTGCTGGGATCCTGGAGGACCTGTCCCACGCAGCAGCTTCCCAGGGCGGCTGCACGTTTGTTAGAGATTTATTGCAGCACGAGTGAATCGCTTGACTTCAGCCCTCTGGTGATTTCTCTCTTAAAAGTGCTCTTCATGGAAGGGCTCGTAACTGATCGCAGAAAGCCCGTAACTCGAGTCCCTGCTCTGAAGCGGCAGAGCCCCAGCAGGTGCGATGGTTGGTGCTTGCTCCCTGGACTTCAGTGAATCTGTGATCCCCATCAGCTGCAGACCTGCCAGTGGAGCTCACTTTCAGTCCACCTTTAGTAATTGATTTTATGTGGTTAGTCTTAGGGCAGCAGCAGTTAGTCGTGCCACACAGCTAGTCCCATCACACACAAAAGGTTTTTAACGCTTTCCCTAGCTTGGCTGTTGTGTCACAGCAAACCCGACGTGCCGGGCAGGGATTTGTTTGGCTTTAGCACCTTTCCCCTGTGCTAGTGCCAGCTGCTGCAGTTGCAAGTGCCTGGGTTTTGCACGTCCCTTGTTCCATGTCCTGCTGCTTTAGGCTTGATCCACCTGGCTCCTTGTTCCACTTTTGAGGCTGTTTATGATCTTACTCATCATCCTGTATTACCTGTTACTGTGGCAACTTCAGCCTCTTAGCCATTAGTGACCTCTTCCTTTCAGCAGTTTGTTGTGTTTCTGATAAGTGCCTTCATGTGTTTTACCCTCATATTTTAAAAGGGAATTCCTCAGGTACTGATATAATTCATGCACCATCCTCTTTCCAATTCCTCCAAGCTTTTTTTTGAATGGTCACTGAAAATATTGTTGGGTTCCCTTGGGAGTGAGAACTCCTGCCTGTTATGCAGAGTGCTATTGTCTAGGTTTCCTGGGCATCCTCTTTTTTTGCCTCTATCACCTAGGAAACTTTTTGGAGCTGGGGTTCCCTGTGCTTATACAGCTCCTGGAGTGATGGGGAATTTAGCCTGTGATGTGAAACTCTAGGTGCTGTCATCAAATAAATAGTTAATCACAATAACTTGCTATAAAAAGATAAGTATTAGACTATCAAATATTAACAGTAGAGATGTTTACTTTTTCAAGATTATCTTTCCTAATTAATACAAATAGGATGTATTATTTTTCATAACCTAGGGAGATGAAGAACACAGTACAGATTTTGATAATATTTTACAATTGTTACAAAAAGAAAATACTTATTTTTAATGTTTAAATCTTGATTGTATTTGTTTTATATTTAATTTCTACATTTTTAATACAACACTGGGGACATGCACTTGCCTGCTTTCCACTGCTGTGACCATGCTACCAAGCTAGTAGATCTTTCTCCTGTGTCTGAGAATTCTCAAGTGACATAAGCTTCTACACAGGTTTAACATAGCCAACATTCACAGCATTCTGTTTTTGAGTTTCATTGCTGGGATTTCTGTAGACCTGTCAATACTCTTTTTTTCCCTGGAACATGCTTGTTAGCTTTCTTGTATCAGAATGTTCATTTTTAGAGGAAGACCTTAAACAGTCAGAGCTTTTCAAGCTCAGGAGAATCATTATAATCATCTAGTCTCATCTCCTGATATTACCCTTATTTCATGGTAAGTATTAATCTTATTTAGCTCCCTTTTTTCTAAAGGGTCCAGTGCAGACTTGCATTAGGGTGATCAAAGTATCTACTGGGATCTACTGTGTTTCATCTCTGTCTCTCATGCACAAATATATAGGTGAATGGCTTGCTGCAAGTGCAATGTAATAATTGTATGTCCTTGTGTCTCTTTTGAAGCTGAGAAACATGCTGGTGTGTCTTGTGTGACAGCGTCTATGGATGACATACAGTTTGAAGAGGCTGCCAGGTACAAAACCAGCTGGGAATGATGAAACGTTTTCATTTTAGAGATTCTTATTTGGCAGAGATAAACTGAGGCATTATAAAGTATGAGATAATGGGCCAGTGAACTCCCCAGAGTCACAGGGTTAAGTCTCCAAATTGCTCTTTCCTGTCATTGATAGCCTGACCCACCTGGAAAACAGAGATCAATTTCACAGATCTAAAGTAGACTGTAGTTACTTTGACCTGGCAGCATAGATGCCAGGTGAGAAACCGATAGCCCAGTGATCTTTGGCTCTAGTTTAAGTGAATGCTACAGGCCATTACTTATCTGTGCTAAGTAAGGAGTATAAAAAAGTTACTGTATGATTTTTGTTGTAGGTACTCTTTCTGTTTATTTCTTACAATCTTTCTTTCAGCTTTTTAAAAAAATAATGTTACAAAACAGCAATGTTTTGTATTTGTGGTTATTGAATATTTAGTAAGTCTACAAGGTAATACAAGGCTTAAAAGGCAAAATTTTTGTTTTAACTATTCTCCATAATTTTCCAAGGGATAAAAGGCATTGCAGGAGGAAGTAACACATTTTTTTTCTAAACCATATCATGCCAGAAACATGACATCATTACTATGTAGTTAATGCTGTATTTAAGTGTTTGTGTAAAAGCCATGGTTTTCTTACATTTAAATAAGCAAAACTATGTGTGGAAGTTTGTCACGTTACAGAACCTGAGCTGCTGGAGCAGCAAGACACAAACAAAACAAGCAAAATGTCCTACAAACTTCTGGTGTGTTTTTGCACATTGCAGACTAGAAATTGACAAGTGCATGAATGATGGCACAGATGAGATGGACCTGGTTACAAACCAATGCACATGCAGTGGTCATAGCTGTAAGCCATGCAACATTGGCTGTCAGATGTACAGCTGATGCCAATTTAAAACTGTGTAGATGAGTGTAAAATAAGCATCCACTCACACTTCTGGTCAGCAGATTTTTAGACTAGTGGCTACTAAGATGAGAACTAGAACCAGTAGCAAAGCAAGTGAACGTGGTCATGCTGAATCTAGAAATCGTAGGAAGTTCTTGGTCTGTTCTACAAAATGAGTTTTAAAATGTTTGTCTTGCCTGTAATTGTTCTGGAAAAAATCCTCTCTGCAAAAACTAATCACAGGGTCCTACAGAAGAAGTCAGGGTAATGTTTTTCTTTCAGGCATAGTATTTCAGACTTCAGCAGCCTCACAACATTTATCTCTCTTGTTTCTGAGAGCAGACCTGAGCTTCTGAAATAGAATGAAAATACTGTCCTTCCAGATTTGTTTCTAAATATGTCTCTAGCTCTACTTCCACTTGTAGTGCCATTATTAATGTTTCATTATTAATAAAAATTTAGGGTACAAACCTAGAAAATGTGAAGTGGTTTTAGTAACTATTCTTTAGCCTCAGGTCATCCCTAACACCCTGTTCATAGTTTACTATGTCATTTTCTAAATTTTGCCAGAATATACAAACATCTGGCATAAATAAGAGCTCTTGAATCTCTTAAAAGATAAAAAATATGTTTTGTAAGTTACCTGCTGTAAGGTTTCATTTGCCTAACTCAGGTTAGGTATCTTCTGTAAGGATTAACTCTTCTGTGCTCATTTCTTTTCAATTGACATGGAAACACATTTTTTCACAATATATCCATATATTGCAAAACTCAGTTTTATGCCATGATAACAAATAAATCCCTCTTCCTTGTCTTTTAATATGCAGCAGTTCAGTGGTAGTAAGAACGTCTGACTTTAAATTACATTTAAATTTTGTTGATGCTCCATGTGTTAATCATTCTGATATATTTCAGAATCCTTCTGCCAGTTACAAGTGAAAGTGTGATGTTCTGTGACTTCTGCCCTTAAGTATCTATTTAAATGCCCAAGCTGAGCAGCCGTCTTGGTGTAAATAAGTCAGTTTGTCCAAAGACAGAATACATGATACAATGTAAAACATTTAATTTTGAAACAACTCTGGAAAGTATATGAAAACATATTTCCTTATCGTACTGTCTTACAATCTCAGTTCTGACATCTTTATTTTCTGATATGGCCACGGACCCCAGAAGACTACACTTTTCTGCAATGAAATGTGAATTCAGCTACATAGGCTGGAGCCCCGGAGGAGATGTAAGTCAGTCAGGGATTCTGATGTCTCTGAAATCCAAACCCATCTTATTGTGGGACTGGCTTCTCAGGTTGAGTGAGATCACATCCAGCTTTGTTCTGTTGTTCCCTCACACTCTGCAGTTCCCTCAGACGTTGACAGGCCCAACCTTACCTCTCTCAACTTCTCTTATGCAATGTTCTCACAAGGAGGAAGAGAGGTCACCGGGGACGTATTGCTGGCAAAGGTCAAATAAACAATCTTCGTGTAGAATAGTGACCTGCTGGTAAGCCTGGGGTAGAGACCCCTGCAGTCACTGCTGTGCGGGGAACCTCGTGGACAATCTAGCATCGTGATGTCCTTCACAGGGACCATGACATCTTCTGTAAGCATCCACAGAGACTCCGAACTCTCCCTCTTTAGAGGAAAGCCTCATGATCACCATCAGCGTGTGCCATAAACTTACCTTTTTTCACCTTGTACTTCTCATTACCTCTATTGCTGTGTTACTGTAATCCTCTTGGGAGTTTTGTGGCAGATACAGAATCTTCAGAGGTTTTTCAGGGTACTTGACTGAGCTCTGTTTCAAAGCTTTCTAAAGGCTTTTTACAGCACTGTGTCTGTAGCTTCTTTTCCAAGCCTGAACGTAAATACTGCACTATTGTTCTGAATACCGTCTCATTTTTGTAAATGCTCTGGTGGTTCCCTTTGCTGTGCAGTTCAGAACTATTATGTTAATGTTTGCACATTTTCTTTGTGACAAGCAATAGAAAAACTCCTTCTGAGTATCTTCAAAAGGTGTGTGTCTGCAGAAAATCCTAAATCATTCCTCTAACCATTTTTTCCCTATGTAAAGGCTTCCACTTCCATTCTTGAATGTGAACAAGAAAGAGAAAATTTCTGTGCAATTCGTTCTCCCTGTCTGGTATTGTAAAGGAACAGTTTTCCTATTCCCCATTACAGCGTTTGATAAGAACTCATTTGAAATTCTGGTAGTGAGAGAAGCAGTTTAAGAAAAGACATACCTTTATGCATCAAAACCCTATCCATTAAATTAGGAAGAAATGATAAAGATTTTTTTTTAATAAACTGGGGTCATACTGTGCCAAATGCTTTGCTGTAAGTGTCTATTTCACAGGTAGTCAAGTAGTCTGAGTTACATTTGACAGTCATGGATGTAGCTTACTGTACTTTGCCTGCTCTGGGACTGATCCTTAGCAGATTTAAGTCAGCCTAATTTCCCTGATGCCCAGTTATTTTGGCTGTGGTTCTCACTTACCATGCACATCATGTCCTTTGGGTGTTCTGCTCAATAAGACAACTCTGGGGGAAACTACCTTCTTTCTGCCATTTCAGCATTGCCTGGTGTCAGGATATTAGGGGTTTGAAAAAATATGCTTGTTATCAGTATATAAGAAGCATTTTAGAAATTCCATAAGGAAAGAGAAAGTATTTTCACGGTCATTTAATTTTATGTAGATGAAAATGTATAATTCTGTTTAGGTATTCTATGAGGTAAATGGGAAAGAGTAGTAGTTATTCAGAAGTATGCAGCTAGGACAGAAGGGGCATGCTACAGCCCTGCTCTTGGCCAAAACATTGAAAGTAGACTCTTTTCCCATCCTTAAAAAACTTCAAAGAGCACTTGGGAATAGAGCAGAAACTGGGAGTATTTCCTAATGTGTACACATCTGTATGCTAGAGGATGCACGTGGAGTATATCTTCTGCAGTTTTGCAGCTAGGTATACTCAATGACTTGGTGTAACTCATGGTAAGATGTGCCTTTGAGCAAAAGCAGAATCTAGGCCAAAATTTCTTGGAGGACTAGGGTCCTGGAGCATACCTTATGTCATACAGATAGCAAGAAAAAGGAATGCCTTGTATTCAGGTTACACAGCTTTCTAAGTGACTAAAATCATTGAGCATGAGTAAAGTCTGGCTTATGAATAACTGTGCTAAACCTTTTGCAGTGCATTTTCAGTACACTATGGAAAATACAGACTGGTCACAGCTTAATGAGAGTTTCTTCCAGAGATTTTCTTCACTGCTATTATGAATACCTAGAGAGGGAGTCCAAACCCTTATTAAGATGCATGATTACATACTTTAAGGAGATTTTACTCTTCTTAGCAGGGTTGGACAAGTTATTACCATCAAAGCAAAGGTGAACAGAGCATTCAAAACCAGCATGGAGGTAAGAGATCATCACTGTTATTTCATATGATGCTTAAAGAACAGAGGAGAGAGATGGAAGGAGAAGAGGAATGAAACAAGGGTCCAGTCTTAATAGTATCAGAAGGAGTTATGTGCAGATATCTAAACAACATCACTGCCTAATGAAACTCTGGTTTCATAATGACCATTATAATTGCATATTGCCTGTTGAATAATCCATGTCAAAATAGAAACCGGACTCTGAAGACATAAAATATTTGACAGGTACAACTGGCAGGATGGGATAGGTGCTGTTGGTCCAGTTCAAAGCTGTTAACCTCTAAACAGTCTTTGGATCAGAGCCAGGGTGTGCTGAATAGGTGGAGTTTGAAGTATTTTTGAAACTTCTGATAAAAAAATATTTTTCTCAGTTGCATTCATGTTCTCACTCTTCATATTGTAACAATGCATTGTCCAATCACTTGAAGTGAGAATGGAGCCATAAGGGTACTTTTCTCTGCTTTCTGCTCAAGTCCAATTTTTATTAATATTAATGGGAATGATGCATATACTAGAGAATGTATTCCAAAAGGCTCTAAAAGTTCAAAAGCATCAGATTTGATGCACATCAGAGGGTCAAATGAAGTGCTTCACCTTCAAGTGTTTCATTGTATTCTGTATGTTTATAAAGACTTCATTGTTCATACAGATCTTAGGTTTGGACAGGGACACCAAGTGGCGCACAAGTAAGTGGAAGGAGATATCCATAGAACTAAGTTTAAGTGTCTTTTCTATTTCTTACTTTACCCAACAGATGGTACGAAACATCCAGACACAGTTGTGCTAAAGAGCTTTTCAGAAGTCAGAGAATATTGTGATGTTCTTACATGTTCAGAGCTCTTATCAGTGATAGCGGATCAGTCCTTTTACCTTTTTTCTTTCTTCAGGTTTAAGAGACAGGACATAATTAATTTGATAAACAGTGCACTACTTTATCTCAATGCAGCTGACAATGATGTAATTACTTTTTTGTCCCCTTCTCCCACTACCTCCTTCCTTGTAGGTTGGCATCAAGGTTACAGTACAGGATGTTTTGACTAATGCTGAAAAAATTGTGAGCGTGGCATATGCAACATATGTAGTCAAACCAGTTGGTGCTAGAAAGGTATTCTTTCTATTTTGTTCTATGCTTAAAGTTACTGGGACTACGTTTCTGTGAAATAGACCAACATTTCTTATTGTGAAACACAGGAAAATGATGATACCTGTTTATTCTGATCAACAATAGAAAAATAGAGTGAAGTCTAGACAATAAGGAGATATTTTTGTCCACAACAGCTATGAAATTATTAGGCTTTTTTTTTACTGTTTCCACTTTCTCTTGCACATTTACTACTAGTAGAACTGGTGCTATTATAAGGGCTGCAATACTGACAGAGGCAAGCACTGCTGGAGACTGGAAGAGAGATTCCTGTGAATTTGCACCATCTCTCCTTTTCAGAAATTGATCTATATTCATGCAAAGGTTTGGGGTGTGTGTTTTTTTTTTAATCCTTCACTCCCCCTTTTGAGGAGGTTGTTCAAAGTCATCACTATTCAGATGGAAGACATTATTTTTAAGCTAGCTTCCAATCTAAATTAATTCTTCAGCATTTATGTTAAATAGTTTCATGCCACTGTTGTTTCTTCTCCCCAGTGTTTGGCTCCCTGGAGGTGTTCAGAAATCAGTCACTGTACTGTTTGGCCTTCACATTGCTGTGCCCAGCAGGCACAGTTCTGCTAAAGTTTTTATATGAGAAAGGCCATATATTCCTCAGATCTTCTTAATAAAGTCCCTTTGTGTGCAGTCTGCTTTCTAAAACAAGTTACTAGAATCGTGTATCGTATCTGACTCCAGTCTCTTTTAATATGTTATAAAAGTGCACCTGCCTTTTTAATATCCATTGCAGATTGGCAGAGAGTAGTCATAGCATGAGCAATTAATATATCCAGCCATTTCTTTTCTTTTCTGCAATGATATATTATAGCTTGCTGAAGAAACAAATCGAAACTGTTTTACCAAAACTAAAGCTCAGCTTGTCTCTGAAAGGTTAATGGCTAAATTGGTTAGCCTGAGAGCACTAAAATATAAAGTAAGGATTGATTATTAATAGTTTGATATCATATCCATAGCATAAACCCATTTACCTTTTGCCTAAATTTCCTGGGAGGTTATTTCAGGATTAAATTGGTGGTGATTAACTAAGATTAGGCTTAAGACAGGACTGCCCAGAGGGAGTTTAAGACTTAAGTTCTAATTCCATTGGAAAGTAAAGTTTTGGAGAAGTTAAAGAACATTTTTTCAAACTCACTTTTCTGAACAATTGTTGCTAAAGCTGTGCAGAGAACAACACTATACATTCTTATAGCTTAGTCTTTTAGCTGAGCCATTTGGAAAAAGCTAGGAAGCTCTGGAGTAGGGTCAGAGATGAGGCAAGTAAACTGGAAGAGTGTTGAGTGAAGACTCAAAGACTGAGAAATAATAGCACTAGCACCACAGGACACAGAATGTTGATTTTGTCTGTATTACAGTCCTTGTGCATTATTTTAAGGTTTCTGAAACTAGATCTTTTAAATAAATCACACAAGTGACTGTTCAGTGGCACCTCTGCAGTATTTATCCAAATGTAAAACTTTTCAGAAGCCAGCATGGGACTGGATTCAGTTTGCCCCTGAACTTATATACATGGGAATTTGCACTTAAGCACAAGTAGTGTTTAGGGCATAAATGTATATAGTCTGAAGCCGCACCAAGTGCTATGTGTTCGTTCATTTCTCCTCCACCTCAGAAAATCAGTAGTCTTTTGAAAACAGGTCCTCAGGTAGCTGGGGATAGATGGGATAGGCCATGTAAGTATAAGTGAATTGTAAGAGAGCAGGTTATTTGTATAGTGAAGGAGAACGGGCTCTGGTGTACACTTTTGTGTACTACATGAAAAAAAGTACTACGCCACTGCTCAATGCAACTGGATTGTTTTTCTAATATGAAAATTCTGTACTCAAACGTTTGAGTATAGATTTTTTTTGTTTTTTTTTATTATTTTAATGAGAACTATCTTAATGTGTATGTGCTCTCGTGGATCTTTGTATTTAAAAGGTGAAAGCACGTTGTCATAGAGTTTTAACAAATGACTCTGAAAGGATAATGCAGAATCTCTTGAACTTTAACTGCGCTTGTTTGTGTTAATGAGACTTGTCATCTTGGACAGTTGATAGCAAAAGATTATAGAAAATGCTGATGCCATTTTAAGTTCAAAGTGCATTGTATGATTATGGAACTAAGAACCTTTTTTTTTTTTCTCTTCATTTGCATAGATTGAATTAGAACCTGTAAAGCTTCTGTCTACAGAAGACCATTTGGAGCACGCCCTGGCTACTGAGAGAAGAAGAATCCGACTGGGCTATGAACAGGTCTTTCAGAACCTAATGCAGGAGCATAATAAGGAAGGTGATAACTGTGGTCAGTATAGAAGATGGAACAAATAACTTATGGAAGGGAGGAAAGAAGCAGTCCAAAAAGCTGAGTATAGTTCCTTGAGGCAGTGGTGTCAGGTAGAAAAGGGTGTGCCAGATTAGTGAAGGCTGTGTAGGACAGTTATACTAATAGTGTTTATCTTTCGCAAATTCCAGATTTAAAATGCAGGATTGAAGGCTAAGCATGTGTTAAATAGATGTGAAATGCAGATCTTCTCGTAGGTTATATGTGTAGGGTTTAACAGGTCATGCAGAACTTTGCAATACAGTAATAAAGTCCTATAACATCAGTTGTAATGTAGATGGAAGGATGAAATCCATTAAGGATTATGGCTGTGTCTTTGCAAGAGAGCACTAAGAACTGTGTTTGTGCTGTGAGATAATTTCCAACAAGCAGGAGAAATGTCATTATGTGGTGGTTAAAACAGGTAAAAAAAAAAAAAATCAAGCTTCCCAGGACCAAATTAGAAAAATCGAGCCAAAAAACAGGTTCATCTTTATTTCTGGTAGAAACCTATGTTCTTAAAGACAACTGTGCTCCAAAGTTGTTGTGTTCCCCTGCAAAAGAAGTTATTCACAAATGGTTAAGAAATCTGCTGATACTTGGAAAATCTAAGCTGTAATTGTGTATGAACAACAGTCATTATTACGTGTCTTCAGTGAGGAAGGATGAAACCTCTTGTAAATATAAATTACAGTCTTAACAATTTAATAAGATTGTGTAGAGGCTACTAGAAACAACGACCTTGTTTGTCCTCATGGTAACTGCATCATAGGAAGTGGCTTAATACCAAGAAAGACAAATCAAAGGTTGATGATTTTGGTTTCCACTGTCTTGCCTGGAAGCTTCCTGGAAGGATCTGGTCACTGTACACACAAATTCACCTATTTTATGGGACAGAACAAGTGACACGGGGGAAAGAGAGGAGAAAACATTGCATTAGTGGCTGTTAGGTAGCATATTCAGAAAGTGAAGTTTGTCTTCTGAGTAGATCTTATGCAACAACTTAAGTAGGTCCAAAGTGCAAGTTAGTTGGATGTGTCCACACATTCATGTAATCATAAAGTTAGTTAATTAGGGCAAAAATCGAAAGTACAATTCGGGTCAAGTAGCATGTAGCACGAATGTGTTCTTTGTAAATGACTGACACCATCTCATGCCTAGAGGCACCCTTGGGAAATGCAACTGAAAAAAGCAAAGATTACAGTAAGGATGTATGGCTAAGCATTTGAAAGTGGAATTGGAAATGCTCAGATAACAGAAGGTGGTTACTAATTCAGATCAATAGTCTCTCCTTAGTGTATGCATTCTATTCTGTTTCTAGTAATCACAAAATTTGTAAGTAACAGGTCATGAAATAATCATGTCATACTCTAACATTAATTAGAGACATTTGCACAGGTGCCCATCATACATGATGGTCAAAGTCTATGAAGGGCATTTGAATAAATGATAAACTGCTGTAACAACATCCGTTAGAGGTCATGCGTAGCAACCATGGATGGATAACCAGAAGCACAAGCTGAGCAAGTTGGCTGACTGTGTTCTCAGCTAACCAACTTTCCACAGTTACTGCTTCTGATGAAGCATCTTTAAAGGATATACACTGGGAAGGAAAGATTTCTGTGCTGTCATAGCACTGAGGGGTACACCACCCTCCACCTCCCATGTCTTGTGGAAGAACAGAGGAAATCATCACCATCTTGCTGCCCTTGCAAAAACAGAGGCCTTCGTATGTCTTCCTTTTTTTCTTTTCCGTGTGTCTGAAGCAAATGGCACACATACATAACTGGAATTATTTTCTTCTTGGTTATCAGAGTTACCAGCTGAAATAATTCATTATACATTGTTGCCATATTTCAGATACTGTTAAAGAGGAAGATGCGGTTTCAACTGAGCTTACTCATGTGCAGAGTATTGAGCTTGTCCAGCCTCCTCATGCAAACCATCATGGAAACACTTTTGGTGGCCAGATCATGGCTTGGATGGAGACAGTGGCAAGTATTTCAGCAAGGTACTTTTCTACATCACAGTCTTTGTAAGTGTTTCTAGATGGATGCCTATACCTCCATTTTAATATTAAAGGTGTCAGTGAGATTTATTTCATGAAAAAAACAGACCCAAATCTTTTTGACTTTTCTTCTTTTTAAGATCGCAGGAGGCCTTTAAACGATTTATGTGGTACATTTCCCACAGCATGCCACACCACTGTGGGAGTCATGTTTTGTTCTCTCTCTGTTACACATGCAGACCCTAAGGCAAATGAGTCTATATTATTTGCCTGAAACTCCCTGCAGAAAGTCAGCATTAGAAATAGGAATAGAAACTCAACCTCCTTGTGGTTGGTATGGTGTTTTAAAAGCAGAGGCAGTCATTAAGTCAGGATAAAACTGATACAAACCCTGTATTAATTGATAGCTAAAAATAAAGAGACTTCTAAATGTTAGTCTTCAGATCCTTATGCCAGAGGAAGAATCAGAAGAAACAAGTTCTGTTTTATTGGTGCTCACACCTTCAGCAAGTCGCTTAGCCTTTCAGTCCCTCTGAGTCCTGCATCCTGTGGGTTTTGATATTGTTATCAGTTTAATGTGCTCTGACATCTTCAGGTAATAAGTACAAAATATTTTTGTGATACTGCCTAGTATTGCTTGTCAGTATGGCCTGGGCATATTGTCATTTAATTTCTCTTTCCCTGAAATTGAACTGTTGTTTTTCTCCCTCCTTGTTCTTGGACTGTGTACAAAGCTTCTTTGTAAGCAACACTTGGAATTTCAGTTTGAATTCTCCGTGCATACCAAGTGACCTATTTCTCTGCAGGGATGTTAGATTAGTTTTCGTTTTTTAACTTTAATAATTAAATGACTTTTCCACTCATTATACATGTAGTTTTGACTTGTAGCCAGTAGTCGTACTGATAGCAACAGATTTTGTGTAGCGTTTACATAAACAACTTGTTTTATTAACATGTGAATGCACTGACCTTAACCCATTATGTAATTTCATTGGCTTCAAAGGGATTGTTTCAGATTTGTGCCCTAATCTGACCCAAAATATTTGCCTGTTTTCATTTGATAAATTTGACCTACTGAGAGTCACATTTATGTTTAAAAAGTGAAGGGAACCATCAGCAAGGCAAGTAGTGAAAATATTTTCTTTGGAATAATGAATGTCAAACATGATTTATCGTGTTGAAAATTTCATGAATAATAGTTGCTTACAGAAGATAGTTGAAAACAGAGATTCTGTAGTTTATGCTTGAGAAACAGCTAGTCTCACTACAAACCTTTTGTGAGGCCACTCATAATTAGATCTGAACTTTGAAGATGCCAGTTAAGAGTTGCTATGGCCACAGATTCTGACAGAGAAATGGAGGAGAAGGGCTAACCCTTGAAAAGTAAATTTGTAAGGCATTTTAAAGGTTACTTACTCTCCCCCCCTACTTTTTTGCCTGGAAAGTAGATTAAAATCTTACAGATAGTGGCAAAGCCATCTGAATATTAGTTTGAACTGGACTGATTGTTTCTTATGTCTTAAACTTCCAGTGAAAGTATTCAGGTCATAGTTCTCCAGGAAGAACAGAATAATTAGGCCAAATATCTGTTCTGCTCCTCTCTTTATTTTCAATAATACTGTATTTGCATCTTTATTGTGAACTTTGTAAATGAGATAAGCATTTAGTGTTTTAAATCAGAAGAGCAAATTATTCTTAATGAAATTACAAAGACCTTTGAATGTCTGAGTCTATTAAAAAGATGTACCAGTCAATTAATTAGCAACAGATAATTGTGTGCATTTAACAATGCTGGTACATTAGTTTGCAGAGCGCAATTGAGTTAAAAGCTAAGAATGATACAAAACTGTATTTTCAATCTAAAAACTGCACAGTGAAAATCTATTCTCAGACCTGCATCTGTGATTCTTACTGAGGACTTACGCACACATGCATGGTGATAGAGCATGTTTTCTCAAAGTCTAAAAATGAGTGACATTATTATATATTGTCCTCTATTCATGTGGTGCACAAAGATGTCTGTCAACAGTGGGACCTTTACTACACTTAGAACTGCTGAAGAAACCAAAATTTTACCCACTCTAGAGAGCTTGCAAACTAGACCTCCCCCCCAGTGCCACAAACCCTTAAGTTGTATAGAATCATAGAGCAGCCCAGGTTGGAAGGGACCTCAAAGGTCATCAGGTCCAACCTTTTCCAGGAAAAGGAAGTCTAGATGAGGTTGTCTAGTGCCCTGTCCAACTACAACTTGAAAGCCACCAGTGATGGGGACTCCACCACGTCCCTGGGGAGGTTGTTCCAGTGATTGATTGTTCTTACCGTAAAAAAAAATTTCATTTATCAAGACAAAACCTCTCTGAGTGCAACTTGTACGCATTGCCCCTTGTCTTCTCCGTGTAGCTCCTTATGAAGAGAGAGACTCTGTCCTCTTTGTAGCTGGACTTTTAAGTACTGGAATACTGTGATGAGATCCTCCCTGAGCCTTCTCTTGTCTGGGATGAAAAGACTCAACTCCTTCAGTCTTTCCTCACAGGGCAGGTTCTCCAGCCCTTTGATCATCTTCATGGCCCTCTTTTGGACCCCCTCCAGTCTGTCTGCATCTTTTTTGAATCATGGGAACCAGAACTGGACACAGAACTCCAGGCGCGGCCTGCAGTATCTGTTCTGCAGACTTTTTTCTGGTGTGTCTGTGAAGGTTAGAGAAGCAGTAGGTTGTTGGAATTCCCTAGCTTAGATGACACAATATTGCAAAACTATTCTTTTAGCAGCATATCTGGGTTTGATAAGGTGTGTGTCTGTTTCTCCACTGCACTGGTCCAAAGAACATCTCTGCTTATTTACTCATGGAAGGGTTAACCTCCTGGCACAGACAGTCTTCTGTACTAGACCAGCAAATTTTTACCAGAGTGGCTACAGCCTATTTCACAAGCAGTTCGAAGAGACCCAGTAGGTTAACTCAGCTGAACCTGACTGCTTGTAATTGGATACAGTACAGGATCAGGTCTGAAATAAGAAAAGAAAGATAAGTGGACATTCTATACAATTGGACAAAGAAAACATAATTACAGATTCACAGAATTGTAGGGGTTGGAAGGGACCTCCAGAGATCGTAGTAAGATTTGTGTGTAGCTAATACACTACCCTCATCTTTTGAAATTTAGCAAACAGTGCTGGGTTTCTGAATGGATAAGGGATCAATTCAACATCTTGCTATCCCATTGTATGTGCAAAAATGAGTTTCCAAGCTCAGACCAAATTAAATATATATGTATGCATTTGGTCATTTTATGAGTAGTTTTTTTATTCTTACTTCATGTAACACCAGCAGAAAACATTTGACAAAAAAAGCAAAAAAGTATCAGTATTGAAAATAATAGATTCATATTTCCTTTTTTGAATACTGTTTCTGGTGCTTAACCTTTCTGCTCAGGTTTCTTTAATTGCTTAAGGGCTTTATGATCTGGCATTTTTACATACTGAGCAATATCCTACTCCCCATACAGTAATATAGAAGTTAATGAAACTCTTTGTGAAGCAGGTGGTTACTCTGTAGGTAAGGGATTGATGGTCTGGCACCAAAAGAAGGTAATAACAAGCAGTGAGAATCAATTAGTCAGTGTTTGTAAAGTGTGTTGAAAATGAAACAGCATGACATAAGTGGTGTTATTATGTTTGAAGCTTGAATTATATGCTGTTGGAGCTGAACATGTTAACTGTATTTCAGTGGGTTATGGAATAGATTAGTGTAATATAGTGATCTTCTAGGTTGTGCAAACCTTGTTGCTCTAATCACTCCCCACTTCAAACCTGACAAAGGAGATTCTTTAACATGACAGTATGTTTTGCTCTCTGTTGCGGTTTCTTTTTCAGTCGCCTTTGTCGTTCATATCCCATCTTGAAATCGGTCAATATGTTTAAATTCTGGGGACCATCCGTCGTAGGTGACCGCCTTGTCTTCAATGCAATTGTGAACAATACATTTCAGAATAGGTAAAGCTCCTTATATGCCTGTCTTCCTTGACTTCTCTAGCAGCAGCCTTACTGCATGTTTCAGCTATTAGAGGGATTTGCCTTATTAAATGAATTATTTTGTATCTGGGCTTTGGAGGATATATCTATATATGTGTATGTATATCAATCTGTCTGTCTGTCTATACCTATCCATCTGTCTATCTTTGTGGCTTCTTTTTACTTTTTTTGGTGAATTTTTTTTTTTATTCTCTGATTTTCAAAATTTAAAGATCATTCATAGCCAAATCCCAATCCTGCAAACTCTGACTGTAAATTTCACTCTGAAATTCAGGGATTTTCAAGGGATTATAGAATCGCAGAATATCCCAAGTTGGAAAGGACCCACAAGGCTCATCAAGTCCAACTCAAGACTCCACATAGACTCCCTAAAAACTAAATCATATTTCTGAGAGCGTTGTCCAGTTGCTTCTTGAACTCCGGCAGGCCTGGTGCTGTGACCACTGCCCTGGGGAGCCTGTGCCAGTGCCCGACCACCCTCTTGGTGAAGAACCTTTTCCTGACACCCAGCCTGACCCTCCCCTGTCACAGCTCCATGCTGTGCCCTCGGGTCCTGTCGCTGTCACCAGGGAGCAGAGCTCAGCGCCTGTCCCTCCGCTCCCCTCGTGAGGAAGCTGCAGGCCGCCATGAGGCCTCCCCTCAGCCTCCTCTTCTCTGGGCTGAACAAACCAAGGGACCTCAGCTGCTCCTCATACGTCTTGCCCTCTAGACCCTACATCATCTTCATAGCCCTCTTTTGGACACTCTCCAGTAGTTTTATGTCCTTCTTATACTGTGGTGCCCCACACTGAACACAGCACTCGAGGTGAGGCCACACCAGCGCAGAGCAGAGTGGGACAATCTCTCTCCCCGACCTGCTAGCAGTGCTGTGCATGATACAGCCGAGGATATGGTTGGCCCTTTTGCCTGCCAGGGCACGCTGCTGCCTCATGTTCAGTTTGCCGTTGACCAGAACCCCCAGATCCCTTTCTGTGGGGCTGCTCTCCAGACTCTCATCCCCCAGTCTGTATGTGTAGCCAGGGTAGCCCCTTCATGCTATGCTTCTGCTGAATGTCAAATCAATACTGTAGTGCTCACTTTCACTGCGTGCTCTCACAGTTTGCTCACTGGTGTTCATATTTTGCTACTTAGCTCACTTTCTTCTGTTTTTACTCATGCTATTTGTCTAGTGTCACCTTTTATTTTATTTCTGAAATGTGTCTGTCCAGACTGACTAATTTATTTTGTATGCTGCAGAAAGTATTTGAGTTAGGCTTCCTGCACACAGGAAGGTGTACAACAGTCCTTTTTAGTATGTCTCAGGGCTTCTTCTGCATCATTTGTGGTAGTTCAATAGTTAATCTGAACTCTTATTTCAGTGTGGAAGTTGGTGTCCGCGTTGAGGCTTATAACTGTGAAGAATGGATCAAGGACCAAGCACGGCATATTAACAGCGCGTTTCTCATTTTTAACGCTGTGAATGACAAAGGCGAGCTACTCACCTTCCCTGGAGTTAAACCTACTACAAAGGTCAGCTCTTATCCTCCGGGGCAGGATGAGTGCATACCTGCAATAATGTGGTCCAGCCCCACACTCTGCATGTCACAGAGCTGGCCACTGTAGCCTTGCTGGGAAAGCAAGGACTAACCGCGGCTGTTCACTGAAATGCATCTTCTTGCAGAAGAGAAAACCTCTAAATGAAATGTTTGCCTTTGAGTGAGAAATTCATCATTATTAACTTCAGACATCCAAAACTGAGAAGTGTGGAGGGTAGTCATCATTAGAACTTCTTCTGTAGTTAGTGGATGGAGAGGGAGGAAGAATCTACTTGTTGTAGATTTTCCACCTGTCTTGTATAGGCTCCACTGACTGTAGAAGATGCCCAGACAGCAAGAAACTGACAAAACTCTGAAGTGTTAAATGAATAAAGTAATTTATAGAAACCCTTAAGGAAGACGAGAAATAGAGAGAAGTCCATGGGAAACAAATCCCGTGATGTGGGCAGGCTTTTCAGTTCCTTTGGCATGGAGATATAAGCATGTGTTTCCCTGAAAGAAGTTCACTAAGCAATCAGAGCAGTGTGAATACTCTTGTTGAATTATTTGCTGTGATATCACATGTCATTAACATAATGCTCCAATTAATGAGATTTTTAGAAAGCCGGCGCAGGCAGAAATGAAATAATTATTTAACATCACTGTGCTTAATGTTTTGTTGGATACCAACCGGGCAAATAAAACAAGGTATCACGTAGAGTCACAGAATCATAGAAACACAAGGTTGGAAAGGACCCACAAGGTCATCTAGTCCAACCGTCATCCCATCACCAATACTACCCACTAAGCTACTAAATCGTATGTACTAGGTGAAGCCGTAAGGTTCACTACTGTCTATTACAGACTGTTTCCAGAGGATAGACTGACTCTTCCTCTTTTAAAAAATAGGAAAAAAAACAAAACACAGCAGCTTGGCTTGTGCCAGAAAAACAGTGCTTCCCTTAAAGACCTGACTAGAGGGGCATCCACCAGCTGTGTTAGGATAAGAACATCTACACTGATTCTTGCACAGTCAAGCAGACCAGTCTGGGAAAAATAGAGTATATGCTCTAGATAGTTTAAACTTGGTGATTTAAATTCGGCTCAAGATAGTTTAAATAGTGGTCGTTTGACTGAAAGTGGCAGCTGAAAGCATTAGGTAGTCTGTGCTTTAAAGAAGCCTGGAGATCTTGCTTATTCCAGGAGAAGCTGCATGTCAGCTCCGAAAAGCAAAGAAAAAGTACTTTCCAAAGTGGCATATCTTTCAGGATAACAAGTCCTGTTGACCTTTGATACAGTTTGGTGCAGTATATGCTCTTGGGTCACTTCTATGCTTCAGAAAAAATCCACCCTGGCAGAGCAATAGTAAGGGAAGGGAAGGGAAAGACCTGTGTTCCTGAAGGGCAGGCCACATCCATTTGCAGTGTGCTTGCTCTGTGCGCAAGATCATTGTGCACTAAAATAGGATTTTTTCCATACCTCTAGCATGCTTTGAACACTAGATGATGGTGAATTGGATTTGGTAGGTGGCACATTTAAGAAAGAGTAGAATATGTTGTGGTGACCTGTCTGGCTGTCCCTGCTTCAGGACCAAAGTGCTAGGAGTATGCTACCATGATACAACTCTTTTTTATTTGATTGTTTTTGCCAACTTAAGGGAATGTTGTCAAGTCAAAACTAAAACACACTCAGGTTAACCTGGGGAAAGTCCAATGTACGGGGTATAGCTCTTCATTTATTTGTAATGCATCCCTGGCATTAGTCCATCTGTAATATTCTTTAGTTAGTTAGTTTGTTTGTTTGTTTGTTTGTGTGTGCCACAAAATAATCAGATGTGTCACTGGTTTACTTTTTATAAAGGATGGTGTGAGGCGATACCATGGAGCTATTGCCCGAAGGAGAATTCGACTAGCCAGGTATAGTTGGACTACAAAGAAAACTTCATTTTGAAAACTTGCAATTTTTTAGTATGTCCAGTAAAAAGTGATCATTTGTTAAGAAGTCAAAGTCTGCTCAAACATAACTGTTATGTTGCTTAACTTTACAGACCATTTTGCCTGAGTTGCGCTGAGATTTTTAGGGACTACTCATCCCATAAACAGTTTGTTCTTTATGTTATTTTGTTTCTCCATCATTCTTGGGAAGAAAAAGAGTTATTGCAAACCTGTCTCACACCTGAAAACGGATAAAATATTTGTAAAGCATTTAGAAGACCTTCTTAAACCTATAGAAGTGGTTGATTTTAGCATGCATAGAAGAAAGTGTAAAGAACCATTTCATTCTATTATTTTGCTTTTGAACTTTTAGAAAATGCACGCTTTCTGCTAAAGAAGACAAACCGTCTGATCCCTGGGAGAGAAGCAACCAGGTAATCTGTACATCATGTCCTGTTGTCTACCTGCGTAAAATGTTGTAATTGTACATTTTTTGGGTGTGTATAACAGTTGCGCGGACCATGTCTGTTTCCAAACTGAACCTGCTGTACTTAAATATTGTGGTAATCATGGAAGAATACATAATTGTGTGATAATATGTGCATATTTTTTTCCTTCTGAAAGGAAGATGCTTAACTGTTGATTTCAGAGTAAGTTCCGTACAGAACATAAAATGTGTCTCTAAGATAGAATCTTTTAACAAATTGTCCCTTAAGCAGCAGAGCTATAATGAAGACAGATCTCTTGAAGATTTATTTATGTCCCAGTGTGCCCAGCTTTTAAAAAGTTGAATACAACTGTAGAGAAACTGTTCTTTTTTTTTTTCCACTGAGTTTCTCAAAACTTGTGGGCATTTATTATAACTAGCAGTAAATGATAAAAGTGTGGGGAGAGATGGGAATACCAACAGACAGACGAACAGTTAAATAACGTAAACTTTGTTTCTGTGGGAAACAAAAAGGTGAAAATATGTTCATTACTAGATGCACTCCATAAAGTGGTACATGTTTTTGGCTTGGACATGCTAGGCCATTGAATGTGCCTGTGCCATAAAATAAATAGTGATGAATCTGAGCTTAGGTGGATTTGTACACACCTTAAATGTTGCTGAAACCAGTATGGAATTTTTGTGGTTAAATTTTCATTGTATTTAAGTTCTCAGTGGCTCCCAGAAATTTTACCAGGTCTTTTTACATTACACATGAAAGTAAACAAATAACTGAGAATTATAATACAGGAAGTGATTTACTGTTAACAGTGACATCTCCGTAAATGGAGTTTGAATTCTGCAAATGCAGCATTTCTTTTCTGCAAGACAATAAATATAACTATGCACACAATGTTAACAAGGGGTTACTTAGATTTATTTGGTATTAAATTAAACCTGTCCTTAAAGACTCTAAAGCTCTATTCTCTTTGTACAGTGCTTAAAAGAGAACACCATCCAATGTAGTCAAGCATAAATAATAGATATGTTTGTGCTTTCTCTGCTCTGAGTCTGGTTCGTAAAGCAACTGCCACAACAGACCACAGCTTGATAGCAATGAAGAGGTTAATTTTCTAGTAGATTTTAATTACTTAGGAGGAAAATGGACAAAACCATTAATTTAGTAGTCTCAGAGGTTACCCATATTATCTCTCCAGTAGTCACAGTTTTTCTGCAATGCTTTATAATTGGAGAAGCCCAAAGTGGTATTTTGTTGTTGTTTAATTAGTTTTTTTTTTCCATCAGCTGTGTGAGCACATAATCTAGCTTTTGAAAGCATTTAATTCAGAAACTACTGGACCAGGTTTTCTGAAAGGAAAACACTTACAGGAAAATACACATTTGTTTTCAATTCAGGGGTAACGATAGAAGAAGAGCATCTCATTCCTGGAACGTTTAGTGAAATGTACCTTTACCCCTTCATTTTCAGAAATGTATCTTACATTTCAGGCGTATGTGAGTTACAGCAATGTAGCCACACTGATGCACCTGGCAGCAAAACCGGGATGGGAAATAACGAGTAGGCTGGATGATGTAAGTACCTAGTTTTGGAATGGCTGCACGGCCACTTAGTTACATTTCACCCTAAGAGGTGGGTAGAGAAAAGCAATGTTTTACATTTGTAAATAAATACATTGCCTTGTCAGTGTTTGGTTTTACTGTGGCTGGGATTGAAAAACAAAACTCCCAGAGTTACCCTGAAAGGTTGCAAAGCTGTTTGTCCAGAGCACTGTTCAACCTGGAAGCTTCTCTTCTGAGACAGTCTGCATGGCTGGTGAACACAGGAATTAGGATCCCAGAAGGGCAGGCTTGACAGCAATTCATTGGTTGCACAGGAGCAAAAACCCAAGCAAAACCATACCTTGTTTCTGCGAGTCATTTTCTTTGGCACAATTGAAGTGCCTTTCTGGTTTTTCCAAATTCTTTGGTTCTAGTGAAACACCAAGCTTAGATATCTTTGCCTAGGCAATGCTGTTGAGGATCTGTTGGACTTCTGATAAGCAAAATGATTATCAAAATGTGTGTAATATGCTGCCTTTGCCAGCTTTACAGCTCATGGGAGATATTTCTAAGCAGCAGGCATTATCTTGAGATAGTTCTAAGTGGCTACAGCCAGTTGGCAGGTGACAGCAGTTTATATACCGTATTTTTCAGTCTCTGTCTTCTCAGGATACCCCTTGACTCTTTCTGTGTACTTTTTCCTTCAGGTGTTCTTCTTTCTGCCCTTTTCCTATTAAAAAATATAAAAGCCTGCAGGCAAAGCATCTCTCTGTTCACAGATCAGTGTTATAAGCCTAAAATCCCTAAGCAATCTTGTGTGAACCAGTTTAAGTTGGGATGATGCAGTTATGAAACATAGTAGCAAGAAAACTTTGGGGGGAAATCTGTTGAGATTTGTTTTCTGAAATATGTTTAGTGACTAGCAGATTACTTAAAGATCATGTAGATTCAGAGATGTTTTGGGACAAGAAGAGTCTGACCTCTTGCATGTCACAGGCTATGATATATCACCTACTGATTGTTGCATCTGGTCAATATATAACTTATGTAAGAGCATGTATAAGGAAGGAATTCCAGAGATGGCAAGTCTGCTAGTTCCACGTGTAGGTTGTTCCAGTGGTTAAAAACTTTCAGTAGTTGTGCCAAGTAAATGACAGACAGCACTCTTAGAGGAGAAAGCAAGTCAGATTGAAATATTGAACGTTATTTTCAAACCTTTGCTAAGGCTTTATTATTATCCATGTTAAACTTTCTTTCTGCTTCCATTGGAACTGCCACAATCTCAATTTCTTTCTTAATCCTAAACGCTTGAAACCTGTAATAGAACCAACAGCAAATGTTGTGACAAAATTGCTTCATACAAAAAAAACACCCATGCACATTCTGGATGACATTTTAAACAGCATGATGTGATTTCGCTCTCTCAGCAAGCCACCAGGTACCTTCCAGTATTAGTAATACTGTTTCAGTTTGGAACTTTCTCCATTTTGGATATCTTGAAATAGTCCTGATAGTAAGATCTGCCTTTAAGTCAGCTCTTTTCTGATGGAAGATCTCAAGCAGCTTTTTCTAGCTATTTATTCATCTAATTGAAGTAGGTAACTTAAAGGCAACAAAATCTTGTCTTAGGCAGGGCATAGGATGCAACTTACGCTGATGCTGTTAGTGGACGGACAGCAGCCATCCATTCCCATTCTACTGGACCTTTCTGCATCATCTGGCATTGTGAATAATTACATATTCCTTAGAGAAGTGGCAAGGATCCAGGGTAGCACAGTACCATTTTTTTTTCTGTAAGGATGTATGCAGGTAGCAAACCCTACTTCTGGTTGTAGGCCACTTTGATTGTGGTGTACCATTAATTCCATAAGTAAGTCTTCCTTTTCTTCTTACTTAGCATCTACTTGCAGGCATAACGTAGTCTGCTGACACAGTGTGGATGTCAGCAGCGGGCAGAGGGTATACTTGTCCCCATATATATCTGCGATTACCTCCAAGTTAACCCACTAGGTGGATGAGATTTGCTCTTTGGAAAAGGAAATGTCAGCAAAACCAGTCTTGGACTTTGCCTATACAGCTCCTCCAGTCAAGTTTTGATATGTGCTCGAATCACTAAATACTGATACAGATGCAGCTCCAAGAATGGCTTTCTGCAACTTCAGGTGATGAAATTACTGTCTTAGCAAATGTTGGCTTGGTCACTTGTCATGCTCACTTTTGTCACTTCTGTGAACTCTGACACTAGGGAGTATCTCTTAGGAAACCATATCTTGCTGAGAACATTACATCATCTTTCCTTAAGCACTGCAGGCCTCCTCACGCACATCATACCTGTCTTCTGTTCTCTGCACTGCTGTCTCATTGCAAACTGAGTCATGTACCTTGATCCTTTTGTTTAGGGTATGCAGTGGCGTAGGCACAGAACAATTACTTAGGCTTCTCTGGTACCAATGCATAACAGCACCTCCACTCAGACAAAGTCTTCAGTGTCCATAAAGTATTTTCTTGGGGAGAGGACGAAAGAACAAACAGTAGAATTAAGGTAGTACTACTGATCAGTGCTCTGTGTGAAGACAGTCATACTATGGGAAACGAGATTGTCAAAGGCTGAGCTGTACTTTGGGTTGAAATATTCTAGTAGATTTTGCAAAGCAGCATGTGCTTCTCTGTATGAGGAGGATTTGTTTCTTTTCCCTGGAGTGACCCCAAGTTGTCTGAAAGGTTTTGAAAGTAGAAAGACACACTGTGAGCCCTTTGACATGTAGCCACAAGACTTGTAGGCCTAAATAATAACCTAGCCTTGTCAGTGTTCACTTTATAGAGAGACATTTTAACAGCTGTACCTCCTACTTTATTTTGTGATTTTGAAGTCTGGAAGACTCTTAAGAGAACATGATTTCTCTTCTATGCCTTATAGGGGTATTGATCTATGCATCCTATAGCGGGTTTCTGGAGAGCTTAGCTTTTTGTTTTCCCCCAAAACTTTACTTCAGGAAATTATTTTATGGTTTTTTTTCTATATTCCAAAACATGAACATACATAAACATACAAAATCTGTGTTGTTGTGTAAATGCTCAGTAAACCAAAAGACTAACTGTTTTTTGACATAGCAAAAAAGAGCAGTAGAGATGATGAAGCTTATGAATTTTGTATTACTTAGAAATGAAAATCTGTTAAAACTTTATAGCATTTGAGAAGCAAATTAACACATCAGTTTAAAATTGGGGAATAAAGCCCACTAATTCTAAGGATTCTCTCCTACCCATCTTCTTCCATTATACAGGGTTTATGGAACACTCCAAGCCTTTCTTTAGCAAGAATTGTGTGTACTTTGTTATATACAGGTTATGTCTTTTGAATTCTCTGTGGCAGAGTTCTGATCTATGACTACAAACAGACCCAGAATATCAAGAAAAGATACTGCAAGCATAGGACCAGAGTGGCACAACCACATTTTTGAAGCAATATTTCAGTGTATTTTTAACTCCAGGTGTTCTGTTTCACAGGAAGGACTGGGAAAGAAAAAAGATTTTGGAAAGAGAAATGTTGAGCCATTTTATGGGAAGGGGGCACAGGCCAGCGTGTGTCTGATTTGCATGGACAAAGGGAGCTGAAGTAGTTGAATTCTACTACCTACCTATTTCAACATCTTCATATCTTTTAAAGACAAGCTGCTGGACTACAGAGGCTGGGGAGGTGGTTCAGGGAAGTAGGGAAGTAATCCATAAATCATCCAAAACCATCCCTCCCGAAACATGGAAAGTACTTTTCTAAAAATCTGTTTCCTTTTGGCTGTCTCTAGATAAGCTCCCTGAAGCTTCAATGCCAAGGATTGCTGGATGTGTTCTAAAATCCTGGTGGCCGGGAGGGCGGTTGTTTGGTTTGCTTTATTTTGCTGCGGTCTGTGTTGCCTCACACGTACTGCACATACAGAACTCAACTCGGGTGGCCCCACTGCAGCTTGCTTCTGCTCACCAGTGCCCATCCATTGGATTCTACTCTGACGTTTACAATTTCTGGAAAGCTTTAGCTAACCATCACCACTCCTTCAGAAAAACCTACCTAAAAATAGTTTCTTCCATTCCTTCCTAAAAATTGTATGTTACCTTCCCTTACTCTCCTGTATTTATGCCATATTTTTGTAACTCAGCCTGACTCAAGGGCCAGGTTAGAAAATGGCAGAATTGTGACCAGTACTTGCCTAGATTTAAAAAGTCAAGTCTCCTGTCACTGATTCTGATGCCAAATTCACAAAAAGTATTGCATGAGGTCCTCAGTGTGTCCCCTTAGCTTTTGGAATCTGTGGACTGAGGCCTCTATGAGGAGACTTCCTACAGCAAGGCTAAGAAGAAGCTTTTTCCTTCATTCCTGAGTGTATTTGCTGTTGTGTGTGAAAGTGATGCCATCTACATGGTCCTGACAGAAGAAAAATACACGGAAATAACTCTATTTTTTCTAAGGCACCTGCAGTATGTAAGGAATTTAGAGACTATATACACATAGTGTGAAAAAGGGGTCATACTAGCCTTTGGCTTATTAACTTCCACTTACAAGATAATTCAATTTTCCCTAACCTGATGCAATTAAAACTGTGTGATGTCACTATGCTACCAGTGTATTTGATTTTACATTGTTCTGTATTTTGATGTAAAACTAATCTTGAATACTTATCTGCCTTTCATCTGTCAGATACAGTTTCATATGTACTCTTGAGAAAATCTGCTTAAGTCCTAAATGTGTAACATTTAAAAGTGTTAAAATATTTATAGTAATCATCCTTTGTTTTTAATATGTTGTTCACTTTTTCAGATAAAAATATGGACTCGTGAGGAGGGTGATGTCTTGTCACTCAAAGTAGAAATGCAAGTAAAGATACCATCACATCTAGCTTTCTCCCTTTTGTCTGACTTCACATGCCGCCAACAGTGGGACAAACATTTCTTGTAAGAACTTACCTTTATTTAAGACTGTTCGAATCCACTGACAACTAACCTTTTCTGAGACAAATATTTTTTGAGATGTTGACACTTTTCTACCTAATTAAGAAGAAATTGCTGTAGGAAGTTGACATTAAAGGTTCATTACTCAAAGTATGAATTGTTTTTTTCCCTCAAAAATAAAATTTAATTTCTCCTAAACCTCGTTTAAAAATAGGGTTGCCCTGGACTGTCAAAAGAGCTGGGACAGAGGTTACCCTTTACTAAAACGAACAAAATTCTAAGCCTAGACATACATATGTTAAAAGGGTTAACTTGAGTAGGTTGTGTATAACTTGAGGTGGAAATACGGTAAACGCTGTCTGTAAGAAGTGAGGCAAAGCTGTGGACTTACTCATTTTTGTCCTGTTTGGGATGCTGATGCTCAGCTTCACCATACAGTCAAAGTGAGAAAACAAGAAATGGGGATCTTCAAAATGCACATTTTAGGAAAAATGACATCTTATAAAGTGCATATGAATTGGAATAGCTTTCAGAATAGCCGTAAAAGGTGTTTTTTTAATTTACCTTACATGGTGTACAATAGAGACAATTGAATTGATACCAGTTCGATTAGGTGAATATTTTCTTAAAGTAGAAGCTTTTTCAGTTAATTATTCTGCCTTGAAAGATTTTTATTAGAGAGTGAAAGTAAGTGGAGGCCTAAGAATATTTAAAAATTAACATTCTCTTCTGAATTTATGGCTTAAAAAATGAAATCTGAAGAAATGCTATGTTGCTTTTCCAAGTTTAGAGCCAAAATCTCGGATTTTTTATGACTACCATGAAGCCAAATTTACTAGTCAAAATGGAATACCAATTTAGCAGTATTTATTGCTAAGGCAGTAGAAGCCGAAGTGAAATCAATTACTGCCAGTGCAAAGGAAAATTCTGAGGTTTTTTTCTGTATTGAAAACTTAGTGATCAGTAAAGAGTATGTCCTACTGGGTGGCCTCTTCAGAACACAGCAGAACACAACTTGAAATAAAATTTTGCAAATGTTTTCTGACTATTGCTCCTGTGGTATATCAGATGGACAATGTTTGGTCAATCAGCAAGTATTACGTCATGCAGGCTAATGTCATTCCGAATAGAAATGGACAGAATGTGAAAGATAAGCTTTTTAGACTTTGTTCCAGTACCCTGCAGCACTTCTAAACAGTTTTGTGGGACAGAGACATGGTGTCAGATGAGGCATTGCAGAAAAACTCAGGTTTTCACTCTTTATTCCTCGCTCATGTTTTCTGCCTGTTGTGGTTTGACCCGGCAGGCAGCTCAGCACCACACAGCCATTCGCTCACTCCCCACCCCTCCACAGTGGGACGTGGGAGAGAATCGGGAAAAAAAAGGTAAAACTTGTGGGTTGAGATAAAGACAGTTTAATAGGACAGAGAAGGAAGGGGAAATAATAATAATGATGATGATAAAAGAACATACAAAGCAAGTGATGCACAATGCAATTGCTCACCACCCGCTGACCGATGCCCTGCCAGACCCCAGGCAGTGCCCTCCCTGTTCCCCAGTGCAACTCCTCTCAGCTTTTCTTGCTAAGCATGATGCCACATGGCATGGGACATCCCTCTGGCCAGCCTGGGTCAGCTGTCCTGGTTCTGTCCCCTCCTGACTCCTTGTGCACCCCCAGCCCCTTGCTGGCAGGACGGTGTGAGGAGCTGGAAAGGCCTGAAAGAAAATGTATCCCAGCTGAAACCAGGACACTGCCTTAGCAGGAAAACGGTACACTGAAGGTTAGGCTGGAATATATGTTGGTACTGTGCTTTTCATGAGATGCTATTGCATATGACGGGTACTCCATGTGTGTATTAAATGTACTTGCAGAAATTGTGAGGTCCTACAGGCTGTGAGTGAAGATGAGAAAATATATTATGTTACGTCTCCACCCATGACTGGCCATAAACCCAGAGACTTTGTGATTCTTGTGTCTCAAAGGCAACCCAGTAAGCCCAGGTGAGCATACAGTTTCAAGTTGAACTGTGAGTACTTTGGAGCCACAGTTTTGGTTACTGCTGACCTCTGTCAGGGCCTGTTGTTTGGTGACAAAGATGATATTTAATTTTTTAAGAAATTGGATTAATAGCTGATTTAAAATATATGGTGATGCCTGAGTCTGCACAGCCAGATTCATTTTGCAAAGTGAAGATGCAATGAAGTGAATTGAGAGCACCACAGACTTGTAGTGTAGCATAGTCCAGTGTTGCTTGTTTGATAGTGACTCTTCAGGAATAGTACATCATGGGAGAGAACAGGCCAGAATTCTAAACAGGCAATTTGGAAAAAACATGTCCTGAAGGGCCTGTCAATGTGCTGAAGCACATGATTAGGAGTTTGTTTGTTTTAAGTGACTTTGTAGTCCTATTTAATGTAGTTCTGGGGAATTCTTACTCAAGGAAATGCTTGGCCTTTTTGAAATCTCACTGTGTTACATTTTATTGTAACAGTAAATTTTGTCGCTGAACATGGTTTAAAAAGTCTGTTGATTGGTTTAATGTACATTGATTTTTCTTTTTCGGTAGATTTCCTTTTGTTCTTGCATAATGAAACATAGATAAATAGGACCATTTGGTCTATTTTGTGCACATCATTCTTTATTCTCACTTTATTATATTTAGTAATTTGTTGTGTTAACAGGACATTGCTTCTAAGCAGTATTCTGTACTGTGCTTGGATTTTTTTTTCCCCACTTCTGGGAATTGGATCATGTCTACCTTTGCTGGGGCCATACTCTAAATCCCCTTATTAAGGGTTGCTCCTTGGCACTGTTTCTGTAAACTTGGTTCATGGAGAGAGGGATAAATGAAAAAAACAAACAAAAAGAAAGGGGGTGTTGTACGTGGGTGATGGTTGTGGCTTTCCACAGAAATGTTCTTGATTGGAGTCTGTGATAAAGCCTTAATGAGACTCAAGAGGACTGAGCTTTTAATGAGTCTTTAAAAATACAGGAGCTTGTTTGCCTTCATATGAAAATGACATCTTTGGTATAGCTATTCATTCATCTCAAAGAAAAATTTCATATTCTGTAGTTCTAGTCCTTTACATGCACTTTTTATATATCTTGTTGAAAAGATGTTCGATTCTTCTCCTTGCTGTGCAGTGAACCCTATATAGTAGCAGTAAAGTCAGTTACCCTCACATCCATGCCACCTTCTTCAGAATACTGCAGAAGTGAAATCCTTTGCGCTGGATTCCAGATCTACAGTGACAGCGACAGCTCCTGTACGGTGAGTAGCTCTGCAGGCCTCAGCTGTGCCTCCCGTCCTGTGGCATTGCATGTGCGTAGAATCGCATTTGAGCTGACAGTCTGGAACAGTAGTAATACAACAGAAGAAATGAGTCACTTTCCCTAGATTTCAGTTCAGTTATCAAAGATGTTCTTTATTCCACAAAGTGGAATTTGTTTTGCCCAACTTTGGCCAATCTGAAAGTTAGGAATGAAGTCAAACTAAGCACTGAAGAGGGTCAGGGACTTCTGGAGGGTAGTTCAATCAATCCTAAAATAAGCTTCTAGAAGGTGTGCATTAAACTGGTTTCTGTTGGTGCCTGCCTTCACTGGCTACAGAGGAAGGAATTAGTTCAGATTAAATGCTTAGTTTTCGTATGTCAGAAATTATGCAATCTGAACCCCATCCCTGCACTAGTGACAGTGTCCCTCTCTTCTGTTTTTTTTCCAAGGGAAAATTCTACCTTTTTAGTTAAGAAAATGTATGTCTGAAAACAGCATCTCTTAGTGGCTGGGATTCTTTTCTCAGGCAACAGCTTTGTTCATAAAGCACATCTGTAGGAGATGGACTCGATGATCCTTGTGGGGATATTCTATGATTCTGTGATGTATTTAACGGGTTAGACAGTGCTTCTTGCTGCACTCTGTTTACATTTGACTATATGCTTGAGGACCTGGCAGTAGTGAGGACACTAGGATCACTAAAAGACTATAAAAAAGACACACACTGCTATTTCGTGCCTTCAGTTTCTACTGCCTAAAAGCGCTATGCCCTTGTATTCTCAGCCATAAAAACTTTGATATTCATCTAGGCTCTGAAAAAAATGGCTTACTATTGCAGTCCATAGGGTTTTTAGTTTCATTTATTTTTACTTAAACAGGTGTGTTACTTCAATCAAATGACATCAGGTGTTATGCCCTACTTAGCTGCAAATCTTACTGGCACATCAAACTCCATTGAAGACACTGCTTTGGAGTGTATAAAGTTCTTGGAGCTGAAAGGCAACAAGTGCTGAAGTTGGAGACAATTTTCTGAAGAGAGTGCTAAAGATTATCGAGCAATACTGGTTTAAATTCTTGCGTGTGTGTTGATCATTCTTCTGCAGATTAATTACTTTGGGTCATGCAGCTGATACTGGGCTTGAACCAGAGAATATCTAGCATGAGGATTTTGTATCAAGTTAAGATTAGGCCTTATGCTCTAAATTCAAGATTTTAATCTAAAAAAAAGATTAAGGCACAGAATCTGCTCTTGAATGCATTAACGAATTTTGATTGACCCAATAGAACTGCAGCTTATAAGACTATTTCATTTTCATTTTTATAATGTTGTATTGAGCCTAGTGGCATCTAGTCAGTTTTAAATCAGTAAACACTAACCTGTCTAATTTGCAGAGGACTGGTACTACTAAGTAGCTTATCCAGTGCTCTGGCCTGTTTGTCTAGGTCCTTGCACATGCATTATATGTAAATCTATTATACCCTAAAGTAAGTTAGTGTTTGCTAATGTTTATCTGTTAATGCTTGTAGTTTATCTGTAAGTTTCAATAAATTATTGCTTTTCAGGTTACACATCTATCATAATTTTTATCACACTCTCTCTGGAAGGGCTTCAGACCTGGTTCCAGATTGGTTTGTTGTGATGGTGGGGGGAGTGCTGGCCTCTTACAGAAATGCTGTGACCTCCAGCTGGCAAGTTCTATGCAAGACTGTTCTGCTAGCAGTGAATTAAGGTAGAGCAGGAACAATCTTGGATACATTCCCTCACAGATGAAAAGGAAGAATGGTTTCAGAGGTTTTATTGAGGTGTGTCTATTCATTTCTGCTGGTTTTTTTTTTTTTTTTTCTCAGCAGCCCCTTGTTCAAAAAACAGCTAAGACCATCAGCAGATAATCGTAACATGAATTGTTGGGGGTCAGAAGGGTGTTAAGAGGATCAAAGCGTGTGAACTGTAGCTGTGCCACTCAATCTCACTGTAGTTTCATAACTGGTAAAGTGAGAGTTCTAATCATCCGATCCAGTTTTCACTTAAGTAAAATACATCTTCAGTTCAACATATAACCAAATCAAAGTTTTTGATGGTGAGTTGTAGGTTACAGTATACCTGCAAATTTTGTATGACATCTGCCACATGCACCACAAGACAGCTGCTCTTGTCCTGGAAGCGCTCTATGTGTATTAGCACAGCAAGTCGGCTGGCTGCTCAACAAGGCTAGCTTCACTTGGGTACAGCGTTGCATCGAAACAAAGCATGAGTGAAATCAGGATATCTTCTGTATCTCGTAGTGATGCTGGCCATTATGTGCCCTACAACACAGAGATATGTTTGCACTAGTAATAGAAAAAGTAAATTGGGGCACGATCTTTGGCTCTGGAGGAGACACTTGGGATCCAGATCCTTATTTTGGATCATGATTTTTATCACATGGGTAAGATGCAGTACTTACATATAGGGAGCGAGGACTGCAGGCTCAGGGCACCCCCTTCCACAGCATGAAAACTGTTGAGGCCCAAGCAGGGCAAGCTTTCTTCCTCCTTTCTTCTGGCTTGGCTGGCAACGGAAGGGTCAACACCTGCAAGAGCTGCACCGCCCAGCGCTCTCAGTCATGCTCACGCTTGCTGTGTGCAGACGGTGGTGGGCAGAAGCTCTTGAGTGGGCAGGTAAGTCTTTGCGGTCCCAGTTTTTAGTGAACAGAGACACCTAACGTTCAGCTCTGAACTTGTGCACAAAGCTTCAGGGGAAAGAGCCTGAACTCAGCCTGTGCCCAGCACCAAGTGACCTCTTGTGCAGCACAGTTCATAACCTGCCTTTAGAGACACTTACGCACCGAGCTTAGCTGTTGGGCCACCACAAGGGCTATCTGGAAAACGTTATTTGGCATTTTTGAAATATTAGTATTCTGCTGAGCTCATGCCTACAGGTTCTGCCTTCTCACCCTGACACTGAGACCTTAGCCATTGGAGTGCTAAGCACTGCAACGTTGGGCTTCTTTCTGGATGCAGCCACACGTCTTCAGCTTTGTAGAGGCTTAGCACCTTTTCACATAGCCCAGGGATTATGTATCAACCTCTGTGCAACTTCTGAGATGAGATCCACGTTTCTGGCAGAATTAATTTTGCATAAACTCTAATTGTTTGCCTAACTTTTAAATTTAGTAGTACAGTGCATCTTTACATGTAAGCAATTTTTACGGTAACTTTTCAAACAGCTGCCTTCTAGCTACACATGCCTTTGTGAAATGACCTGAAGAGATGAGTAGGTGCATTTAACTAGTGTTGTCCGACAGTTACTGAAGATTGCCAACCTGTGCAGCTGTTTTACAGCGGAGCGCAAGTATTTCAGGACCTCATTTTCTTCAGCAGTCACTGAAGCAGGAAGCAAGAGGGAGGCATACACTCTTACAGCCCCATGCAAACATGCTTTGTGTGATTATTTGTGTGATTGCCATTCTATGATTATGATTCTATGATTCTATGATTATCTGAGAACAGATGTTGCCTTTACACTGAGATTCTCACGGAGACCTACCTTGTGATTTTTTTTTTTTTTTAAAGTCTGAAGAAGCCCATTATCTCTTCTCAGAGGACAACAATAAAGCAGTAGTTAGATGTAGGAGCCTGACAAGTGTTTTACAGTGCAAGACAGATCAAAGCAAAACATATGAAGCTAAAGGTTTTATCCAGTGATGGTTGTTAGGCTTACCAGGAGGACTGCATCACTCAGCTGAAGGGAAAGCTGGCTCAGAAGGTGAGCAGATTGGATACTAGCATGCCCTGCTTTTGTGCTCCATTTTATGAATTCAAGAATTCAAAGGTTAATCTACCACTTCTTGCATGGTTTTCTTTGCCACAGCCGTCCCCTTAGTCTTCCTGGTTCTAGCAGTCCCTCTTGCCAAGAAAAAGTCACTGATCAGTGGTGGGAAAACACTGAATTTTCTTTTCCTGCCCCAGGACACCTGCAGTACACCACGTTATCTGGCACTCTCAAACGGGTGCTTCTGCTTCAGCCTGCAGTAGTGCAGCTGGGTGACCACATCGTACTCAGAACCACAGACCTGGAGCAGCCACTTCCGAGGGAGGGAAGGCTGCACTCTGAAACCCCAGCTCACACACCACACCACTAAGACTGTCAAAGTGCACGGCTTCAAGTTTCTGTTGGTAAAAGAACATGTTGCAACATTAAGGAGATTTCAAACACAGAAAATAATCGAAAAAGATGAGTTTTTTAAAACCATATATGCATTCCTACACTAGAAAGGGAAACACCTTTTAAGCTGGGATGTCTGTTGCAAAAGACTTGCCCATATTGAAGTGATACAGCTTTGAGCTTTAATCAAAGTTAATTAAAACTCTGGAATTACTCCTTGATTTCATCCTAATCCACCCATCTTACCCATTTAAATGGGTGCTCTGATTATTATAAATTGAATATGCATACCATGTTATCTGCCATTATATGCAGAGTAGAACCAGGAAACCTAAAATAAGAACTCTTTTTTATTGTATTCTTTATCAGCATTTTATTAAAAAAACGCATATACAACAAAATGTATTGAGACAATTGAATTCCCATGTTTGTTTTTTGCTTTAAGAAATCTAAGTTCCAAACCCATAGCTTCAGTGCCTGGTCCTAAGCATCTCAAAACACAGTTGTGAGCTCAAGTTTGGTGTTACTTCTGCATTCTCAGCAGGGCACTGTATGGGCTGTTAGGACATTTATTTGAAGGACAAATTAATTCTTTAGAAGCAACAGCTTTATTCCCATTTAGCTTTCCCTCACAGACTGTTGCTTATTACTGTATAATACAAGCTGAGATTGTTAGAAGGCACTTTTAAGACTTCTGGGGCACCGAAGTGGTGTGCTTGTCCCGGGGCAACACAACAGAAGTACAGCACTGAGAAAGAAGCCTGATGTCGCAGGTGCTTGAGCCCACGCCTGTGCAGCAGAGGAGCGATGCACAGCGATCCCGAACAGCACCTGCCAACGCTGCGCCAAGACACCAGTTCAGAAGGAAACGCAGCACGCGAGGTGAGCTTGGGGTGCACTTCTCATCTTAGAGACAGTTAGACACAAGTAAAAGTCTATCACTGTTGGCTGCACAGGATGAACCTGGAGAGTATTTGGAGAGCTACTGCAAGAACTCCATTCTCAGCTGGCTTGAGTAACTTTTGTAACATGTACCAGTTTTTCGAAGTGCAGGCTGCAGTATCCATTTAAAAATAAATAAATCTGGCATTAAGCAGGCATATGCAAGTAAAACAAAGAACAAAACCCCTAAGGACAGGAATACGGAAGAACAAGATTTTTCAATGCTTTCCTTAGAAAAAGCAAACAAACTAAGCAAGCTGCTCACTTGCTCTCCAACTATTTTCAGGTGTATTTCATGATGGGTATCAGAGGAAGGGCATGATTCAGCTCATTAGTGAAGTACCCAGATAATTAAACACACAAACTACCAGATTACTGCATGTACATCCTGAGCTGACCTACCACGAATAAAAGGAACTGCATCCCAAGCTCTCCAGACAGAAGACAGGAGTCACACAGGCTGTAGGGTTTACCCAATAACTTTGCTGTAAGACAGGTCAAGTGTGCACATACAGATCACTCTTCCTAAATTGCAAAACTGAACCAGAACCCAACAAGAGTGTTTAGAAAATACCCACAATCCCCTTCAGAGAAATGCAGAAAGACTCTCTGTATCAGCATAACTGTATTCACATCGGCTAACAGCAGCACTCCTAAGGTAACACTAACGACCACCTGAATCCAGTGGTCATAAACCCGTGATAGAACGCACATACTCTGTGTGGTTATTGCAACCAGATTTACATTATGAGAGGAAACCAATTTTCTTCTTCAGAAAACTAGCAGTGAGAGGGAATGTGAATCAGAGGAAAAGCTGTATTTCTGCAAAAATATATAAAAATAAAATACCCGCTTGCTGCATTTCTGTTGTTCAGTAAGCTAGATGAGTCTGGGAGGCGAACTGAAAAAATCAGGGACACGAGTTCAGCAGCAACAGTCCGCTGGATCTTCTGGAACCAGCAGCCCGCTCTACGCAGTCACTACTCCGAAGTGAAGCAGTGCGCTGTAGCTGTGGTTTAGTATCCAATAGAGGCCTTCAAAAATTAACAACCTTAGGTACTTTCACTTTGGGTTTCTGCAGCTTTGGTGTTTCTGTAATTTCTTCATAATCGGCACTCATTCCAGTGGCCCATCGCCCAACTGTAACCTGATCTGCAGAGTAAGATACAAGAGGTTATGGAAAGGGTAAGCATTATCATCAGATCAAACTTTCACTTTTAAGGAAGATTTGGCCCACAAGGGCCTGTCAGTTTACTTCTAGGTCTGAAGCTAACTCCCTTACACAACTCTTCTTGTTTTAAGTTTGTGTTTTGTGAACTCCTTTTCTTCCCCCACACAAATTTTCAATTCAGAAATCATTGGAATGCATTTTTTACTATTTGACCATCCAAAGAAACATTCAGAGAGTATGCAGAAGACACATTAACTCTCCCATAAATCCTAACAACTCCTGTGACAAAGATTTCAGAATATGTCAAGCATCTCTGGATATAAAGGAAAGACTCCAAAGAAACTACGTTTGAAGAGGCACGACAGAACAAAACTTATGATTTCTCATCTTACATCCCTGCATGTAACAAACACCATCCTTCTGCCATTTAAATGATATTTTGACCAGGTAAGATCCGTGTCCTAGAGAAAACATGGGTAACCAACCTATGGTTCTTTTCTGAATGACAATCTGAGAGCTACAGACCAAATCACGCCAAGATTATCACATGGATAAATCAATGTTTACTTGGATTAACTTCTGCGTATTTGAGCAGCCCAAATAATTCCACTTGAAGAAACAATACACTTTTGTGCCTAAGTTTCTTTGCCAGCTATCAGTTACCTTTCTGTAGTCTATCTAAAAGTACTTTGCATGGCACAAACTGATTTCAAAGAATACTACAATTCTTACCCACGGTGCCACAGTTCCAATTAATTCAACCATTTTTAACCAGCAATACTGGTTTTGAAACATCAGTGTAAAGGCCAGTATGTCCCCTGGGAAATTAAACAGCATCTGTCAGTCTTCATCATTCACATAAAGCTTCTCCAAAAATGGAGAGAAAAAAATCCAGTTCTGCTTCACATATAATTCTACTGCCAGAGAGCAGAAAGAGTTGCAGTTTTTTACCTTGTCTGCAAAAAGACAGTGGCTTTACAAATTAGCACTTGTTAGTTGTCATTAACTGTCATATATACGCGCATGCCACTATTTCAGAAAGGCCTCTGAATGCTAACCTCTGCCTGACAGGCCTGTTACATCTTTTGCAGCGCAGAGGTTGGACCAAGCAAGTTCAATGACTGCACCCTCCCATGCGAAGGACCACGCTCTGACAGCTTGCTTTCCTGCCTCCCTGCACACTGGATCTCCGCTCATTTAGCTGGTCAGCACTATCAACCGAAGGCTCCCATGCAGAGGTAACAGCTGGCTCAACTTTGAGCAGTGCTGTTTCCCAGAAATGTTTCTTTTTTTCCTACTGCATTTGCACAGGTTTTCAATTTACAAAACGTATTAGGCACACAGAAGTAGTTTGCTGTAAACGTGGTGTGCAGAAACCCAGCAAGGGCTACATTACGGACTTTCAGCAGTCATCTGAGGGGGCACTACAAAAGCAATCTGCTACAGCTGGTAAGTATGGTGAAAATTTTATTTTCATATCAGAAACTTCTATACGGTAAGACTCAATCTCACTTCTTCTAAACTAGCAAACCAGCACACATCTACACTATCATATCTATAGGATCAGATACAAAAAAAAAAAAAAACCAGCTGAAGTATACACCTCTATCACCTCCATAAATATTTCTCACATAAATTCCACAGAAGTTCATTGCCTATTTTTAACCCAAAAACTCTGTAAGCCATTCAAACAAGAGTAGAAAAAACAGTTTCATCACTTCAACAGTGTCATTCTTCAAATCTTTGTTTGATGGTTTTGCTTTCCTTAGCATAGTTTTTTTGTAAAAAAGATACATGAAGTATACGTATGGATGGAAGCATGGAAACAGATTTCTCCCATCTCTAATAGTTTAGGAAAAAGAAACGCCATTAGTCCATAAACTGATCTGCAAACTGTACTTTCCTCTTATTAATGAATATAGTACAAAATATTATGATATGTGACATGTATCAATGAATTCAGTGCAAACGGAGTTGCAAGGAGGTAAAAAAAGAATTAACAGCAAACAAGGGAAGCAGTTTACTCCAAGTACTTTCTTTCAGTGGCCTTACCTGAAGGGAGGGCTCAGATAAAAACACACATTTTATTCAAAGAGCTGAGCTCATCAGCCAGGCAGATTCATAACGTAATTTTCCACCAACACAGGTAAATCAAAGAACATGTAATCAAGCAGCTTACTAGCTGGTGAATCTAGCAGGACAGACCTCCAGTCTCCTCCGACTCTCCTGTTGCGAATGAGTTAAACACTTTCCTGCACATGGAGCTTGTACCAGCTGCCAATATCACCACACTGCAACTGACCAGTTCCATGCAGCTCCACCATTTCACACAAATCAACAAAAGAAACCAGTTCTGTACGTTTTCCTCTACAGCTGCTAACGTTGTGAACAGCAGCATAAATACTTGCTCACAAATACACATTTGCTGATATTATCTTCAGAAACCCAAAAGCTAGATTTTTTTTTTTAAAACTGAAAATTCAAATTTTGCATAGCAGCTTAATGTCTCCTTCACGTAAAGCCTTTAATGTAAGCACGCATTCCCAAAGGAAGGTCATCTATGCTATTTGAAAGTTCTCTTCTCAAACCCTTTTCTTCCTGACCAAAGTCAAGGCAAAGCAGTAAACAAACATTACTCTGCTGTGCATTCAAACTCCACTCCATACAGTCCCCTGCACCTCACCTAAGTTCTGGTTTTCCGGACAATCTTTTCTGAAGTGCTCCACAGAGCCACAAAGTCTGCAGCAGCCACCTGTTGAAAGAGAAAGTTGTTACTCATCTAGAAAACAAAGCAAAAACACTCTTTTACTGTTGTATGTGTATTAAAAATCTTGTTTTACTTTTCTACGGTGACAACTTATAAATAAGATAAAGATATGTCCCTATAGACACGCCAGCACTCCTACACACAATGATGTGCCATTGTGGAGCAGATAAGCAGACAGCTTTAGGAGCCTGCACACACAGCTTCCTCAGACTCTCAGTCTCTGACAGAGACACATCCATCTGTAACAGCACTGCTCTGTAATTCATCAAATGCTACAAATTCCACACACCACATACTGAGTATTTCAGATTACTTTGAAGCTCTTTTTTTGAGAGAACAAGACGAATTCTGCTGAAATTCAATTTTTCGGGGGAACTTTTGAAATTAACAGGAGTTCCTGAGCAGTAGGTAATCCAACTGCAGGTACCGAGATCTGAAATACAAATTCTACTACTCTCAGTGCCTGGATTATGAGAAGTGCAATGCCTTCAAAGATGTTTTTCTTCCAATTTACGTGTGCTGTAAGATCACCCTTTTGAGTCTGCAAGACCTCAGATTTGTACTGGGAGACACCAGCAAACAGTGTTATTTGTTAATGCCAGCAAAGGAAACAGGCAGAGGAGAATCTGAACAAAATCTTCGAAGTTAGATGACACTTCTCATTAAAGACGCTTACAATGATGACGTTCTCTCTCTTGTGAGAGCCCTTTGCTACGAACATGCCTCAACTGTCAGGATACCAGGCTCCTGGGTGGTCAAGTCAATGTGTAGTATACATGCAGCATATGTTTCAAAGAATATCTTGAAGCCACAACCTGTTTTTAAGTTCTTAACTTCTCTTTAATCTTTTACAACGTCATCTCTTCCACATGTAAAACAAATGACTCCCATGTGTAACTACAACAGATCTTGTTTTGTGTGAACACCTCTCACTGTTTTTACAGTGTTAAGCTATAAAGGCTTTTCAGACCAACAATGCGTTTTTACCACATACTTAGGTGTATGTACATTTAAATACACACAGACTACCCACATGCAGGCCATTATGGTTTCTTGGTGATCCTCTTGAAACTGCAAGCACAAGGAAGTTCTCACACTTCGCACTTCACCTCCTTGTTTAATATGAAGCTTACAACTGAAATAGAAAACCCTAGATAATGAATATTAACGCTGAGTTTTCCAGAATTGACCTGCTTTCACCAAGAGTAAAAGACATATGGAAATTAGTTTTAGTAAGATCCTCATTAATTTCCAATGTTACTTTGTTCTGTGACAGGTAAGTAGGAAAAATGTATTTGGGTTGCAGTAAATTATTGCACTCACCTTCGGCATACAATCCTTTGGGATTATCTGGACATGACCTTGATAGATGCCCCATCTCACCACAGATGAAACACTTTGCATATGGAAATGACCCTGCAAAATTCCATAGTTTATGATAAAAGTTATGAACTTTGTACACTCGCAGACAACTTTAAAAATACCATAATTATAATATCATACTATACTATAAACACTATACTGTTTCGTACAGTGTTAGGTTCATTGTTATGATATTGCATTCCTTCAAACATGTTAACCTATGTCCTCAGAATGGTTAAATTGCTAAAGCGTGGTGGTGCTGAGCTAGTAGTCAGAAAACCCATACCAAAGCACTTTGAGAAATGTAAATTTCTGAACCATACCAACAGCTGGATCTATCTTTGCCTTGCATTTGCTGATGTCATGTTCTGTGGATCCACACCGGTAGCAGATTCCTGTACCCATGTCTTGACTTTCAAGTACAGCTGGACAATCAGCAACACCGTGGCCAGGTTCCCTACAGTGGAAACATACCTTTGAAAATAAAAATTAAGTTACGTGTGTTTTTATAAACATGTCACAGAGCAAAACACAGCAGTTATAGGTGGCACTACAAAAGAGTTCACTTACTCTTATTATCTGATTATCACTTATGTCCAACAGATTTTCACTAGGCCACAATTTCTCTTGGCTGAAACCCTGAGGGCACTATCAAACGCATCTCTCTGGTGTTGACATTGGAGTTAACTCTAATATGAAAAGCAAAGTTCTGGCAAACAGCTCAGAAAATCCCAGCCTAATAAGTCTTCTAGGCTTTTTAGAAGGCAAATATATCAATAGATTATCTCCCCATGGAAAAATGGTTAAGACAAAGCAGACGTTGGAGTGTGTCACAAAACAGCCATCGGTGGCCTGTGTCACTAAGCAAAACTATTACTGGTGCTTTTTTCCTTCACCAACAACACACGCAGAAATTTTGTACAAGGTATGCACTCACTGACCACTGAGCACCCTAAACAAACGATGATATGTGATTTTGACTACAGCACAGTTCCCCAAGCTCTTTAAATAAAACTGCTGTGTTAAAAACAATATATAAGCAATGATACACCAACTCACTCATAAACAAATATTTAAGATGGCTCAGATAAATTAGAAGTAGACTCTCTTCTGTGTTCCCAGATTACACTCAGCCTAAGTTTATAGAGATGACTGTTTTTAAAAAGTCTCATTTGGAGCTTGCTGGAGGTCTCGCTCCAATTCTCAGTGCAGTAAAGGGGCCCAAAACAGGAGGGAATTACAGATGTATGCAGGAAAACTGCACAGAGACGCACCGAATCAGTCTCGCCTAGGGAACAAGGAGGGCTGGGCACTCCTCAGAGGGCCGCAAGATCAGTGCTTACCCAGATGAGGCACGCCAAAGGTGAAACTCCCTTAAACTGAGATCCGCTGAGTTCACCTCACGAAACCCGCTTCAGCTAACACTCACTTCAGCAGCAGCTCGCCCCGAGCTGTAGAGCCGCGGTGCCCCCGCGCCCTGAACTGACCCAACCCCCGGCGCCGGCCCGGAGCTCACCATGGCGTTTCGCCTCGCCTCCTGCCTCCTCAGCCGCCGGTCCTCCCGCCGCCGGTCCTTCCTCAGGGCCACGGCCTCCTCCTCCTCCTCCTCCTCCTCCGCCCGGCCGCCGCCCGCAGCCTGCGTCAGGTGCGCCGCAAACCCGTTGACGTCTTCGTTCGCGTACCCCTTCTTCCTCTTACCCTTCCTCTTCCTCCTCCCCGGCCCCCCG
>VXAA01006478.1:135202-147475 GCA_013399115.1 Anseranas semipalmata
CGTGTGGCTGCGGCTCCGCGGCCCGGCGCCATGTTGGGGGGCGCAGCTGAAGGGTTCCCGGTGGGCTTCCTCAAAGAGCATAGCCTCGTGACACACGATGTGTGACACGGCTCTGCCTCTCTGAATCGCCCCGCTAAGGTTCACAAGGTAAACCTCCAGGACTGTGTAAAGTCCCTGCAGAGCAGTGAAATAAATGTTTAAAAATACAGCAAGTACTTTTTTCGCAAGTCAGTCTTTTATTTTTTGTATTTTTAGCGTTTCACTAGATCGCCTTTACTGTTCTTGAGTGGATAGAGCTGAGAGAGAGCTGATAAAGCAGCTGGGCACCGTTCCTTCTGTAATAGTTACCTTTGATATTCGTGTCTCCCTAGGGAAATGGACTTGGTGTATTTTGCTGATTTTCCGGGACTTTGCTTCCACTAGAGGGAGACGTGCACAAAGCGTGCATTGATTTTGCTCGTCTTCGCTATTAAACTGCATCGCTGCCAGCAAGAACCAGCACAGATTCAGGAATAACTAGAGTACATTTTCTGCAGGTAAAAATACTCAAAGAACACCATTTAAAAGCCACTTTTAATAAGATGGGAAATAAAATCAGACTCGGGATTTCATTTTAAAACTAAAAATAACAAATTTGCCAGTGAAGTTAAGAGTTCAACCACAACGTGAGGTCCTGTTTTTTCCTGCTGCTGGTGAGCCTGTAGAATAAAAATGGCCAAAGCTGATTCTTACAGGCATAAAAGGCTGCCAGAAACAGGCAGCACAACAGGTGCAAGGGTAGGGGAAATAAAAGCAATTAAGGATCCCATGGGCACGTAACACACGTGTAAGGTACACGTATGCTGTGCAGTGACCAAGCAGCATTTTACAAACAGCTGTGTGTTGATGTGTTAGAAGGCTTTAAAATGCTTGCTAGAGCTTTTTTTTTAAAGAGCTGGCACGAAGTAGTTGCTAGTCTGTGTATGGCATATGTGGCCAGATTCACTTTACGTCTTAGAGGGGGTACGGGCTGATTTATTTGCCAAATGAAGGGAGACCGCACACATACATTTGGCCACATCCATCTGTGCCTGTCCGTCTCTCCGCCAGCGTATTTTCACTGAGCGGAGAAGGCCGCGTGCCTCCTGGTGCGCGCAGGCTGCTTGCCGGTTTCGTTTCAGCGCCGCTTCCTTTGGCTGCAGCTTCCCCTCCTTCTCGCCGGGCGCGAGGCAGGCAGACCTTCAGCCTCCTCACTGGGCGCAGAAACGGGTGCGGTGTTCTCAGGGCTCTTGAACAGGGGTTAGCTTTGTTTTTTCAATTACAAACCAAACGGATCACCGATCCTTTTGGGGGGGAGGGCAGCCGGGGGTGGGGTTTCTTGCCTGTGGTAAATGATTACATATTCTGTATGTAATCTTAAGTATTTGTGGACTTGTATTGTTATGACCGAAGCTGCATCATCTTCAGTAAGCCTGTTCAGCTGACTATTGCCCTGTTTTTCCATCAGTCTATGTAACTTGTGGCTTTAATTCTTCAAGATATTTAACAAGTGCTTAAACGTGTTGCTGGATCAACTCCCATATTTATATTTAGGCAAGTCCTTAAGAGCCTGGATGAAGTGAAGCCTTTAAAGGTTAGCCTATGGTCAGCTATTTTATTTAGTTACTTTACACTATGAAGAAACACTGTTCTTTAGTATTTCTTTATCAAAATGAAAATCTGGAAAACATGGTTGAGGTGAGGTGGAATTAAGTCTAATAAGACACACACTGTTATGATAGCACAAGAGTTTTCTCCTTACTAGTTTTGATGGCTGCCTGTTAAGGAAACATTGTTTTCTCATAGGAGAACATGATTTTTGCTTTTCCAAAAACACATGGGGAAAAACTATATGACTTTAAATTTACATTGCAAAGCACTACACTTTAGCTTGTATCTTATGTGTTGTGGCAAGGTTTTGATAGCAGCGGGGTTGCAGGGGTGGCCTCTGTGAGCAGAGCCCAGCAGCTGCCCCATGTCAGAGAGGAGCCAGCTCCAGCTGCTCCAAAAGGGACCCGCCGCTGGAGTTCCTGAAGAGCTGCAGCCTGTGGGCAGCCCAGGCAGGCCCAGCTCGGGAAGGACGGCATCCCGTGGGAGGGACCCCACGTGGAGCAGGGGCAGAGAGTGACCGTGAAGGAGCGGCGGAGACGCAGCGTTAGGGACTGACCGCAGCCCCCATTCCCCGTGCCCCTGCACTGCTCGGGGGGAGGAGGTAGGAGAGGGTGGGTGGGGGAAGGTGGTTTTAGTTTGCTTTCAGTTCTCACTGCTCTAGTCTGCTAGTGATTAGGTAATAAATTATATTAATGTCCTTATGTTGAGTCTGTTTTGCCTGTGACGATAATTGGTGAGTGATCTCCCTGTCCTTATCTCAACCCATGAGCTTTTTTCCTTGTATTTTCTTTCACTGTTCTGATGAGGAGGGGAAGTGAGAGAGTGGCGTGGTGGTGCTGAGCTACCCGTCGGTGTTAAACCACCACATCCTAATATCACAGAGTATGTCTTAATTTCTAGGGTTGAAGAAGTAGAAGAATAAAGAATTGAAGAATGGATTATTCTCCGCAGTTCTCTGGCATCCATTTGGATGCAACAGCCTCTTCTGTCTACAGCACTGACTTCTTTGAACAAAGCTGCTGTGTTTCACAGAATAAAGGAAAACATCAGTTTAAAACTGCAAGCAGAAGCAAACATAGAAGTACAGATTTCATAGGCATGCTAAGCAGCAAAGGAGGGTGCTCCATGCTTCTTCTAAGCATTTCTGTTTTACGCATACCTCATATTCCTGTCCATCAAGAAAAATGCAAATCCCTCATTTATACATAATGTGGTACAATAGCCTGCAGTTATTTGCTGAGCACCAAGCAAAAAGATCAATAGCTTTTAAGCCCAAAGGTATTTGGATAACTAGCTCTTGTTTGGCATCTGCTATTTGGCTTCAGCTGGAGTTAGCCACCACAGATACACTTCCAATATTTGCCACTAACAGCTTTTGGAATTAGTAATTAATCTTTGCTTTCTTGAGTAGTTGGGGTTTGAGAAGGTGTTCTGGCGTGGAGGAGGGTCCCAAATATATATATCCATATTTGCTGATGCACATTTAACTAGCTAGCTAGTCTCATCAACATACAGGTCTTTTTAGGCTTTAAAAATGCATATATTAATTACTTTTAATGTGGTTGTTATTGGTGTCCACAAGGTGCATAAATTTGCCTGACAATTCTGTTCATCCCCCATTGACAAGTGACTCTTGTCAGTATCACCGAGAGGAAATGCTGGTTCAGAAAGAGTAGCTACAAAACTGGAACGAGAGCTAAGACACATGCCTTGATAAAGACATAGACAAAAAGTGTATGGACAACTTTTTTGTTTCAAACAAGAATACACATGCAAAAAAAAAGGCAAACTAAAATTAACTGACATTACACAGAATCACAGAATGGCTGAGGTTGGAAGGGACCTCTGGAGATCATCTAGTCCAACCCCCCTGCCAAGCAGGGTCACTCAGAGCACGTTGCACGGGAAAACAGTCCTGCACATTTTTCCCTTTGTCTGGGAAACTCTTGGATCTGTGTGAGTTCCCAGAAAAATGGGTAGGTGAACAAAATACATTCATAACCCTTCTTTACTGATAATCTTATAAAGTAGCTGGTAAGTTTTCATTAGTAGCCCAGTCTTCTAAATAGTTCATACTGAGTGAATTAAAAATGTGGTGTTAATCACCAGCAGTATGCTGTGCCCTTCTGGAAGGGCACAAAGTTGACTTAGCAGGACTTCTGTAGTGTACCTAATGCACTTGAGTGTACACTATGTCTTCAAGCATCTTTGCAGGCAAAAGAAATGGCTGCTTAAAGTCTTTAATCTTTTAATTAAGCCTTAAGCTGAAAATAAACTGTAAAAGGTATTAGAGTAGAAAGACGAACATTGACTATTTTGGCAGGTCTTAAATTACGTTACAACAGATGATATTAGTAAAGTAATATAAATATCAGCTGTAATTCATTCCCTATGTTATCTGCCACTTGTTTTTTTTTTTTCTGTTTCCAGAGAAAAACTACACCAGGTCTGTTTATGTGTGTATGAGTCTTGTAAGAATGACAGTTTCATGAACTTTTGAAATCTGTCTAGTCAGTTTTTTTAGGACAGGGAATGATTTTAGGTGTAAGATGTTACGAGTGAAATCAATTACAGCTGTCATAGCTCCAGACTTGGCTGCTAAGCTCTTAAATCCGACCTCAGAAAATAAATCAGTTCAGTGCATGTAGTCCCACCTACCAAAGTCTTCATTACAGGGAGCCCTCCTAATGAGGCTTGGATTTTTTTGTTTGCTCTGGGAGTTATGTGAACACCAGCGTGTGGAAAAAAGCCAAAACTCAAGATAGCACAATTCCCCAATTGTTGTTCAGTTGTTCTGCACTAACAGCTCATATTCAGCCCTTTATGATGGATAAACCCTTATAACTTGTCAGAGAGCCGAAGAGCTCCAGGCAGAGCGTTTGTTCAATAGTTTGCTCAGTCACGTGAGACCTGCCTGTTAATACATAGAAACTGGTCTTCTGCAAATGTTATCGGAGCCCAGTACCACGCAGAGGAAAGTTTTAGCCTTCTTTTTGGAGGTATATCTGTGTGTGTTTCTCGGGCTCCTCAGACTTGAAGGATCCCTTGCCCCTGCCCGAGGCAGCCCCATGCCTCCCGCACCCTGCCCTGGGCCCTGCCTTGCAGCGCAGGTTTCCTTTCTCCCTCCCCTCCCACCCAGCTCCCGGCTTCACTCTGCGCATGAACCCCTGCTTGACTTTGCAGTTCAAGTCTTGGCTATCCATGCTTGCATCTCCCGATTTAAGTAGCTGTGCTGCTGACCGGATGAGGATCGCCTTGCTTCTGTTTTCCTTGGCTCTTCTCTCCATTTCCCACCCTGCATGAACTGCCTGATGGACCGCTGGTGGGCTTTGATGGGGCATGATGGCCTAAGAGTTTACTTTTGCTGATCCCTAGTTGCTGATGTGTTCGTCAAGAAGACTGTAAAACTACTTGAGGCATGGCATATAGCTCTTCTTGGACTACTTAATCAAGTAAATTCTGAAGATTTATAGAGAATCAGCGTCTGAATCTATCAGTGAAAATTTTATTGGCAGAAAAGGATCTCAGCAATGCAAAATTGGTGGCATGGGAAAACTAAATGTGAGAAGGCAAGAAGTAACATCATATGTCTAGGGTTAGAGCAGCAATCCAGCTTTTTAAACCTTTAATATCTTCCTATTGAATCATAATCTGTATGATTCTCTTTTTTGCTTGATAACCTTTCAGGCTTTTTTTTCCTGCTGCAGCCGTTCACTGGAGCTTATCCCCTGGAAAAAAGTGCAGCTGCAGCATTGCTCCCTGTAAGCTGTCACTGAAGGCTGTACAGTGGGAACAGGCAACTCACAAGCCCTGGGATGTGCTCAACATGGAGATAAACACAGTCCGGGCAGTCAGGAAACTGGTAATGATGCAGTAGGACTGAGTAAAGATGTCCAGCATAGCATTAATAGTTATGTGACTGTCCAGGTTTCAGTTAAAATACTCAGTAGTGTTGTGGTATGAAGAATGAAAATACATCTTAATCAGCAAGAGTTACTCTTGCTGACAGTCTGAAGGTCATGGAGAGTGAGAAAGATCACAGAATCGAAAAATGTAGGTGGCAAATAACAAGCCTTTACAAAATAATCCATACGAGGAAGAATATTTTAATTGTGAAGGTGTGGTGGTTTCACCCTGCTGGGCAGATAAACTCTACCATGCTGCTCTCTCACTCCCCCTGCTCAAAACAAGAGGGGCAGAAAATAGGATGGAAGAGGTCTCAAGGGTTGAGATTAGGACAGGGAGATCACTGACCAATTATCATCATAGGCAAAACAGACTCAACATAGGGACATTAATATAATTTATTACCTAATCACTAGCAGACTAGAACAGTGAGAAGCTAAAAGCAAACTACAAACACCTTCCCCTACCCACCCTCTCCTACCTCCTCCCCCCGCAGGGGCACAGGGAATGGGGGCTGCGGTCAGTCCCTAACGCTGCATCTCCGCAGATTTCCGTGTCTGGTTAGAGCAGAGGAAGGCCAGGGCATTTCTCTGGCTTATTTCCTCATTTGCAGGCATTTTGCAGTAATCAGCTCAGCCATGGGATCACAAAATCACATAGGCTGGAGGTCTGGAGGTAACCTGGTCCAACTGCTCCACCCCACCAGAGCAGGGCCAGCTTAGATGAGATTGCTCCTGACCTTGTTTCTTTGAGTTTTGAATATCTCCAGGTCCATTCCAATGTTTGACCACCCCCTCAGTGGAAAAAGTCTTCCTAATATCTAACCAGAATTTCCTGTGTCCCAGCTTGTGTTTGCTGCCTCCTGCCCTATCACCACGCACCTCCAAGAAGCTTGTCTTTTCTACATCCTCTGATGTAGAAAGCAGTTGTGGACATCAATAGCTCCCCATAGCCTTCTTTTGTCCAGACTGAGCAAACCAAGTCTGCACAGCCTCACATTGTACATCATGTGCTCCAGCACCCTCACAGGCTTGGTGGCCCTGACCTGGACTTGCTGCAGTTTGTCTGTATCTTTCCTGTACAGGGGAGCCCTAAACTGGACACAGTACTCTAGATGTAGTCACATAAGTACCATAGGGGAAATAATCAGGTCCCTCAACCTGACTACGCTCATGTAATACAACCCAGTATGGGCATACTGCTGACATATTCAACTTGCTCTCCACAGGACCCTCAGTCCTTGCAATGCTGCTTTCCACCCGGTTGTGCTCCAGCTTGTGCTGTAGCATGGAGTTATTCCATCCCAGGTGCAGGACTTTACAATTGCCTGTGTTGAACTTCATGAGATTTCTGTCAGCGTATTTCTACACTAAAAATTCCCTCTGAAGAGCAGCCCTGTTCTCCAGTATACAGGCTCCCTCTCATTTAGCACCATCAGTGGACTTGCTGACTGTTTAATGCACCCCATCATCCAGGTCATTATTAAAGGTATTAAAACAGTATCATCATCTCCAATATCGAACCCTCGGGAATGCTACTAGTAAATAGCTGCCAGCTGGACTTCATACCACTGCCTATCAGCAGCTTGCAAGTCAGCAGGAGGAAAGAAAGTAGAGGCTATAATCTGAGCACATTTGGCTCACAGTCGAATTTTGTGTTGATCTGAGTGTTTTCGAGAGCTAACACTGAAGTTGTTCCAGTTTTACCTGTTTGAGTCCCTTTCCCTTCTCCAGAATTACTTGCTGTTATTAACTAATGTTTAGAAAGATGCTAGCAAAATGTTAGGGAATACATGTAGTGTAGATGAGGAAGAAACAGCAATCATTTGGAAGCCCGAACCTCTATTTTCTGCAACAGTTCTCCTGAGCAAGAAGCAAGAGTGCACCATGCTGTGATTTCCAAGAACAGCTAATTCACTATTTAGTTCTCCATTAATTTCCATTTGTGATTTTTAAAGTGTAACTGGTTATGTCCTAGTTTTACAGTCTTCAGACATGACTCACTGAAAAACTTCCATGAGGCTCTACAACAGGTTAACACTGTATGCTATTTGCATACATACAATAGCATACAATTTCCACCGAGTTGCTCACCACATGAAATAGTGGTGAGCACAGAGAAGATCTTACTCAGGGTGGCAGTACGTCCTAAGGTTAGCTGGAACCCGGGACCTGAAAGCTGCAGGAGAAGACTAGAACAGGCCATGCTTGGCTGGGTTTTGTTGGATGCATAACATCAGCAAACTGTTTTGCCTTATGATTTTTTGGGGCCAGCTTGCTGCAGCCCAAGGCCACAGGCCAGAAGTAATGGCTGAGGGAAACAGCTGAGAAGTGACCTGATGAGTTCTCCAGGACTGAGAAAAGCTGGGGGTTTGGGATGACATGGTAAAGAAGTTTGTCTGCAGACTAGTCCCAGACAGAGAAGAGACAGCTCACCTGCAGGGACAGCAGTGAGCTCCTAATGATGGGTCAAGTGGTGGACTTCAGAGACTGAAGCCATGTGCAGTTGCCTGATCCAGTTAGCTATTGAACTCCGTGGTGTCAAAAGCTGAAAAAATGAGTGCTTCACAGCACCTGCCCTTCAGGCTGGCAGATTTTGGCTGCCTGGACAGACACTGGAGAGAAGTGTGTCCACAAATGAAAATCAATAGCTTATGCAAGGTTTCAGAAGTATGGTCGTAAGTGCAAATGCAGGCTTGAATTAAGGATTTGTGCTTTTTGCATTATTCAAGTAGAACTTTCCTTATCACCAACCAAGGAAAGAAGGGGAAGCAGTCCGCACAGGTGAATGTACCACCAAGTTGGTTGTATTGGCTGTATCCTACTAAAGCTGCATGAAGACTAAATTCTGCTTGGGCAACCAGGCTTTTAGAGACATTAGGTATCAGGTGGTGTTTTATTACACAATATGTTTATACAGAGATATACAGAGGTGCCTTTCTGTCAACAGGGCAGCCATATTTACCATCAATTACCAGTCATCATCAGCAAGATCACTTCCTGCCGAACTGTGGCAATGGTGGTGGCACTTTGATGTCTTGACCTTTTTCTAGTTTCTTCTCACAGTCAACTAGATAATTGACCCCATCAATGACAATCTGGACTAGCTCCACCTACAACAAGAAGAAAAAAATGGTAATAAAAGCTTTAGATAATGCTGTTAATAGAGAAAGGAAAAATTGGCTTGTTCTGCAACAACAACAATTAAATTTGGACCCAAGGGGCCTAACATAGAGATCACACGCTCTGTGTGGCACCAGAGACTTGTACGCCTTCGCAAGCATGGCTCAGGACCATAGGCTCCCTTGCAGATGACCACAAACTTACACCCTGTCACGATAATTTGTCAGCTGCCTTTAGGCAGGGAAAGATGTCCCACTCATTCTGGCAGGCATGTTGGCTTTGCTGAGATGGTTTTGTCAAGCCCAGAGCCCACACTTCTGAAGGAGAGGCCATCATCCTAAACTCATGTTGGCTCTACATCGTCTACCACTCCTTTGTTTTCAGCTGATGTGCTCTTGATTTACACTGGCAGGGGTAGGACTAGCTTCAGGTCCAGAGCAGCACCAAAACTGGCAATTCTGTATGTCAGACTCAAGTGGTGTTTTTGTAACCTTTTCAAAATTGGTGAGGTGCCTTGCCCCTCCCAGACTTTCTCCACAGGCAGTGACAGGTGTGGACTGCAGGCCCTGCAGCATTGATAGTGCCACAGTAGCCAGTAAGCTACAGTACCAATATTTCTTAATTTTCACGAGATGGTTCATTAGCAACCTTTAATGACTGGTTTGTTAAAACTGAATGCAAAGACTAAATCCCATTGTCTCTATTGTGACAGTCACTGTTTTTCAAGAGAATTGTTTTTACTATGAAGCATTTCAGTGGCTTAGCAGTTTATTTTATTGTCTGTTATAGACCAGCTGTGTTGGGAAATCAGAGGTCTGAATTTGCAGCCTCCGGGAGAACAGGAATTTGATATTAAGTTCGCATTGACCAGTAACTGAAACAAAACAAAAATACAAACAATTTTATCTTGCACCTTTGGGAACATAATTAAATTCTGCAAGCATATTTACAACATAATGGAATCTATTTTATTATAAGCTGAAAAAATATGTCTTATAATAAAACACTTCTATCCTCTTGAGTTTGTCTTGTCTTACTTAGATTTCAAAATCTTCAAGGTAGGAATGGCATCAATTCTGTTGGCTAAGTTCTCTGAATATTTGCTGTACTGACTTCAGCCAGGCATCACTGACTTCATTGGATGTCTTCATATAAGCAAAAATTTATTGAGGGTTTATACAGTAGAACTCATTAATTAATTATCCCGTGTAATCGAATTGTATTATTAGTGTTATTTTAGTATAAAGCATACATGATGATGTTTCAGTTACTGATAAATGTATTTGCCACATACTGTTTTTGCAAATAATACAGCTTAATAGCTTTTCATTTCTGTATGTTTTGGTCTGGGTCCACAGGGACTTAGCTACCTACATCAAAATCAAAAATTTAAAATGTCCAACGCCCTGTCCAAACACCCCAGGCTGTGAAGACATTTAAGGATGCATATAAATAAGAAAGCATGGAAGACCTGGCTTGGCTCTGTCCCGAAGGCAGAAAATGCAAGGCGAGCAAGAAAGGGAAGCCAGCTGGCTGGCTGCGAACTGGTTTGAATCCAGGTGCAATCCGAGTGCACTATCCCAGGATTATATTTATGTTATGAAAACCTACCAAGTATCAGGCTGAATGCAGGTGTTGGGCTGCAACAATAATACTAAACTGCATCCATATGTAAGCTGCCAAAGCCTCTCAGTGCTGTGCTCTTTTTGGAAACACCTGGACCCCACACTTTTCTTCGCAATGGAGTTGTAACTTGCAGCAAAGCCCCCAAGGTAATTAAGAAGGGTGAGCAGGCAGCCCTTCAAATCCTAACACATATGAACTGGTTGGCATCTGAGCCCAGATTGTGTTTTGTGTTGTTAGTAGAGAAAGGGTCCTCAGGAGACACCTGTCCCACTAGGGCCTGCCCAGTTGACCACAACTGAGACATTGCAGCACTCACCAGGGAGATGAAAGACGTTTGACAGAAGACATGAACCTCTGTTTCCTATCTACTAGAAGAGTGCTCAAATTACTGGACTTACAGGGCCTTAGAAGATTCATTTTTGTATCAGTTGTTCTTGATGTGGCCAAGGGTGAACGCAACTGTGAAGCTGTAGCTGTGCGACAGGACTTACAGCCTATAACCTGGAATAAGGGTTTGGCTCAGGTAGAGCTAGTGGACGCAGGCTGTAACTCTGACACTGCTATTTCTTCCCCATCCTTCAGCAGAATTGCTTTTAGGAGGAGTTCTGCTTTATAAAATGCTTAAATGTGAAACTGGAATGAGGTCTGGGACCTGAATCTCCCAGGAGAGCAGCCTCACCACAGGGCTGTAGGGTCATTTCCACTCTCTGACTCAACAAATACACATTCAAACTGAAATAGCTTCAAAAGAAGTGCCTCAGATGAACCCATCTCATCATAGCCTACAGCCCAACAGGGAGAACTCAGAGCTGATGATTAAATCTTTGCCCTTGTTGAAACCCAGCTCTCTTGTGTCCTCTGCTCAGTGCAACATATGACATGGGAAGATACAAACAGCTTCTCCTCTTCCATTATTTTGGAGTGAAAGGACTGACCTCATCCTACTCTCACACCATAGAGAACGCACAAGACTGTGAATGCTAAAAGGAAAACAACACATTAATACAGTCTTGCTTTCAGTGCCAGATTCCCTGGGTGGGTTAGTCCACAACTCCACAATCACTGAGATTTAGCGGTGTCACATTTGTAGAGCTTGCTCAGGGCTTTTTTTTTTTTTTTCTTTCATTGCCATAACAAGAATGTTTGGCAAGCACTTAACGAACATTTGTAATTTTTTGCTGTGTAAGCATTTCCATTGGACCAGGAAATGGAAACTGCCATAACTCCACTGAAGTCTGTGGTGACTCTAAGATCAGAGTGAAGCCACCTGGAGGGAAACTGACTCATATCAGTACAGATCTGTGTTAAAAAGCAAGGGAAAAAAAAAAAAAGAACAGGTTACCTCTGAACGACCCATGCGGTCCAGGTTGGAGATATCATACACATCTGCTACAGCTGCCGTGTCCACTCCACCAGTGCCACGCTTTTGCAGCCTCAGGTTCTCCAGGATTTTAGGAAACCTAGGATCCTAAAAGAAGAAACAGGTTTGTGTTTACAGCCTTTTAACCTGTGTATTGTGCTGAATCCTTGTAATACTATTATCTGTGACTTAATAGCATCTCCAGAAAGACAGGCAGAGATGGATAGTTTTCTCAGTCCTTGGATTACAGCCTGTCTTCGTTGCTGTCTGCTGAGTAGATTAATTTCCATAACAAATACCATAATTTGCAGAATAAAAGTTGACTTAATTAGTCATGTATTATCCCTGGGACCTTGTTACACATCATGCTAATGTTCAGTCTCTGTAAGCTGTCGTTTTTCATTTGTTCCTTTATAAATCATTTGTTCTTCTATAAATCAGAGGAGCTGACTTATGTCACTGGCCTTTTAAGACACTTACGTACCTTGCTAAGCTTGGGCAGCTTAACATGGACTCCAGCGCGTAAACCTGTTCCCAGGTTGGAAGGACAAGTCAGAACGTACCCGAGGCGTTCATTCCACATGAACTCCCAGCCCCGTTCTTTAATTAGTCTTTCAACCTGTGAAGGCA
>VXAA01006478.1:147496-245984 GCA_013399115.1 Anseranas semipalmata
AAAGAGAGAGAGAGAGAAAATAAAAAGAAAAGGCTGCATGCATGTCTCATTTTAGGATTTTCGTTTATAGCTGAGATTCGTCTCACCCTGTACCTGTGTTGATGATGAACTCCACTAACACCAATGGGGTTGCATAAATATAAGCCTGAGTACAGTCCAGTGTGAACTTTTGCATTCACCAGGCACCAAGGTCCCCACTGAATATTACAAGGATTTATCCATCATTTTCTCACTATCACTAGCCCCCAGACTCTTTGTCACTTTATCACAAAGCTCCATGCCATGATGGGTTGGTATAGCTCATGCAGTTCCACCAGAGCTATGGCTTTTGTGATGCATTTCTAACCCTGGCAATTTTGGAGCAAGGTTGCAATGCACAAGCCACAAAACCTCAAACACTATGGAGAGAAAAAAGAGGAGCTGAAGGTGAGTTTTACATGATTTTCAGGGTGATGCCATGATTCTAGGGGGAGGACACGTGACTTCAAAATTCCTAAATTTAACAGCCACACTTCCATTATAAGAAGACTGCATAACTTGTATATAATGCTTTTCATTAGTAGATCTCCAACCAGACTAGAAAGGAAACTGAAATAATTATCCTCAGAAAAATCACATGTAGACTGTTCAGTCTCATGGATATGCCTTGGAAACCTAACAGATCCCAGTGAACCATCCTGATGCCAAAGAAGTATCCATTATGTGCTTTTGTTTTCCATGTTCCCAAACTCACTACACACTCAGGCTTTCCTAGGGATGCCTGTGCTGGGGTCTGTGAAGTGGTATGGCGAGGATGCATGGTTGTATCAGCTCTACAAAGTGTAGGGGAATTCCTGAGACAGGGGTGTCTCTGGAAGTTCAGAGAAGCTGTTTTGCAAAGGTGAGAGCAATGAAGCAAGCAGTCCAAGGCTGGCCCAAAATGCATTTCCATACCCAGGAACAACAGTAGTGTGATGGAGACAAGTGCTGCTCCTCCATAGTTCAGATGAAGTGACTGTACTAGGGACCCCAATGGGGAGAAATAATTGTTTAATGCAACATTCTTACAGTCTTGGAGACAATTTTGAGCCAGTTTCAACCTTAAGTAGCTTAACCTATAGGGTTTTGTGTGCCATGGCAATCCATCAAGGAATGATGTGGACAGGAACAGTGGAGAAGAGCCTTCTGCCATGTCACCTGTCCCACTGCACCCTTTTTTGCTATATTGCATGTGGGACAACGTAAAATACTCTTTCTCTGTTAAAACAACTTTTTTTTCTGTGTCCAGGCAGTACACGTGGCTGACTAACATGGCCATCTTGCACCCACACCTGGATCGTCAGTACAAAACTGCTCTAGCCCACATGACACCCCATGAAGGCTGTTTTTGTCTTCAGGAGTAGCTAGATCAGAAAAAAATCCAGAAGCCCTGGCTACTAGTTTTGGTATCTTAATCACAAAAGTTTGTGTCTCGCCCAGACTAGCAGTAAGCCCAGGTGTCCTGTGACATTAGTCCTGTGCACAGCCTCAAGACTAAAGGTTGGTTGATTCAGGCAAATCAAGCAGACAAAATAAAATGCTTGATTTATGATTTCCCACAGTTTGCAGGCACAAAGTGGTGAAGAAGAGATATTTCTTTAGTCAGCCCATGATGGAGATTGTAATACAAAAGCTACAAAGACATTTTGTTTTTCTATTTTATTATTCTATTATTTCATTATTCTATTATTTTACTGTTCTATTATTTTACTATTCTATTTTATTATTCTATTCTATTCTATTCATTTATTTCTTCCCTACAGCTCAGCTAGCAGTTTGCCTTCACTTCTTTCTTTAACTGCACTAGTGTGGGTTGCTGTTTGGACTGGTGTTGCTCCTGGAAATGCCAGCTTAGTGTGAACCATGGTAAGCAGTCCTGACAGTAGCCCCACAACACACAGGCAGGAAAAACAAACTCATTGAGTTACTACCTCTTTTAAGCCATGGCAAAATCTTTCAAACACTCGTTTCATGTTGCCACCCTTCTCCATGGAGATCACCCTGGTGTGGTCCTCTTCATTAATCCAGATGAGAAATGTCTTGTCATTGTTATGCCTGGTTGAAAGGAGAAAAGTATCTTTAAAGCATGAGACTGAAAAATAATTCTCACTGTCCTCAGCTTTATCACAGTCTTTCAGGACTATAGGGAGGCTAAGTGCAGCAAAGTAACACTGTTCTGCAGAGTTAGTGATGAGCTAGGAGGAACGTGCTGTCCTCCAGCTCGAGCAGAGCTGGGAAGTGCAGTAAGGGGAGAAGACCAGCCCTGCATCTGCCATCAGTGGGGACATTTTTTTTATTCATCTGAGAAAACTGTGCAGCTAGGAGAAAAACTCAACATTTACATGCTGCTGGGGACCAAGCACTATGTCCTCCCTTAATTGTGTTCTCCTTTGAATCAAATCCCACTGCCCTCTGTATCTCTTGGCTGCACTGGATGGCTGCGTTGGTCGTGTTGGAGGACAGCAGCTGCATCTGGACACTGCAATGGAGATGCTGGCTTGTCAGTCAAGCTACAAATGCCTGAAGTTACCCACTCGTGCTTCAAACAGATCAGTTGTGGGTAGGTTTGTGATGTGCGAGGTCGAACCTCAGGTCACTTTTCCTGGCTTTTCTCTCTCTACTTTGTCATTCCCTACAGCCCCTCTTGCAGCATGTAGGAGGTGACTGGTAGGATCAGACTCATTTGTACAAATATTGGAATATCAACAAGTTTGAAACACATGAAATTTGGAAGATGAAGTTCACTAAGCCTGATTATAAACTTGTCTTTTACTGTGACTCCTTCTGCCAATGCAAAGCTGAGCAGGTGCAAACATCTTGTGCCCTGACATTAGAATCACCCAAGGCCCAGCAACCTCATTTTCTGTCACATATGAATATTTGGGATAGGCTGATGTTGGCCTGACTCAGCTCCCCTGTAATTAGCAACCTCTTCCCATTGCTGTGGGACGGATGGCATCCAAACCATGCCCTCACTGCTGCACAGCTTGGTGGTAATATTCCTGCAGCCCAAACCAAGGACAGGATCTCAGGCTTTCTAAGCAATATGCATGCTTCTAGACAACAGTTCCTTGCAGAAGGGTAGGTTTCCCAATCTGGCTCACTGAAATACTTTCCAATCATACTATTTTTTTTTTCCATTCTACTTGATATTTCACATATAAAACAAGCCAAAACCAGGTCTGTTGTATTCAGGAGATTACAGGATAGCGTGGTACTTTTTCTTTTCATTTGTAGAAGCAGCGAATGGGATGCCTCAAATTTAGCATTTGCCTAGAGTAAACCTCTTCCTCAGATCTAAATGGGGATCATAGAACCTGAATCTGAAGCTCACTGAAATAAAAAATACTTGTGATTTCCTACAGGTCATCAGGTTTCATGGGTGGTCAGCTTTCACAGTGCCTGCTCCCCAGCAGACAGCAGCTTTAGCTTGTTTCTATAACATTGGATGTGCTTCTGAACATGAGCCACTGTTGCCGTACTCTGCTTGGAAAACAGATTTTTTTTTCCCCACATAAAGACCTGACCTCTTTGAAAGCCCTGAACCTGCCTAGCACAAAGAGATAAGCTAGATGACTTCTCAGAGTCCTTTTTGCCTAATTTTTCAGAATTAAAACATCTAGTATTCACTACACAAATACCAGGATGGATGCAGATGCTATGCACTCTGCAGTCACCCCCATTATCTTCTAGTCAGTGTGCAATGATTTTGGGCGTATTATTTCATTCTCTCCCTAGAAAGTATTCTGTTTAGGCACAAAATACATCAGGTGTGTTGTGAAAGAAGGAACAGACCAAGAACAAAATGGGAAATTCAGCATCTGCGGTATCTCATCTTTGTCCAGTTTACTGGGAGAGAAGGTGTCACTTTCAGGTCGGGGAGCTGAAATAACTCTCTCTTGGGGGTGAGGAGGGCGGACAGGAATCAGCAATGCAGCGTCCTGCAGCTGTATTGCCATCTTTTAAAAGCAAACTGAACATGCTGTGAGTATCAGGACAGAGTGGCTGCAAGGTTAGGACAAGCAAGGAGACTAGTAATACAATCTTTAAAACACAACACACACTTCTGCATGTCACACAACCTACCAGATTCCTCTGGCATCCGGCCAGTCACGAGCCATCCCGGCACATGTTAGCAAAGGGGACACCGGCTTGTCAAAGAGAAAATGATCCTGGACACCAAAACGGAGCCAAGGAGAAAGAGAAAGAGAAAGAGAAAGACAGAGAGAAAACAAAACAAAATTCAAGTTTATTCAGGGAAGCAGTATAACACTGTCTCAATGCATTTTACATGAAGGCAGTCAATGTACAGTTAAATCACATGGTGCATCCTGTGAATCTGGTTCCTTTTTCTGGAAACTAAAAGCACATTACCCAGGTGATTTTCCTGAATCTTGCAGGTTCTCACTGACATTGGTAATCTGACAGCGTTTTGCTAAAAAACACTTTCCAAGTGCAGGGAGGAGTGGGAGATGGGACCTAACACACATGCAGGGCAGAGGGGACTCTGGGAGGATGGATGGCTGGAACCAGAGGTGCTCTCTGCACACAGACAAATTTAATTGTAGGAGAAGGCAATGGTCCTCGAAGACTGCAGAATATCCAGTGCTAGATCTGAAATGAGATTTCTGCAGCACGGGGGTTTAGCACTGTATTCAGAGCAGGAAGTCAGGGTAGGAATTACACCCGTGCAGGGCTTGACTTTTGGCATCACAGACTCGTTCTGCTCCTCAGCAGCGATGCTGTTTCTGAGTTACTAAATGCAGCACTTGGTGTGGCATTGACTTGCCACATTTCAAATCATTTAGCTTTTTTTTTTTTTTTAACTGAGCTTTTCTTTTTTTTTTTTTCCAAAGCAAGTAAGATTTTCATGTGTGTGCCAAAAAATTATTAGCTCTCAATTCCTCAAACACTGCCATATGAAATATTTTGTGGTTTTATTTTTTCTCTTCCCCTAGGGTTTAATTAAGTATAGTGAGGAAAGTCATCCTGAATAAATATGACACGGTGGACAAGCTGATAAGCTTTACTTTCCTTTACTTTCTTTTCTCCTTCAGCAGAGTATTTTAGGCTTTCATCTTTGAATACCTCGTGATGGGCATGATGCAGCCAGAACCCCAACCATGCGGGAAAAAAAGGCATGGGGTTCTCTTTGCTTGTCACAGGGACACAACATTTCCTTCCTTGCTTTGCGCCACCGTGCACTTTTGATTGAGAGAAAAATTCCCCCTTTTGCAAGAAAACATCTGAGCACCATTAGTTTCCCTTGCATTCACATGGTCCTGACCTGTAACACAGTGACCGCCTTCCGTGCTGAGTGCCATTCAGCTAGCACTGACCTGATCCTACAGAGATTGAACGGTGCCTGTTAAAGGCTGGCAGCAAGCCCTAAGACACCTTAGAGCTTTGAGGTCCTAAAATACTGAACGGAGCAAGCAATGGTATGAGTAACAGATGGAACCTGGGGTTACAACATTCAGTGCCCAGAGTTTTATAAATTTGCACTACCATAAAAACAAGCAAAATAAGGCAAAATGCTGAATCAATGAACCTATTCCACTTCCCAAAGAACTTAACCTTAAACTGTGAAGGAATTTTATTTTCCACACTCCTGTTTTGACCTCTGCTTTCTGAAGAGCTCTTTCCTGCTGAAAAAAAGACAATGGAAAAAAGCCTACAACAGGTAATCAACATCTTGTTAATAAACATATTACCACAGACGTTCAATTAAAAAAGTTACTGATCTTACATAAATTCTTAACTCCTGGTTAATCCAGATTGTGACACCTAGCTGCAGGGTTTTAAATAGTTATGTTACTTCATCAGATGCCTTTTGGTTGATGTTATAAATTACTGCGTCATGAATATAGCTACCAGGGTACAGGCTTTCCTTTGAATAAATTGAATGAATAAACATTCAATGTTCATTCTTTTTTTTTTCCTTTTTTTTTAAACAATCTTCAAGATTTTTGTAATTTTTAAAGTCTCAGCATGAATCACTATCATGTATTTTCAAGATAGTTGCCCGTTGTCCATTTTTGCCAGGTAAGCACATGGAAACTTTGACCATTTCAAACATCTGTCTTCAGGGACTGTGAACAATGACATGCTGTGACAAAATCCATGGTGAAAATCCTTGTGTTTCCATCTGTGTGACGATGAAAACTATTGTTATGGGCCTGACCCTTCAAGTCCTTGAACACAGTTACAGGACTGGGAAGAGGTCATGGGGGTGCAGTTGGCTACCACCATTCCGGGGAAATTAGAATTTGTGTAGTTTTGACATAAAGAAATTATAACCAACCCCCCCCCCCCCAACAGTCTAGAATACAGATAATATGTAATGTTTATCTCAAAGTAATACGTAACATTTTTAGTTAGAATGGTTATTAATATAGAAAATATCAATCTTTGCTCAAGGAAATGGCCAAGAAAACATCCTGAATTTTCTCATTATTGGTCCAAAGAGGTGACAGTAGCCATGTATATTTGATTTGACACAGAGCTTGCTACCTGGAATATAACTCCATGTGCTGGACCTGGACAGTATGTATTTAGCCAAAACACAGACCCTGGATGATTTGCCATTATATTAAAAATATTGCCGGGCCATTAACTACTGGTTTAAAGCTGTGATTATTGTCCTTAGCTACACAGGAAAGCATGCACCCCAAAGAAAGGTGAAGGATAAAAATAGACAAGGGTAAGAGAAGATGGTGTCAGCACCGGAGCTATACTTACATCAATAAGCTGCTGCTGATCCCTCTCAGACATATTGGTCAAGCTGTAGTACTTTCCAGAAAGGTCTCCTTTCAGCCCAGAGAGGGCGGTGACCACAACGTTCTCCACCTCTCTCCTCTCTGCCCGGCTGCAGGCGGGAGGAAGGCTGAGGCCACGGATGCTACGGCCAGTGCGCACACGTGACGAGAGGACGTAGCGCTCGTCAAATTGGCCATGGGTGATCTGAAGAAAGAATTGTTTTTTTTAGTTCACACACGGTGACCCATTTTGTACTCTACCGTTGAAACAAAAATGCCATCCTACAAAAAGATGGACATCTTTCTGCCCAGGGATCTCAACCTTTCCGTGATCTCGTTAATACTCAGGGTACCAGGAGCCCCTCAGAGCTTCAGACACCAGCAGGGTTTTTTAGGAACAATGCATTTCTTTGGCTGAATCGATGGGTCAGATTAACCAGCTGGTCCTTTATGGCCCCACCATGGAGGGATCTGAGTGACTTTTGGAAATATGGATATGGGGAGAGGCAGGAGGCCAGGTATGGAAGATTTTTGAAAGGGAAAAGCCCAAGAAGATGCTAAATCACAGCGCAGTTAAACAATGAAGGAAAAATTAAGCAGCAGAGAAGTACTACTAGATGCAATACTATAATTGTAAGAAGCAGCCCTGAACCTTTATTTCCTTGTTATTTTATTTCAGTCCTACCTTGGATGCATCCAGGTCGGTGTGATGCTTCATTGTGCGCGGATCATAACCGTTATGTCTCACTTTAATGACAGGGTCAAAAATCTCAGCAAACACCTACGGAGTCAAGAGAATCTAGAAAGAGTCTGTAGCATCATAGAAACAGTCAAACATGCCAGCCTCAGACACAGGAGAAAACCCTGGCATAGGCTCCTGGGTGACAGAAAAAGGGGGTTTCGCAGACACTGACAAAGGTAAATATGAAAGGAAGGGGTCATTTTGACCTAGACAGTGCTCTGCAGTGGTTGCTCATCTTCACAGCAAAATGAAGGTGCAATTGCACATTAGTTAAGTTACAAGCCTACTTTAGCTACCACAGGCAGGCACTGGATGTGGTGGCAACCAGACTGGATTTCAGGATGCATTACCAACCAGAATACACAGAGTCTCTGGACAGCTTGCCTCCTGCTTTAGGTCATGCAGTGGTACCATGGTCCTCATTAGAGCCACTTGGCTCATGTGTGTCAGCTGGGGCCATAACCACACCTCCATTCAGTCTTGGGACAGTAACCCCAGCAGTTTTTCAGGGCAGTCATCACATCTAAATGAGAAAAATGAACCACAGGAGCTGATAACCCGGAATGCCAGATGTCCCAGTCCAGCCTCAGCAGCCCAGCACTTGGACAGCTGTTAAGAGACTGTATAATAATAGGTACCATTGTGTGGTAGACTGAAGGAAGCAGACAACAGACTTCAATATAAACAAGGATTTTCTTCTTTTTCCCTATTCTCCTTACTATTTCAGAGTTAAACAACCCTGTCCATCCTAATGCTGTCTATTTTCTGCTTTTGTCATGATCCAATAGCTGTCGCTTAAAGGTCTGGCAATTCCCAGATGTTTTCATTTCAGTTCTGCCTCAGCTGTTCCACAATGCAATTTCCACATAGCCTTCATTCTGTGTGTCTCAAGGTTGCATACTTTTGCCATAAACTAAGTTTAGTAGTAGGAAGGAGGGCAGCTGCTGGAGGCAGGTAGAGTATTGCTCCCAAGCAGCTGCATTTTATTAGTTTTGACTGCAATAGAGAGGGCACCTGTAGCAATGCCTCATGTCTGTGCATTTCCTAATGCGGTAGAGTAGGGAAAACACTGTCTTCATGCACACAGCCTGCCTCTTACACACCCTCTGGGATACCATTTATCTTAGGAGCGCATACCCTGCCAGGAATCACTGTTTATCTAATGAGCTCTTGGGAACTGTTCCATAAAAAATGAAATAAACATGATAGTGTTACGAAAGCATTTTACCTCATAGGATTCTTCATCACCTGCCACCATGCCCACAGTTTTAATGAAAGGGTGGCCAGGATTGTCCACCCCAGTTTGGATGCACTGGTCCAGGGTGTAGCCATTGGGAGTCATCTTGTCCCTTAGCTTGGCATAAATGGCCGGAGTGAGGCACTCAGCCATGCAGTTGTTGTGTTTGCGAAGATCCGGATAGTCTGCGCTGAAGAGACAAAACATCCCAAGCAATTAACACTGTAACTTTAAACAGTGATCCTTGCTAGCTTATGAAACTATTATAGTGATCATGAGACATGGCGCACATGGCATAGTTTAAAAGTATAATTAGTTCTTGGTTTATATATTGCATCAAATTTTAGGGGGGGGGGAACATTCAGGGCACTCCAAGTACCCCAGGCTGTGCATGGATGGGCAACCACGCTTGCAATTGCAGCTTTCTTCTACCTGGGGCAACCAGGAAAGTGAATCCCGGTGAGCTTTGAAAGTGTACTGAACCCCTATAAAATCTCTGTTGAGACATTCCTAGTCAGAAATAAACAAGCTATAACGTTTTGTTGAGTAGGAGGGGAATTAAGTGTAGCTGAAGAAGGGTTTGTAATTCTGAGCCAGCTTCATGGACATCAGTGGGACTGTATGGTCTATGTCAGTGGGGAAGCTAACTCATCCACAATATCTGGTGTTGTAATGGCATTATTATTATTTACATAAAGCTGTATCATATTCCAGCCAGGGAAAATGAAGATTTGATTTTGGAAGGCATTTTTGCAATCGAGTCAGACCCCATCTACCTTGTAATATTTTGCCTTATGCGCAACACCATTATTTCTATAAGAAGTTATTTTAACTAAGGTATTATTCACTACTTAAGAAAAGAAGTCTGTCAGAGCTTGATCCATATTGTTTTTCACAAATATGGCCAGCAAAGTCAACCTACACATAAGGTCTGTTGTTAGTTTCTAATCATCAGGAACCAGTTTGTAACCGAATTAGAAATATTTCAAGTACAGTAGTTATACAGGTGATTTCTTTGTTACTTGTATAGTGAAAATAGGTTCACAGTTTCCAATGGTAGAGTCTGTAAACCAGCCAGTCCAATCAGTAATGTAAAGCATTCGACAGCTGACGAGATAAAATAAGGACTAATTTAGTGTTTTGCCAAAAAATTTAGGCCTTTTTTAGGCTTGTCATTGGTTTTTTTTTTTTTTGAGTGTTGATACTATCACACACCCCTGCTTTCTGATCTCGAGGGCTCTTGTAGGTGCAACCTGGGACAGGGGTGACCAGAAAAAGGTGCGGTTGTCAGGCCAGCAGTCCTCAGACACATAGGCCGGGCGGCCATGTGAGGACTCTGCAGCTCTGACAGGGACCTTCGTCCACCGCGGAGCCCAACGTGACGCTTAGCCCGATGTGCCCACCTGGGAGGGAAAAGCTTCCGTTTCTCGTGAACAGCAGCCTTCACATTTTGCTGGTTGAGGAGGTAGCCGGTGGCGAGCACCCCCGTGCCAGCCGCTGTGAAGAGAGCAGCGGTCGCGCGGCCAGCCAGGAGACGACAGAAGGTGCCAGCCATCCCTCTCGCAGGACACGACCTCTGGAAGAGAAGGCAGCCCGGTATCAACCCAAAAGCCCTCACGCGGTGCAAAAGACAAATAAACCCTCATTTTTAATGGCAGCACTATTAAAGAAGCAATTTATTTTTGTTATAGGTTTGCACTGACATAGTGTGTTCAGACAAACGGTTGGTGTTCGCTGTGTTTCTCTATATATGTACCTTTGGTAGAGCTGGAAACCAGTTGGTTTTTAGTGCTGTATTGAGCACACAACTCTAAACCAGAATCTTTTGATTCTTTTAATGACTTAGGGCTATACTTGAATCCTTTAGCTTGCTCCATAGCAACAACACATTACCTGGAGACGTGTTTTCAGTGGCCAGAAAGGAACAGCAAGGTACAGAGGGGTACGGTCACATGTGATGGGATGTGGCACTAGCGAGGTTCCCTCCAGTGCTGTCACCTACAGAAACTCCTGTGCCTTTTCCAGGCTAACATGACCTGCTAAGCACTTTGTGCTTTTTCTCCCCTGGGAATAAAGTTGGAGTAGGCTAGAAATCATCATTCAGCTCACCACAGGAAGGGGTGCTCACTATGCTTGAGACCTGAAAATCCTGAGTAGCATGGGAAATGGGAGTCAACTCTTCACCGCCTTTCCAATATAAGCATATGCTCCATCAAATTGGAGCAAAAAAATAAATAAATAAACAAAACAACAACAACAACAAGAGGCAGCTCTTTACAACAGTGTTCACAGACTTGTAAAACTCCTTGTCAAAAGATGATGTAGGTGCAGGCACTGTGCCTGGCTTCAGTGAGAGACTGGACAAGCATGTGGAGTAGAGATTAATTGTGGGCATTAAGTGGACAAAACAAAACAGGCTAACAAAATTCCCTGATCTGACAACAGCTGGAAGCTGTGGGAATATCAACGAGCATCACATACATCGGCTCTGTTCTCCTCTGAGCATCCACTGGGCGATGTGGTCTCCCACTCTGGATCACTATAGTCATTTTTAACACTCAGGATGCTATGGAAATTTATGGAAGTACTCTGTACCTATCAGGCAACTATACTGATAGGTTTCAGAACAGCAAATACGGCTGGAGAAACCCAAATAAAATGACTTCTTTAAGCTACAAGGTGTTAGTAGCAGAAGGACATTATAAGTAGCAGTTTCTGACTCATAGCCTCTCAAGAAATGGAGACCTTTCTTCCTTCAAGATAAAGAGAGACTCTCATTTCCTTTTATTCCACATATCCTGCACAAAGACCTAAAATAAGGATGAACATAATGGGTACTAAAGTCAGGGGCCTTGCCGCAGTGGCCCAGGGACAGGCAGCAATGCCAGCAAGATTATCCAGGCTTAAAATACCTCCTAGGAATATGCATCCTCAATTAATTCATTATTCCCAGCAACATGTTCAGAGTTCACCTATGCGCTTGGGATTATATCTGCAGTACAGGGGATCTCTCAGACTAGCAGAGAAAATGGCATGTTCTGTGAAGGTCTGAGGATGAGAATGCATATTTTTTCTTCCCAGAATTAGAATGCGACCAGTTTTGCAAGTGACTGTGGGTTTCTGAGGAAGATGTATGTCTTGCTTAAATAAATGACACAAATTCCAATTTGTGTCACTGAAGGAAACTTTTTCTTAAAACCAGACTCTGACAAGTCTGTTTTGGGAAATGGACATGGAAGAGTTACAAGAAGACAGCAACTTTCCCCCCAGATATGCTGCCTCTGTTATTTTGTCAAGGTTTGTTAAAAAATGCAGTTCTTTGTATAATCTCTTCAACATTCTTTCAGAGGTTAAATTAAACACCTCAAAGTACTTGGTTTTCTTTTCAATGAACACAAACATTCCAATTTCCAGTGATTTCCATGAAGATCTGGGTTAGTTAGCCGCAAACCCAGTAATTATTCTCCTTTTCCACTCCTGTCTAAGTACAATTACACCTTTATCTTCTCAGAAAGACCTTCTGATCTGCTTGCGTGGTTTTCTGTTGCAAAGCAGTGTCTACTTGGTACTTTAGTCACAAATGTAAGATGAGAAGTGCAGATGTCTTTCAGGTTTGAGAGTAATTTTTTTTTTTTTTGCCGGGGCCTGTGTCTTTTTTGTTCCTGACTTTTGTTATCGTATCTCCTCCGTTCCTCTGATACACAGCATTTATCTACCCTTCCTTCCAGAGAAAGATGCTGACTGACTGACAGAAATTTAAATATTTTTTTTGTTGTGAGAATTTCCCTCAAACAGAATGGGGGCAAGAGATCACCCAAGGAGGCATTGTACTTTTCCCATGAGGAACACATGGTGACCTCCTCAGGCTGCAGGACAGACTCCCACAGCTGCAACAAAAAAGGCAGTGGGAGATGGTTTGACTGCAAATCACAATCAAGTATCAGGTTCATGGTGGAGATTTTTGTACTGCTTTTGTGTCTCTGTATTTAGCAGATGGTGCTTGCGCCTTTTCGCAGCATAGCATCTCCATCCCACACTCTGGAAATATTTGTTTATGACTAATTTGTGGAGAACTATTAGTGCTGTACCTCAGTGTCTCAGAAACAAAGGATGTATTTTCATAACAGCACCGTGTATTTATAGTTCTGTTTCACAGATGCCGTCCCTACTGCAAGGAATTGGTTGACAGTCAAAATCCTGCCCTGAAAACCAGAAGCCAAACCAACATCCCCTTGCAGATGGTGACACCATCACTTCAGCAACCCCCGGCACACATCAGAGTAGCCACCAGCTGGGATTTTTTGGGACCTTCTGAATCCTGCATCACTTCACGGGACAAATCTGGTCTGTACCTGGTTAAACTAGAGCAATCATGTGCAGTGTGTATTCAGAAAGCCGTGAGAGGCACAACAGTGCGTGTCTGTGGGCTGTTTTCTTGGCCGTGCTGTCATCCATTGTGTGTCCCTATTCCCCAGGACATTCTTGCCTTGTTGGGTCATGGAAAAGGCTTCCCCTTCCCCGAGGCAGGCTCTACATTACCTGACAAATGCTTCTCTAAGAGCTCTTAAAGCCTCCAACACTGGAGATGCCACAGCCTGCGTACGATAACTACCTAAAAAAAGAAAACAAACAGAGTGAGGAAGGCCTTTTTATTTCAAAACAATGTTAACCGCACACCTCTTGGTACAACTTCAGCCCAGCATGCCGCATCCTCGCGTTTCCTTCCCCAGACTTTGCAGCACTGTGAGCAGGGGTCCGGTTTCTGTCTTGACCAGGCAGGGCCCCAGCTTTTAAACTGCGTCACACCTGCGAGCACGGGGACTGCTCCTCAGCTTGTGGCTGGCGAATGCAAAGGGCAAGCCGGAATTTCGTACAGGAGCAAAGGAAGTATCATCCAGAGTGCTACAGGGATCTACAGTCTTTCTATCAAAACTCCGAATTTAATAAACAGCTCCTGTCACAAGGGAGGGCTATCGTTCTGAATATAAATGTGTGTAATACTGCAGCACCCACCAAGCCCGTGTTTCGTGTTACACAGGTAGTCCACATGCAGTCAGAACAGCACAGACAGACTGATGTGAAAACTTGGCGGGCAAGTTCAGCAATCAAAACAAAGAGCTTTTAAATAATGAGGGGGCACAATGAGCAAGACACTTGATTTGACAGGAAACAAGGATGTTTTGTTTTGTTTTGTTTCCGTTTTTTTTTTCTCCTTTAAAATAGCATGATTTCTAAATAATGCATTGCTTCAAAACAATATTTCAAGAAAGATCCCTTTTGAAAGTGTCTGAACAGAATGGACTCCAACTAACGAAATTTTCATCAGAACTATTTGCCCAATATGACTTCACATCATAAACAGACTCGTTTGTTGCTGTTTCTTTTTTTTTTTTTCCCCACAGAAAATGTCAGCCTGCAGTAAAAATAAATTTGCACCATCACCACCTCTGTGGATTCAGGGAATGAATGGTAATTATCCAAGCCAGAGGAGTTGTTGAAGGTGTTGTTTACTGAAGGTCTTCCTTTGTGCTGCTGCTGATAGGAAGTCCATTTTCTCATAGAATGCTATCATAGCACAGCTGGGGAGGGGAAAGAGTCATTTTTCAAGGTCAAAAGAAGTCCTGTGGTCATCAGTTCTAACCCCTGAAAAAGAATCCAGAGCTCTCCTGAGCTGCTGAGGTGTGCAGGAAGGAAGGCACCTGCACGGGAGAACATCCGTCGGATGGGCTGGAGAAGATGAAGGCATTCCAAGGGTTAATCAGTTTGAATTAAAACTAAATACAACTCATATCTTATTTCTTGCCTGCATTTGTTTGTCTTCAGTTTGTATCACTGGCCTTTGCTACAACTCTTATTGTCTTCTTGTAGAGATTTCTCCCAATTATTTGTTCTATGTGTAGCAAAAACTCGATAGAACTCAATAACTAGCTCTCTTTTGATGTCTCTCCACCATTGCTTTATCACACTTTCACATTTATGAATCACTCCTTGTCTCTTCCCTGAACTGTCTCCATCTTGCTTCATCCCCAGCATCCTCCCGATGCCCGAACGGTCCCTGCCTTCAGTAAGCAGTCGTGCCAGGTCCCCAGGATGCAAGCAGCAGAGCATCTCTGCCTCCACAAAAGATCCCGCTGGCCCCGTTTCAGGGTCACGGAAGCGCGCGAGCTGTGGGTACAGAGCAATGAGGTGACCCGGTGCTCAGCAAGCAGGTCTGGGGTCAGAGAAGCAGTCGTCTGCAACAGCGGGAACCAGGTTAACTGAAGTTGCCACCCGTCCATTTGGTTACTACAACTTTTGCTTTCCCTATAAACAGGAGCACTTCCCAGTAACCAGAAAATTTTTCTCCTCTGTTGTGGGTTTTTGAGTGCACTAATAAAATACTTTTAAATAGTTCCTGATCATCGTTTATGGATTTCTACTTAAAAATAATTTCTCTGCTAATTGGTATATAACTGCACCAAGGTTGCAGAAATTTTGAGTTCTTTCAAAGCACCACAAGCTACATGTGAATTTGGACTTCATTTTGGTAACACATAAGACAGAATTAAGTGTATCTAAGCTAGCACTGGATTTCTGTGAACATTTCTTCAGTTGTCCAAATGAAGTCTAATTTCTGTGGTATTGGACAGAACACTTTTTTGAGGTACAAGGCTTAATAATTTTATGTTATATACTTCAAAGACATTTTTAGGATTCACAGCATGAGACCTCGGGTATATGTCACTCATACAGCTCTCGGATAGTAATAACACTGTTCTTCCAAAACATAATGGGTAGGTGCGTTAAGAGTCAGCCAGCTTCTTCCTTACTGATTTGATGACAGGGATTTCAGCACATCATGTTGGAAATACTCAGGGACGTGATCTACACTGAACTGCTTCAGCGTAAGGCTGTGATGAATCTGGAGCACTATATAGGTATATATACTATATACGTGCAGCAGTCCAGACTGAATAAATGAGAAATGGTATTTTGCAGTGGGGATATGAACTGGAGGACCAGCTTAAGTCCACAGACAGGGCAGTGCTGACCTTCTTGCAGGCTGATGGGAAGAACAGCAGGCAGGGAATATCAGTGAGAGGAGAGCAGGGGTTTCCCAAATCACATTGCAGGTGTCAGAAATACAAAAAATGGACCTCACAAGCACCCCTGAGCCAGTCTGTGCTGTAACTGGGGGGTGCGCCTGCATTTACTGCCCACGGCATCACTGTCGGGCTCGCCTCACCAACTGCAGTGCGAGTGCTTTGCCAGGGTTGCTGGCCTTCGTGCACCTGTCCTGTTCAAGTCATTTATGCCCTGCTTTTCCTCACCATGGTCAGGATGGATCAGCCCACACCCCACAGCATTATGCCCTGCTGTCACCCAGCATTCACAGCATGTCTGTCCTCCGTTCCTTTGCAGATAGCATGGCCTTCAGCCGCGCCCACGGCTGGGCATCCTTTGACTGCTGAAGGTGGAGCATAAGATGTACATGTCTCGGCTGGTATCCAGCACCATGTGGATTTCCTATGGGTAAGGGGCAGGGAAGGTTTTTTTTGTCTTGTTAGCAACGTGTGCTGCAAGACATACTGATGACTCCCAGCATTTGAATCTAACTTGCAGCTTCACAAAATGCTTGAACGAGCTGTCATACACATTTTGCCCTTATTGCGTCATTCTGCTCATACATTGGATACTGTCTTTGCCTCATGACAACTTGTTAAGATGTGTTTTGTACCCCTCCAGGATTACGCATGCCTTTGGCCCAAGGACAGAGCCTGGCACACAGCTCAGTAGCTCTGAGACTGGACTCTGTCACTGGCAACAAGTCCTTTGAAGTTCCGCTTCCAAGGTCATTTGTCCTTGTACTGCTTGGAGAATGCCAAAACAGTGTTCTACAGAAGAGAAGAAATGCAGAGCAATTGGCTCAAAAGCACTTGCTCTGTATTGTCCATGCAACAGCTTCACCCCTGTAGTGAACAGTTTTCACTAATTCTTACAAGCCTTCTTGTGGATCTGAAGTGGCTAATTGTGAGAGGAATAAATGCAACATTGGCTTAGAGTACTAAGCCATACAGCATGTAGCACGAAGTGTCTCCAAACCAAGTTTTCTTCACAGCTGAGCAGAATTGCTCCTGATCTCTACACATCAGCACCATCGAGGGCAAATGAATTCAAACTGGAGTTGCCTTTTCCAAAGCAAAATTCCATGAGCTGTCAGGATTGATGGCCAGTGAATCAGCAAAAACTTGGAAGGTCTGGAAAAGCCAAGATCCTCTCTGTCACATACAACCTTTACCTCTGCTCTCCCCAGGGATTTGCTCCTGTAGCCAGCCTTCAGAGCATTAAAGTCCCAACAGGACTGTCTTCTGGTTTTAAAACTGTGTTTTAACGTATGTATCACGTCCCATGCACACGACGTGGGGGCAAAAGCTGGCTGCAAGACTTTGCAGAAGTTACTACCGCAATTCTGGTGCTGGATGAGAAACAGCCCAAAGGATTGCAAGTATCGTTTCAGGTGCTGGGGCCGTTACTAGCCGAAGTGTGAATCCCAGGATGCAAAAAATTTGGAGAGTGCCTATTTCAGGGTCTTAAAACCCTTTTCCCTTCTTTTTCTTAAGACACCTAGACTAAGGCCTCTGTTAAAGGTGAAGGTCCTTCTTCAGAAGAAATATGGCTTTTATAGACCAAGTCTCTAGCCAATGCTAAGAAGATATTTAATACTAATCACTTATGACAATTCTGTGGAACCAAGACATATTAGAACTCTCCTCGCTGCTGTGACCAGAGGCTGTAGAGCATTCTTCAGGACATTCGGTTGATCGACAGCTGCCATGGTGCTCAGACAACCCCAGCAGTGTCACATTGCGCACGGTCATCTTGTGACCTGCACACAGGTGAAGCCGTTGCATCCATATCTGGAAACATCGGAGGAGAGTGAATCATGGTGAACGCACAAACCACCTCTTTACCCTTGGAGGAACTTCTGAGCTTTACTGCTACTTTTAGTATAGACAAACAAACACTTTTGCTATTAACCCTTTGCTTCCTTGAACTTCTTCTAAAGCGGACATCGTCAGCTCTATTTTCCCAGGTGGGAAAGCGTGGCTGAACACACGCATTGGTTACCCCTTATTTCACACTAGGCAGCATGTGTGCTTTCAGCCAATGAGGCACAGAAGGTGCAAGGGTTACAGACTGAACAGTGACATTTCCAGAAATAGAACGAGATTAAATATTTGAACCGTGTCATGGGTGGCATTAATTGCCACACCATGTGACCCTGAGCGACATTCCAGAGAAATGGCAGAGTCATAGCTAAAGTTCACACCGGCTCATAAACACAGGTAACGTATACGCACATCTTAAACTGCTAAGCTGTTTAGCTCACACTAACACTGCAGAGAGCAGAACATCCACGTGGTGGAGGGAGAGGTAACGAAGGAGGCCAGACTGTTATTTCTGAGAAGTAATTCCTTTGAGTCATCCCTAGCTTGAGCTAAAGCCTGCAGACGCCAGTGGAAAGTTTTCTCTGCCCTTCTATGGAAGTTGTGGGCACCTTAGAAACACCTGCAATAAATGTCACGAGTGACTAAATGCATGAGGCACCATTTTTAGATGCCCAGGAAAAAGTTTACATTGCTCTTCGTTTGCTGTATCACTCTACAAGTTCAGAGGGTAAGATATAAATTACAACGTTAAATCTTGTAAAGCAATATTGGTGTTTTTTTCCAGTTTCTCATAGCTCAGGCTGAGCATGACTCGAACCTTTCTGACTGAGCAGGGCTTAAGATAAGATCTCCAGAGTGCAGAAATAATGTTAGTGCAGGCGTCGGTCTAACCATGCCTAATCACAGCACAGAGCATCTCTACAAAAAATAAATGAAAATTAATTTTCTTTCTGCTCATAATTCCACAAGTCTGTGAGCGAGTATAAAAATCTAATCGTCTTAAGAAAAATAAAATTAAAAAAAAAAAAGAAAAAAACCACATAAATTCATTGCTATGAATAGAGGAGATATGGAAAAGACTGTGACTCTGCATTGGCCAGACAACTGACCCTCAGCAACAAGATGCTTTGTGATCTGTACCAGCTGAAGGTCTGGCCCCTTAGAGCCCAGCAGGTGAAACCTGGATGCCAATTTCTCCTGCCAAAGCCCAACAACGGTGTTGGGCGTGCTTGCCTTTCTGAATCAATCAGACACTACTTTACAACACAAAAACCTCATCTCCAGAGAGCCACAGCCTAACCCACAAATAACGTCGCAAATTAATGTTTTCTCTGAACTGTTGTTACACATCTGCAAAGGAACTTATTTTTCCCTTATTTAAACTGTTACCTAAGGGTCAACATCTGAAGCAGCTGCACAATGGGCTGACACATTTTCTCCTGCACAAAGTAGTCGTGCGAATCAATAAATTATAACCAAATTACACTGTATCCTGTGGTGCTTTGAATTCATTTTTAACAACCCTTGTATTTGAAATGCTACTGTTTGAGGCGAGAAAAGCAATATAGTTAGTTAGACTGACCTTGGAGCTGAAGGTAGGCACGTCCTGCTGCCTGCAGCGAGCCCAGAGTGCAATGGGAATAGCAAGTTGGTGTGCTGACAGGAGTCCAGGTAATATGAGAGGGGGAAAAGGAGGTGAGGGAAGCGAAAATAATTGCTGCAGCGGCCAATCCTCTTTCACTGGGTTATGTGAATGACATTTGCTCTCCGAAGGCTGCCCTTGAGGACAGAAGCAGGATGTGGCAGACGGGGGGCACGCAGCACTTGGGTGGCAGCGACGTCGTCTTCCGAACGCCTCGCCAGGGGAGCGAGCTCCCGCCAGTGCACGGCGGGCCAGGCCCCAGCTGAGGCGAGACGCGACTCCGCGGCTTCGCCCCGTTTGGTAATGGCCGCGAGAGGAAGGCCGCGAGCGGCTTCTGGGCTGCCTGCCCCGGCCTGCCCCAAAACCAGCCTCGGGGGGCTGAGGGCAGAGACCTCCGCCTCGCTCAGCCAGCCAGAAACGCTGGACTGGAAGGAGGGGGTGACGTCACAGTGAGGCCGGATGACATCACAGCGGCCTTTTTTTTTTTTTTTTCGCTCCTTTTAATCCACCACATTAATTTTTGACTCTTTGTAAGGCAGAAGGGTCCAGAAACATGAAATTAAAAGGTGTTGATGGAAACAAACCACTAAGGGTATCCGAAGCTGCCCCTTAATAATTACTATAGCTGCAAAGTACTGGAAGAAATAACACATGATGGGTCAGAGTGCAAAAAAGAGTAGACAATTTCATTGACCTAGCTCTGCTCCCACTGAAACTGAACATTTTTCAAGGCTGACAGAGAAACACAGGGGCCAATACTGAGCAGCTTTTTAAAAACTCCAAGACTTCAAAACACTTTTTCCCTTGTACATTTAATATTTCTCAAATTGTACATGGCAATTTCCTAACCCCAAATCTCAGGTTTTTGAAACTTTACAAAACATAGACATTGCCCCCCCAAAATGTCACAACTTGTTTAGATTAATGAGAACCATGCATACCCCCCATAATTAAAACCAAAACAGCCACCCCAGATCAATGCATCCGGACTACCTAGTGTTTGAAGCACCCCCTCTTTAACACACCTGCTTTCTATCAAGCCAACTCCATGTTTCTGGTATTGATAGAAAAAAAAAAAATCTAATGGAGGATCTCTTGAGGTAACATGAGCATAGAAACATGAGCCCAACAAATCCGCCCCTGTGCAGGAATTGGCAAAGAAAACAGAAGCCAGCTTTTCCTTCCATGCTCAGCAAGAGCACCTTCATGACTGCGTCATACCTTTTGCTCCAGTGGCCAGCCCTGGCCTGCACGTAACGCGGTGCCACGCGAGGTAATGCGTCTGTGCAGGCCGCCGCCGGTAACGCGGCCCCCCTGCTGCCGGAAGCTGCTCACGGCCGAGGCTCGTACCTCGTTTTAAATTTTTGACAGGAGAGGGGCTTTTCTCATAAAGCCCCTGAACACACACAGACCTTCCGCTCAAAGCTGTTGATACCACGGACTTAAGTGCCTTGCTGACATACTCAGATGTTGAAGCCATTTGCTGGATCAGAGCCTGGAAGAACAGAAGATGCAAACAAAACTCACTCAGCCTGCTAGCTAACATCACGAGCACCTGGCAAACAGTGCTAGCAAGTTCCCTTATGATTTCTGAAGAATGCATCATTTATTACTTGAGAAATAGCTTGGCCTTACTACTGTTCTTTGAGCTGTTTTCTGACGAACTCAGCTACAGAAACACTTGGAATGCTAAGAACCACCCATAAATAATGCTCTATTTTCATCTCTATCTAACCTAAATATTTATGTGAAATCTCCCAATTAAAATGCTGTCTTGGTTTCAGTGCTTGTGCTGGGGAGGTAGCAGGAGCTGAGTGTTAATTCAATTGCTATTCATATTAATGCCATCTGTCCCTGTGCAGGGAGTTCAGCTGAAATTCAGCTGTAATCTGTGCCCCATTAGAGTTTTTTATGGAAGATGTTGAGTGGAGAAGCTACCTATACAGACCACAAATAAGGTCATTTTGTTTTATGGGAAGTCCTTCTTTCAAAGAAAATTTCTGTAAAATCAAATTTCTGTATGTGGGAAATAATTGAGTAGTTATCAAAAGAATCATGACAGAAATTGTAAGGCTAGTTACTGTTACTTATTACATGTACCAAATTAGGAATTAGAGGATGGCAAGTTTGTTATGAAGAGCCTGCAAGGACACTTATAATTAGCTCTCCTGCTGCTGGAGTCAGAGCTCTGGTATCATACAGCTGCAAAGAGCCACTACTCACACTATCTCCAAAAGCTAACAGCCAGCTTGCCCCAGATGCAATGAAAATCACTGGTTTTCAAGTTCAGTAGGTCTTTAATTCTTCAGATTCCTAAACACAGTCATACAACAACACAGTGAAGCATACCATCTTGGGAAGGAATATCCTTGTTTACCAAATGGTTACCAAGCATCTTACTGAGACTTCCCTGTGACTGTGGATGTTCAACATCCACCTACACAGAGTATATGCAGGTACCAAGATCTCAGACCAGAAAATCATTCTGTTTTGAGGTGGCAATCAATCACTTACATCCCATCGAAGTTGCTAGAATTTAAGCAAGTACTTGGTGCTAAGCATGGGCACAAATTTTCCATTGACCAGGTGCACAAGTAGGCACAGAACAGTCCTCCTATAGTTGTGGTTACTCCACTTACTTCTAAGTGCTGATACATGTCTACTAAATAAAAATCTGAATTGGATCCAACTGACTTGTTAAAAATAACCCCAGCTATTTTAAGTTATTAAAGCTGCTCCCAACAGGACATCCACCACATACTACAGGAAAGGTTCTCTATAATTAGCTGTGTGTTTTATGGACAAAGTGAGGAGAAAGGACTTTTCTAAAAACGGGGCTGACCCATTGGGAAAGCAGGAAAATCCGTAACTCTAAATTCTAAAGTAATAACTAGAGAAACACAGCCAGCAAACATATTCAAACATGGTAAAGTCTGGATAACCTTCCCTCTTTCCACCATGCTGATCTAGCATTTTTTGTCATGGGAACTCCAGCAGGCATAGTTATGGAAGAAAAGAGTGGTTTTTTTTTTTTCAGATGGCCTTTCCATTAGAGATGAAATATTAACAATAAACCAAGTGGAAAAAATATAAGATTTAGATTTAGAACTGAATAATAAGCATGTTATGACTTGTGACTTCTTTGTGGCTGGAACAGTTACGAGTTTTGATTTATGTGAAACATACCCAGGATCTAGAAAGGTAATACAAAACCAATTCCCAGACTGTATAAATGAGGAGCTTCCAGGAAGAGTAGTGGGAAAGAACACCTCTTTAGTAAGAAACAGATTACTACCTTGTTTCCAACCCACCCATGTAGGTATGTGCACAACATGCATGTAAGTATGGTAGACTGGTGTCTGATTCAGAGGCTTACACAGTGGAGCTGCTACCTCTAGGAAAACAAATTAAAAATGGCTTCTGCTAGTACACTTACCAACCCGTGTATGCAGCTGTGGCTCCTGCAGTCAGGAACTGGAAGGAACACCAGGGTTGTTTCAGTGCTCTTTGAAACCTGAAATTTCAAGCAAAAACCTGCCTTTCTCAAATTTTACTTCTTCTAGGCGATACACAGATAGGACCAGAAAATTCAAACACAACTTTCAAGGTATAGCTCAGTCTTTGTGATTTTTATTCATTATCTTCACACAATCAAGATCAAATTCAGTGTTTCTTCACAGAGTTAAGGATTTCAAACAGCCTTTACCAGCTTCCCTCTCTTTCTTCATAATCAAGATTAAAAAGGTTGTATGCTGTTGGATTTCCTAGGAAATGGGATCGTTTCAGTGAGTCTACCACATTAGAGAATATTTAGTGGTTGCTTTTTTGCAACATAGTAAAAAGTAAAAATTGGAATCCCATTGCTAAATACTTCTTAAATAGTCTGTGATGATGGCCTTAAGAGAAAAATGTAAAACCAGCCAGCTTCTCAGTATAAGTTTAATGAAACAGTTAAAATTGAGCGGAAAACAACTTGAAATGAAAATCATCCTGCAATAGCCAGTACTTTTAAAAAGAGCTGCTTGGCAGGTAGGGTTTTTTTTTTTTCTTGAATGAAAACATCTGACAACTTCAAGAGTTCAGTCAGTTGCTCTCGCAGTCAATTTCAGTTATAATATTAAACACCGAAAATGTAAAAAGATTGCAGATAATGTGATTGCAAGGTCACGGAACACTGAATAGGCTCTGATTTTAATATGTCACTTGCTTTACCACCATCTTACACAGACCTGACGTACCCTGTTTATTTACTTAAAATATGTTATTTCTTGAAACAGATTTAATAGGTATCTTTCTATCACCTTAAAGAAATAAATCAATTCAACAAAGGAAAGCGGTAAACAGTGGTTAAAGCATTTAACAAGCTGGAGATCTGGTTCTGTACTCTTAAACACCATTAGCTATTTTGCTTCGATGTACAAGTTACTTTGTGTGATTTGTTTTCCCATCGCAAGAGGAAGGACATACCCTGCTTACAAACCTAAACTGTTTTATCTTTACTTGTGTTGAATACATGGCTATTCTGTTTCTTTAAATCCAGAGCAGCACACCAGCCAAGAGAAGGCTAGGGATGTTTAGACAAAAGCTCAACAACAAAGCAACAAGAGAAAGAAGTTAGGGACAAAGTTATTTTCTCTCTACTTACATAACTCATTGCCTCTCATTTAAAGAACATTCTCTTGAAATAGGAAGACATTAAACACCTTCTGAAATAGTATTTAAACTCCACCTACTTGCAATTACCTATAAGAGCATAAAGAGATCAAAGGTGTGGAAATGTAGAGGCTTTCCTCAGCTGAGGAAGAATGAGTTGTGCAGCTGGTTCTGTTTAATCTGCTGCATGTCTTATCTAATTATTTATGCTGTACACATCACAATGGATCAGCACGTCTAGGTCTGTATGAAATTGGTTTCATTCTCTGTTACAAGTTAAAATCAGCTTTAATCCCAATGATGCCCACAGCAGTTCCGATGCATCAACAAGGAAAGAATAAAAAGCAGTAAGTCAGACCGCTCTCTCACAATAAAAACATCCAGAATTTTCTCTGCTTTTGTCCTTCTTATTAATGGCTTGTCCCTTCCCCTCCCATGTTTGTCTAAAAGACCCAGAATTCAGACAGAGTGGGTTTAAGATCCCTCTTTTTCACCACTGGAAGGTAAAAGCAAACAGAAACCAGTAAGAACTCTAGAAACTCAGGAAAAAAAGAATGTTTAATTAGCATATAGGCAAAACACCCTGCCTGATATGCCTTACTAACAATACAAAGCAATAACCTCAGATAAAAGATAAGTTACAATACATGCAAAAACATCCGGGTGTGCACCGAGCAATGTGTTAGATATAGGTACATCTGTCAAATAAACATACATCTATTCACCTAAAGAACAAAACTTCAGAGACAATTGCAAAAGTAAAGGTACAACAAAACCACCATAGGTGAGTAGCATATTGGACATAAAGCATCCTACACAGAGACATTTGACCTTTGGAGGCAAAAACTGTAACAGGCAAATAGCTGAGAGCCAGATCCCCAAATACTTACTTATGAAAAGCTCTCAGTGAAGCCTAAGGTATTATCAGAATGAGGTCTGAAGGATTTTGCCCTTAATGAATAACAATTATGACTGGGTAAAAATGTCTCTATCAGAGAGAATTTTAAATCATATATCTAAGTTTAATGTTGTTGATAAGAGTGAAAGGAGGAAAGACTGAATATCCATACAAATAAAACAACATTTTTGAAAACTTTAAAATAAATAATGGCAATTAAGGAAAATCTGGGATAACAAACATGTCCTGAAATCAAAATCAACATGATTAAAGTTAATAAATACTTTTAAATAGAGAGTTAAGTTCCTCTTTACCCTACAGAACAACAACCAGTATTATGAGCTAGGAAAGCAGAAAGAGGACGGAGATCTCTTTCTTACTTTTAGACAAGAGTAATCAGTCCTGGTCGAATCTCTTGCTATTAAGCTATGCGTTTGTGTGTTACAGGACTAGCTGAAAGAAAGGGACAGAATACACACTTACTGCAACTGTAAATTCAACAGATTTATTTTTCTTCCACATGATGTCTTATCATGGTCTCCATCCACTAACTGATGTGGAGTGCCATGCACAATACTGCTGAATTTAGTCGGGGAGAAGAGGGAGGGGGGCAGGGGGGGAGTGAAGGCTAGGGTGAAGGCAACTCTAACCCCGTATTAGTGTGTGACATGTGCTTGGTGTCACATGAAAGGGGAAGTGCCTGTGCTGCTGCCCAGGTTCCCAGCTAACTGCAGGCTGAATCCGGGCTGCTACTTATGCAGTAAAAATACTGCAGAACTCCCCTGGACTTTGCTGGCAAATGTGCCCACTGCTGAACCAGTGGGTGAAATATGCTATCCCCTTTGCAGCCAGTCCATACACCCTGAGGCATTTTCATCCAGAGAGCGTTGAAGGGAGCAGCCCTTCCAATGTAAGAACTGCTGTTGCATCTCACCAGTGCAGCAGGGCTGAGGAGCTAAGAAAGGCAAATAGAGAGGTGCTTCAGCCCTTCTCTTTCTTCCAAATCCTGAATCAGATGGGCTTTTTTCAATTCCAATTCCAGAAGAGTAAGTCCACTCTGCTTCCATGGCATAAAAGCTATAATGGACAAGATCCTAAAAGTCAGCAAGATCCAAATGTCAAAGTCCTCCCTTGGAAACATCCTTCCTGAAACACCAGTGGCAAACGGTGGGTGTTTGATGACTGGGGTTTGTATCTTGATATACTATATTATACAGCTGTGGTGGCTTGGCACAGAGAAACTGGTAGCGAGGAGCTCCACAATCCCGGTGCACTGTACAGGGAGATCACTGCGCTAGCTGGTTATACAGATATACTAGGCAAAGCCACACACAAAGCAGGTTGGTGCTGCCTACTAACTATTGCCCTATTGCCGTAACTCAAACACTGCAGCAGTACTGTAGCAGAGGCACTCAGGCCATTCACACTTGAATCGCACAACCTAAGTGTGAGGGGAAACACACCATTCTACACTCACTGTGTAGGATTTCTGCACTACAGTTCTGTCCAGCTTTGACTTAGGGCTGCGAACACTGGCTAGGATTATGGTTGACAAAATGTGTGCTCAGTACTTTCAGCAGTCACCTCCTGTATTTTAAGGAACACAATGTATCCATATACAAAAAGATTAACAAGTTGGTTATCAGCAAATCAAACATTGCTGTGACAATACTCTTTGTTGTTGTTGTGATCACAAGTCAAGTACCTAGTTACTCCAGTGATTCTAACCTAAATTCTGCCACTGACCCAAGAGGTAACATTTGGCTTATAGACAGCAAATGCTTTTCCAGAGGGGCTGAACTACAACACTGTCTACTGCTTTAAAGGTATGGATGCTCAGCACCTTTGGAAAAAAAAAAACATCTCTAATCCTTCATCTTCCTAGCCTATGTCCATTTGTAACACTGCAGCACTAGCACAGCAGCACCCCTTTGTATTGCAAGCATTAAAATGTATTTAATGTTCTTAAACTCTGAAGAACCGATATATGTACAAAAAGTACAAAATAACATACTATGAACGAGTAAAATGAAGAACTATACCCTGTAACCCTAAAAACATCAAGGAAGTTTGGTAAAATGGGATACAGGAAGATAAAGCAGCAGTTAATAGCATACAACAGAGATGCCAATTGACATTGATGGTTGTTACAAACTTTCTATGTTAACAGAGAAACAATAAAAACAAGTTAAGAAATCTCTTTTTGGACCACTTTTCCCCCATTTCTCCATGACCTTGAAGTCTTTTATGAAACTAACATATAGTAACTGTTTGTTGGTTTTTTTTTTTACAGAAAATACATAATAAGTTGGTTTTGTGGTCCAAATAAACCATGCTTTTCTTTCACATCATGCACTGGGATGCAATCAGCTTGTTGTCACTCATTAATGAAAAGAACAAGCACATTTTTGATAATAAACAGCTTCTATAAGTAATATTTTCCATGTTCATTTCTACAGCAATCGTAGCCAGAACTATTTAATATGTTTCTGGAATTTCCTTTTTTGTTGCTGTCTGCTTTTCTAATTAAGGAATTTTACCATATTTGTGGTGTTTACTCATGCAGTTATTTACAAAGAGATGGTCCTTGCGGTGAAGAACCTTAGTGAAATTTACAGTTGCTAAGGGACATTTATAAATGCTAGCAGTTACGCTCAGAACGAATGGAATTTATTGTGCAGCTCTCGGCTGGGCTAACAATATAATTAAAGTGCAAATAAAGACAAAATCCACAAGCCAGGCAGATCCATTTTTCATTACCAGGTTTCAGAAGCATCATGACTGTGGTAAAAAATGTCAGATCAAATAGGCCTAGGTCACAATCTGTTTTAAACATCTGTCTCCCTGAGAGGATTTAAGGGAGGTATACAGTGATATAGCCCTATTTCTTGAACTGGCTGAGTATCATTGGAAAAGTAAGGACACTTTTCCAGCCAAGTTATTCAACAGTGCTAATACCTGCATTTTATATTATGATGTACTTTAAAGCATGCATTTGAGCTCACTTGCCATGCAGCTACAACAGGCCACTTATGATTAGGAAATTTTAGGAAGTATCAACTAGCTGTAGAAATGAAATCTATCTACTGGTATGTCACAAAGGAATAGGTTTTAAAAACAGTTACAATTAGCACATTTTCTTTAAACATATGCCCATATGCAAACGATAATCACTAGTTCAAATAAAAATGTATAGTGTGTGTTTGCTGGCGTTCCAAGTTTGCCACTGATGTGAATGATTTTAGAGCTGAGTCAGCACTGAATGAGTGAACAAAAACATACATTTTCCAAACCATTGATTTCATGTAAAACAAAACAGTCATTCCAACTCCTAGTGGTCATTGCTGATCACTACCCATTGCCAGACCAGACATATATGTCTTTCCACAGTGTGTCCAGAAAGTGCTCTGTTGCCTGACTTGTCAGGGAAACTGCAGGAGGTGCAGAAAAATAAAGTGCCTTTTCAGGACTGTGTTGCAACATGACTAACCATCCCATTCACTGGATGTCCAGATTTCTCAAGTCTCAGGTATAGCTCCTAACTATGTACTTCCCAGCTTAAGCTTGCAAGGCTGACAACTGTGTACAACTGTTCAGCTAGTTCATTTACTTTCCATGCTGTAAATATTCTCATTGTGTATTAATGAAAAAAATATTTACAATTTATTTATATGTAAAATCAGTCACCTTAGAAAAGGCTGATAAGACATTTAAAGAAGGTAACATTCTATAAAGGGTAGCATTAAACAAACATTTAGAACAACTGCAGATCTGGAGAGAGGTACTAGATGCTACCTTAATGTCACTCCAGGCTAGTAGATCACTGTTACGATCCTGTTTTTTCAGTGAATTTAACATCGTATGTGGACAGCAGTACCATTACCGCCTCAGTGAACACATAGTTAGCCATCAACCTAGACCCCATCAGAGCCATCTCATTTTGCTCATTTATCTTAACATAACTGGGTATATTACCACCATTTAAATCTGTCTCCTGAATCTGTCACATTAAGATGGCTACAATGAGTACCTGTTCACAGGAAAGCCTCTTATTTTCCATTAAATGCACAGTCCCTATTGCGAAACATTATCTTTGCAAAGTAGCAATTGCTTAATGCAGATATGAAGCATCTTGGTCTTCCATGTCCGAGAGCAAATTTTTTTTGCCTGAGAGGGAAATGCTGTGAGGTTCGGTATCTCTTACTGGAAAAGAGAGCTTGCATTCTTCTCAATATTTCCCTTGCTGTCTTTAGGACTTGGCATGCATAATTTTGTTCATTATACTAAAGCTTTCTGTAGACTCTGAGGCAAAGCCGGATCTTCAGGCAGGGAGTCTGGGTTCAAGCTTTAGGGAAAGCTCATACAAAGTATCTTCATCTATGATGAGTGTCTTGTCGAGTAAATAGTGAGTGACCTGGAATGTGGAAAACACAGCTGAACAGACTGTATTTATTGTCATGATAATGTCTCTGCTTTTCTTTCCTTTTCCCCTTCAGCCCATTTCAGAGCCTGAGATCCTCTCTCCTGTTTTCTCAGAGAAACACAACAGATCATCTGAATGGCGTAAAGCTGTACCAGCAGTGCTCTAGGAATCGAGTACAGTCTCTTAGGAGACTAAATCCTTAGCCAGGTTTCCTAGGCCCGTGTTGCTCTTCTGGAGTCTGAGACGTAACGAGTCTTCTTTGAAGACACAGGCTGATTTTGGACAAATTTTCATAGGTCCCACAAGGGACAAACGGAAAAGAGCTGCAGGTTGCACACAGGATGGTTGGGCCATCTCTTATCCCCTAATCCCAGTATTGTGGGATGCCATGGGGAAATATGCTCCCACTGGGCAGGGAGATCACATTTCCCTTTCAACCCATTCCTCCACACCCCAAAACCACAGTGGCTGCAATCCCAAGAGAGTTTCCAGAGCAAAAAAAACTTGCATCTACATACAGTGTTAAGGAAACAGGGTATTAAAACTCCACAGTACCTGTCCATAGGTCTGTCTGTCCTCTCTGTCTATGTCACAGCAGAATACGTTCATTTCAGCTTTCAGCTTTCAACAACAGCTGTATCTTACAACCACTTGCCGGCACAGCTTTCATTTCATGGGTAGGTAACAATACGTAAGAACACCCTTACCTTCTGCTGATGTTCTATGCGGTAGGAGGTCTGCTGGAATTGGCGTATTTCCCTGATAATATGTGAGATCTTTCAAAAGAACACATACATATAATAATTACAACTGCATTTTGACTTCAGTTAGGCACATAAAGCAAGACTTTTTTGTCAAATTATGCAACTCATTCTGGGAGCAGGGAAGGGGAGGGCAGACATCACCTCCTAATGGCTTCTAATGATTTCACTCTCTTAAATTAGCCATTTATTGCTAAGTCAGTCTCAAGTGAATCGCCTTGTCTCTCTTCTCCATATACTGGTAATCTCTTATCTTTGTCTTGAGTGACTGCTGCAGTGTGTAGTCATTATAAGAACATTGAATTGAAGTTAAAAGAGAAGTTTCTATGCTTCTTTCTGAGGGGTTTTGCAAAACAACATTATATGGTAGTTGGAGAGAATCAACTTTAAAATACTTTTTTTTTTTTTTAAATAGATCCTAGCACGCTTGAAAAAAAGATTGTGAGCGCTACTTCCTGATGCATCAATACATTCATTTCATTTGATTATTTCAAGAAATCTTTTGTTGCTCCTTCACAAGCTTAAGGTGGCTGGTTTTTCTATCTGTGACTTCACAAAGAACAAACTGAAGGCAAATTCACATTGTAAAAATCCTCAGTTTACCAGAAGGTGGTGATAGAAGACTGGGTCAAGTAATTGCTTTCAAAGAGCTATCGTGCGTGATGCAAACACATATTTAAGTCTTAGTAGTGAAATTCAAAGCAGTTATAATTAAATCAATAACTAACTCATAATTAAACATCTGTTGGGAAAGCGTGTAAGGAAAATTACCATTCTCATTTTGGAAAAATTGACAAGGCCTTCCTCAGTGAAGTTTGGTGTTCCTTCTTCAATAAATGCTAGATCTGTCAAGTACATTCCAAGGTAGGGAACAGCAGGTGGGTTACAGCTGTAAAAAAAGAAATCAGCATATCTGCGTATAACTAAATTTACAAACTCAGATTTTTATAATTCATGCAAACTCTTTACTACTTAAAGAACTTTTAAACAATGGACCACATTCACTTGTAAAACTGACATCACTTGAGTTATATTTGCTCTGTGTGTGACAAATTGAATAGATTGTGTCAAGTATTTGATTTAAATTAAAAGCAGGTAGCCTTTAGTAAAACCTACAATGAAACATGATGGAGCAAGAGGAAGGGTGGGTATACTCTGGGATCAGAGAACACCTTCAAGCATATTTCAATCCTGGCTGACAGGCGATATCAGAAATAGATCCTACACACAAGCTACAAGAGCATGTGGATGTACTTCTGAGTGGTTACTGTTCTTCTGCATCAGCGTAAACATTCTAGCACCAGCAAGGGTCCGTGTATGCATGTGCATGCACGTGTGTGGAGAAATATATAGATATATACATACACGTGTATATGTATATAGATACCATTCTCTTCATCTTTTCAGGCCTTGTCAACAGGGAACCCAAGGAGGAAAGAGGAAGACAGAGAGATAGAAAGGATGATCTGGAAAGCTGGGAATAGAGACCCTAGAGATCTGGGAGTTGCTTTTCTTGGCGGGGACAAGAGGAATGGGATAGTGATTGTTGCTTCCCTAATGCAATAATCACTACTCCACTCTTGCTGATTCTTGCCTCAGCACAAATAGCAGCAAACCTGTTTTTCTGAAACTCTGGAGCAAGAAAAAAGCAGGGCCATGGCTGCACTGTTAAAGGCAGACCGCTGGCTTTGTTTAGCAATGCACTTCAATCTGGTTATTTTTTGTTTTATGAGGGTGATTGTTGTACACAGGCAAGCAACATACTGACTGAAAGCTATATGTAAGTACCCATTCAGATATCATGAGTGATTTTTTTTTTAAAAAGTGATTAGTCCCCAACAATATTTTTTTCACTAAAAACCGACTAACTTGAACTATGTATATTTTTAAACATTCCAGTAACTATTCTAATAGTTCAATTCTTTGCTTCTCTCAAGATCATTTAAAGTAGTTCTGCCACTCAGTTCTGGAAAGCCTACTTCTAAATGCAGAACTTATAAAAACATGAGTTTTGTATGTGTGCAGTTCGAGTCAATACATGCATAAATTGCAGAATCCTTGCCAAAGGATGTTTTGGTTACCAAAACTGCGTATGGTGAAACACAAGCTGGTAAATCAATTAAAGAAAAAAAATCAAGGACTACTGTATAAAAATACAGGTTGTTTTCCAGAATGTCAGACTACAGGGGACTGGGAGGGTACAAGAGAGGAAGTATCATTGTGCATTATGTTCCTCTCTGAGCATCAGTTACTGGCCACTGTCAGAAATGAGATAAAGGGGTGAATGGATCTTTGATATGACCACAGCTTATTTGTCAGTGCTAAACTTCCTATCTGGAACAAGAACTCTTTTCAATCCCATTTTTTTGAGTAAGAACCTTTATTTATAAACCTGGTTTACACTTACTGAAAAAAGTTTATCAGTGTAAGTAAAACTCCAGCAGGGAACACTCCACCCAGTATAACAGTTTAATTTGTTTCAGTACTTCTCTGAAGACATTTTATTTATCTATCAGTGCATTAAATTGGAGGATATTGAGCAAAAAAAATAACACCAAATGGAATAAAACTAGAATTTAAAAGGTTATTAGGTAAGAGTATTACCCAACATTATATTAATTATTAAAGCTTAATCAAAGCCAGTTCATCTTTAACATGTACTATCCATTGTTTATAACAAAACACAATTGTGTTCTGTAGGTAAGCATACTTTTTGAGTGTTTCTCTAAGATTTTTAAATCTTCCTTCTGATGATACAGTCTTCTGAAGCTTGTCCATGAGAGCTTTTGCCTAGAAAAACAACACATTACAAACGTTACTGCTGTTGCACATAAATGACTGGGATTAGATTTTTTAAAAAGGTGTAATTCACTTTGCTTCTTCACCACATTCTCAGAAGTAACAATATAGGCATTACAAATTTAGCTTCACTCTTGTACCTAATGTTTTTTCTGCAAATGGAGATTAGGCAGCCTTAAAGACGTTCCTTTGAGTGATACCAGAATATGTATCTATGCTAATGTTATTGGCCTGCAAATTCAGGAAAAAACACAAGATCATTAAATTAATGACCAGCAATTCAGTTTACTGTGTATACAAGAATATTAGAGGCTTGATCTGGCATGTTGCTGCGCCTCCTCAACTGGGTTTACTGAAATTAGGGACAGTAAATGATGTACTGTCTTGCAGCCTGCACTGAACTGGTTTTGCCTCCAAGTTTCTGATTAAAACTGAATATATATTTGAAAAGATATTACTGTCTTACAGGAATGATTTTCAGTGGACATCATCAGAGCTTGGTTACTCCGTAGAGTAAAATACATTTTCTTTTCATTACTTATTTATGGTATAGACTTGAGACAGCATGGAGAATCCTAAGAACTCTGTCAGATTTGAAACTGAATTTCTAGTTAATACAAAGCAGTAGGCAGAAAGTCACTTTCTTTTTCTTCTACAGTAACAGGCTGATGAAACACTCATATAATGTTTTCAATAAGCAATGGAGAAGTGTGCAACAAGGCTGCATATCAGAAAAAGGTTCTTCACCGAGAGGGGCACTGGAACAGCTCCCCAGGGCAGTGGTCACAGCACCAGGCCTGCTGGAGTTCAAGAAGCGATTGGACAACGCTCTCAGACATAGGGTCTGATTTTTNTTGTTTTACATTTACAATTTCAAAAATCAAACAAATCCTAAACATATATCTTTTGAGGTAAACTCTTACACAAGACCTTCTATTGAAAGAGTTTTTTATCATATTTTTAAATAAAAGAAAGTTGCCCCAGCCATAAAGCACCTGAGAATAGGCTGACTGGAGAACACAGTAAAATCAGAACTTATTCTAAGTGGATTTCATTACTTGAGTTGCTTGATTGCTTTGCAAAAACTGCAGAAACATATGGAGGAGGAAATGCAGTGATAAAAGCCCACCTTCTTGCATGTCAATTAGCAAGATCTAAAAAGGGCAACCTAAATATTCCAGTTGGCTTGAAAAAAACTGTATCCAAATACTGCCAAATTTACAAGTGATTGGTTCTGTCCTAGTGACCTCATTGCTCTGATATTGCACCATACTAAAATACATATTTTTTCAAATAGCAGAAAGTTGAGATTTAAATCATTCAACAAATTTCTTCCAAACCATTTAAAACAGAGAACATAAAAGGCTGGGTACTCTTCATCCTGGCTCATTTTGTCTTACTTTTCATTGTTACTGGCAGTCATTCTCACAGTCTCAGCCATCCTGCTGACAGTCTGAGCAGCAAGGCAAGGGCTAAAGGGAGAGATTCACTGCATTTAACTTAAGCACCTAAATGAGAAAGAGGCCTGGTTATCCACAGTAGGAAGAAATCAGCATCTTGAGAGGAATTGCTAACCTTTCTACTGAATTTCTGCAGAGGCTGGAAAATAGGGCTCCATCTTTATGCACCTGAGTTGACTATGCTTATAGCCAGTCACCACCTAAATGTATCTTAAATTTCTAATTCAATAAATAGAAAATTTAGTTTTCACAGATATTTCAGTAATTCAGACGCAAGTCTTAGACTTAAGCACCTGCTAATCAGTTTGTTCTCACAGATATTTAATTAATGATACCAAAAGGATACACCAAATACAAAAGACCTTGACAGGACACACCAGCACAACTTGATGCTTCCAGCAAATAGTCAAGACCATTGTCAAAGTAAAAGCATTGTTCTCTGAACAACATAATGGCCAGTGAAATCTAGGAACTGTAATTATAATCGTATCTTTCTTACCTGTTTGGATACTTTAGCCCAAGTTTTCTTCAATCTGTAGATTGCGCTTCTGTTCAAGGCTGACGTGATTTCTAATACACCATTGTAATTGTGCATACATCGACAAATGTCAGCTACTGCTACCCACTTTTCAATTGAGTTAGCTCGGGAGCTGACATCAGCATAATTCATGATTTGGGAGGCAACAAGGTTACTCATCTGACCAAATAAAGAGGAATTATTTAGGACATTTAAATATAATCACTTTTGAAACATAATTATTTAATGAACAAGGCAGAAAATAAAGTTGATGCACAACAGAACTTATGGCTTTTAATAAAATCAGAAAAAGCATATTGAGATCAGTGCTGTAGGGCAGTGGATGGGAATGAGGATATGGAAGAAGAGTAAGATATGCAATGAGGTGTATGTCCAAGCCAACAGTAAAAACATTGATTGGAAAGTCTCTCAGCAAAATTCAAGGAAAATGGTAAAGAACAAACGTGTGGATGGAGATTCAAAGGCCGTTCATTAAATAGAATTGGTGTCATATTTTCCCTCTCTGAAAAAAAAAAATTATTTCTTCTGGAAGCAATAAGTCACAGTGGGATAGTTTAACATGTTTTAATCTATGAAATAGTCATAGAAATTCGGAGTACTAATTAATGAAAATGAGAATCTTTGTATGTGTTGATTTAAAAAGTTAATGACAAAAAGACTATAGCATTCAGTCACTACTAGATAAGAAATTTCAGAACATTGTAAAAAAGATGTATTTGTTCCAGAGGTCATAGACAGTGTCAACAGAGTTCCTAAAAGGCAATCCATACTTGTAAGTACTTACATCATTAAAATGTTGACTAGTTTTCATAATATAGGGTGTTCTCTCATTTTTATCCAGTTTCATCCAGCCCTGCCCAAGAAACTCTCTATATGAGTGGAAAGAAGAAACAAAAACAAAAATTTCGCTAATAAACACAGTACAGAGACTCTGTCTGTAACTGTAGCCTAAATGGATTTCAAATATATCTCACTTTTTTAGAAACTATGTAGCTTTACACTAATTCCAGCATTTCATTATACCATTATTAATGCTAATAAATAAAGCTGTAAATATTGTAAAGAATATTTATGTTGCTTTTAATGCCCTCTCCCCGTTTTCCCATCTTAATTTTCAGCTTTGTGACCCTATTTGAAATTGGTCTTGTCAGCTTACATGATTATATGAATGGTAAACTGCTGTTTGAATGAAGTTTATTTGACACTCCCTCTCCAGAGACTCAGCACTTCCATACTGTGTTCATCCTTCACTAGCCCAGAGCCTTAGACCACAGGTTTTTTCTTAGCAACAGACTGAAATAATTTATTCTTTCAAAAAATGATCAAACTACAGGGGAATCATAAGCAATAATAGAAACAGCCAAAGGACATTATTATGTTATATATGCAAACCTCTTTGCCTGGATGCCAGCACCGTGAACTAGTGCAGTGCCTGAAACTGTCAGTTAGTAACTCATCCAATGTACTCACTTCAGTCAATTGTAGAACACTTACTCATAGGGTATGCTTCTGAAAACTATGTGGTCTAAAAGAGTTATTTGCTCTGCAAGCTCCATGGCTGACAAAGTCTCAAAGCACTCTGGTTTGGGGCATTCTGACTGCAAAAATAAGGAAAACACTTAATGATCTCTCTTCGTACCAAAGAGCATTTCAAAGCACAGTGTATTAAAAATTTCTTATGCATTTTTAACACAGAATCATAATTATCTTCTTTGATACAGAGAAAAAAGAATTAAGCAAAAAATGTTAACAATAAAAGGGTAAACATCAGGCTGGAAACCCACAGGAAAACAGGCATGTACCAAGTTATGAGTATGTACAGGATAACCGAAGTCTGTGTCTTCTGTGTCACCTTCCATGTAACCACTCTGCACCTAGTTCATTACTCACACTTTTTGTTATATTAATGCAGTGCACTTACGAGATGATGGTGACTACAGTTTGGAGGACGGTTCTTGTTAGTGAAAGCCAGCTATGGTTCTGATGGCTGCTGAGATGGCAGACACTTAACACTTCATATAAATTCATGTCTTATACATTTTTTTCATCATGTGATTAAAACCAATCCTAAAGTTTTGACCTGTTCACCTCAGATATGGGCTCCAAATTCTAACCTTCTCTAAACTGAAATGTACATTCCCGATATAAAAGAGTAGTATTTCTGTCCAGAGTTGTAAAGGTGCAGAAGTGGATACATTTTAGTGACTGAAACAAACAACATTTCTATAGGCATATTTATGTGTAAATTTTGGATGAACTCACCATCTGAATGATATCCTCTATTTTTAAATGGGTATCATCCTGATCATCCTGAGAAAGAGCCCTGAAAAATTAAGCAGCAGAACATCCTATATAAAGAAAATTATCTATGGTTATGAGAAATCTTATCACACACAGGCAATCACGTTTACCTAAAATAAATCCCCAGACTGCAATTGAAGATGTAAATACATAAAAAGATCTTGTAACTAAAAACTAATTTATAGTTTTAAATAAAAGTGTATAAAATGGTACAACATCAGAGTAATGTAAGGTAAAATACCAGTTATGGGGGCTTAAAATCTCTGAGGTAAGAACAGAGCATACTGTAGAATGGTCAGTGACAATACAGTGTTACTAACTACTGTACTCATTTGCTGATTACAATGATATGGTCCTACATCAATCCCACTTTGACTTTAGCACCATGAAGTTTGGTGGACAATGAAAAATTCCCTTTTTAAAAACTGGACCACAAAAATACAACACAATAACGAAAATATTTAATCAGTAGTTCTACAGGTTGAATAATCCTAGAAAACGTGAAGGAGTGTGTGTGTGTGTGTGTGCAGAAATTACATCCCAAGCCTCTTCTCTGATTTTTAAACACTATACTAAATGATATTTGGGGGAAATGTTTGAAAAATCAACATTTGAGAAGAGAAGACAGTACAATAGGCATGCATGAAAGAGTGATTCACTGGGAAGTGTTGTTTACTGGCACTACACTATTCTATTCACTGACCTATACAAAGAGCTCTGAGCATGGAAATAGACAACAAACAGCTACCAGCTTTTACTTGTAGCAAGTGCATGCTTTGTGTTCAGTAACAAAAGTGTTAATCTATGTTTTCAATTTTCCTATAGAAAAGCTGTGGTTATTATCCTGTGGTTATTTCAGAGTAATGGGTCAAAAATGAAGCCAGCAGAAGTAATAAGTATTTACCAAAGCCCATATTCTTTGAAATATTAATTTCGTACATCATTCTAAGATCTTATCCCTTCTTTTTTCTGTGTGCTATTTAGCCTGCAAACAAAAGTTCTCAATGCTGAGCATTTGGCTCAATGAGTCCTCAGTCTTGGAAGGATCCTGTCTGAAAGGATTTCAGAGATTTCATATTATAATATTCTTGCAAAAATGGCAGGTGACATCTCAAATTGCAAGAATACTGTATATAAAGCACAGGTAATCCCTAATTCTACTCCACTGGCACTGCTTAAATTTCAGCCAGAGTATTATGACCAGTCCTGAACACCGCAGTATGACAAAGACAACGTGGTATGAGTACAAGTTAATAAGTCTGATAAAGCATTTGGAAAATACAGACTCAAAGAAACCTTGAATAGATGGGATTTATATAATATAGGAAATAGAAGATTTAGGGAGAAAGAACTTAATGCTAGTATGTAAAAGACTGCCTATAAAGACAATAACAATAGGGCAAGAAGTTGCTGGACTATTTGGATTAAGAAAGATTTAGTTTAAACATTATGTTCAACTTTCTACCTAGAATACAAAAGCACTGAAACAAGTTTTCTGCAGAAGTCATAGAATACCCATCAATTCAATTTTCAAGGAAAGTTTAGATAACCGTTTTCAAAGAAGATCCAGTTCCACTGATGGTTCTAGAAAGCAGAGCAACTGGACAAAATATTTTCTCATGGTTCCTCCAATCCCTCATTTTTGCGCTCTGTAGAAACAGACTTTCCATGCACCATTTGGGAAAGGGTTAAAAGAAAAGTATTATATTGCCTGGAGTCTTTAGCAGCGAGTGTAAGATACAGAATTTGTACTATGTGGGTGGGAAGGAAGCGTCAATACTTAGTACACTAGGTTCTTCTGTTGTGGGTTGCTGTTGTTTTCCTTTTGGCTTGCTGAATTGGAGGACTCAGTTAAAATCAAATGGATTCTGACAAATGCCCATTTTTTCATAAGAGTTGGAAATGTCTTATGTCTAATGGGCAAGTCGTGCAGAGTCTTGAATGTCTATTTCTTCAGGAGAACCCTAAGTTTCTTCTCCACAAAACAACTCTTTGCAGCCTCAGTAACTGTAAATAGACTGGCAATCTGTGCTTCCTTAGCAGCTTGTTTTGTGCTGCATCTCATGACTGCCCGCCTGCAGAAAGCTACTGTTCATCACACAGCAAGAGTATGTGTCTTCCAGGCAATAAAGAAATAGAGGGCTTCCCTTCTGCCCCAAATATTCTCAGTGATCTTGTAAACTCATAAACTGAGTTCCTTACATTTAACTTTATATAGGCTGGAGTTATCGTTGATACAGAAAAGATTGTATTTGCTTAATATAAAATAAAGTAAGAAACATGAGATTCTCAAATGGCTCAAAATACTTAACTTTTCCCCTTCTTTCCTTACTGGTACTCTCTTCTATGACATGTAGTATTTGATATAAACTTCTAATCCCTTGCTCTATAGAGATGACTTGTGCTTTTTCTCTACCACAGTATTCTCATGAAAAAATTTCTTTTATCCATAAATATTCTACATTTAAACCTTTGGGGGACAGCATATCTCTCCGGACTGGATAAAAGTACTTCTTAATAGCATCAATAGTAGCTTCCACTTCAGTCTGCACTGTTCCTGGCCTTGGCATACTTAGTTTCTATAGAGGTCTAGGAGGACATGCTGAGCTCCTCGGTTCTGCTTGGGCAATTGCCATTAATAACCTCCTGGAAGTTGTGTAAGAAGCTCAGGTTCATGTGAAAACTGGTACAAGAGAAAGCAAAGGTGAGGAAACATTTTGCGTGACTATTAAGCAGTATCTCTCTCAGTGGGACTGAATGGAGTGACAATATCCTTACAAATGAAGGAAATATATATATAAGAAATAACTTTCTAACTCCTACACTTCACAGCTAGGATTAGAATTTTCTCTCTCATTTAAACTATTCTTCATGCTTGACCAGTCCAAATGTTAAAATATTTTTTGCATAAAACACTGAAATCTGTTCCAAACTAGCTGTCTGTTTTTTTCACTGTACATAAAATACTGTAAAAATATTTAAAAAGTAAGAGTAAGTTATATAGCCTGAAATGTATTGTCTGGTGAGATCATACAGGGTAGGATATTGGTCATCTATCAAATTTTGACCCCCATATATTCCTCAATTCCATTTACATTTTTTCAGAGGAAGATGAAGGAGGAACTGTTTCTTGAACCATGCTCTTTTTCCCTGCATAGGATTATTTATCAACCAAAGTTATTCACTGCAGTTCAGTCTCAACATTACACCTTCTTGGTTCACCATCACTGAAATTCTATCTAGATTTCAGTGGTTACTGAATAAGGCTGATCAAATCTCAAGCAAAACATACTTCAGTAGGTTTGCCTAGCTTTCAAAAATACTATTGAATAAAAAGAAAAAGAAGCTCTTTTATCCTGCAGAGAAACCCTGTCAGTCCATTCACCAAAATTCTCTTCATGCAAGAAATACCAGCTGTTCTCTCTGATGACTCAAGAAGGCATGAACCAGCTCAGTATTTCTCATAAACACTTTCTTTGTCATTCAGTTTCTGTACTGGCTCTTTCCCAGAGCTTACCATAATGTTTTTGGAACACAAACCAACCTTTCCTCCTCCTCTAACCTCTGTTAACAAATATGATTAAAAGGCACTGATTTTCCAAAAAAATTATATGTGCATATACACACATACACTCACAGGCTGGGTCAGTTTCTAAAAGGAGACATTTATATCCAATATCCTTCAAGGAGATAGTCCATGGCAAATATTCATATGCAGGCTCTAAAAGTGTTTGAACAATGAGTTTACAATAAGAAATGCTTCTCCTAACCTCACTCTGAATTCCTCTACTTTTCTGAGTAAGAAGTAAACCAAAAAAACTGAAACATAGGGAAGCAAAGACCTATAGTGGGGGCTGACTAACAAAGAAGAATTCTGATATACATATTTTGATACATCAAGGCCTTTTAGATCTAAAAGCAGGCAGTAAGCACCTCTTCAGAACAACTAAAAAGCCTATTTTATGATACTCACTTAGCAATTGGATGACTTACTGTTCTCATGAGGGGTATGTTAACCGGCTCACCCCTACTTCCTGTTTCTATCCTGGCCCAGGGAAGACTTATGAATGAAAATTTAATCAAAACCTTCAGTTCTCACAAATCCGTGCTTTCACATACAAAATATGCTATCAAAAATCTTCAAACTGATTTGTAGTAACAGTAAAAACTCTTGTATGTGGGTAATTTATATTCTTCCTTTAAGTAACATCAGTTGAGAGCACTCCACTTAGAAGAAAACCAAACAGGTAACAGCTTTCCATGGAGGATAATGTGGTGGTGATGGATTGAGCAGTATTTCTGCAAACCAGACATTAGTACTTGAGCCAGAAGAGGAACACAATACCTGGGAACACCTCTACAAATTTCTAGAACAAGACAGACTCTAGATAACCTATCTTTAAGATATCTAGGGTGGGATTCATATCCTCCTCAAGTCAGTGCCTATATTCTCTAACTGTCAGAGAAGGAAAGGTGTCTTCTGATCTCCAGATGAACAGTCAGTATGCCTACTTTCAGACCATTTTGGTGGACAGTATCTCCTTCTTACTTGATAGGCAATTACTTTGTAAGGACTACTTCATTAGCTGTCTTCAGCTTGTTTCATAGCTAGGTGCTTCAGTTAGAGTGGGTCCCACAACAGCATTTTTTTTTTAAGTCAATGCTGAGAGGAAATCCCTTTTCTCCTCATCTCGTCACTATAACTTATGGACAGTTCAAGGAACTCATGAAATGTTTTTTTTTCCATTACAGGCCTCCTCTTAACATTCAGACCATTGACTATAATCTGCCATGTTGGCAGATGATAGAAAATCTGTAATCTGATGCAGATAAAACCCACAATGACGATGTGAGAAATACACTGGTGTTGAACATGGTACCTCTTTACAACATCTTGAGGCAGTATGTGAGCATTTGCTTAAAACTTAGCAATTTTTGTTCAATAGGAACACAGTCTTGGTTGTCCCTACAACATGAAATAGTAATCTTCAGAGACAAGTAATAGAGAAAACTCTCCCAGTTAAATGTTTCCCTTGACCTATGTTCACAACCAGACATGGCACTGAAGAAGGCATCAGACAATAACGCCAGGAGAAGGAACCATTTCTGTGTTACCTTGTCCGCTTTTTGCACCAGCAGTACCTTTGTTTTTAGTGCTCATATCTTTGTGCTCAGTGCAAACACAAAGAAAACTTTATTTGTATGGCACTAGAAAGCCTGGGTACCCAGTTGGTTCATACAATTATATTATCAGATAGGATGCAGGCATGTGGATACTGTCTCTACTGTTTCTGCTTGTTTGTCATTCTTCATGAAATCAGTTCCAGAATTGACCAAGGGCCTTTTCAACCTGCCAGAAAAGCCAAACCCTCCTGACTGAAACCATTACTCAGTTTCATATTTGGGGTTATTAAAAAGTTAAGTTTTAAAAGAACAGGCTGGAGTTGGCTCCACCTGTGAATCCACTAACAAGCTGAGAAGTCGGTGTATCAGAGGGAGTCTTGTCTTGCTGCTCACTGCTCCTGAGGTCATACCTGCAGAAGCAGCCAGAAGTGTTTCACAGTCTCCATGGGAAAACAGGTCAACTGCTTAGGACTACCAATGTGATAATTTTTTTAATGCTTATAAATACTCTTATTTTAATAACATGCAATAAAAATGAAGACTTGTGGAAGAGTAAAGGAATGCGCACCCCTGTGTCATTACCTCTGATCTATGGTTACACACAAAAACCTCCATTCAATTGCAGATTATTTCTGAAGCCTTTTAATTTCCTCTTCTCAGTTAACTATATAGCCTTGTTGAGAACATATCTTCAGGAGTAACTACACTGCTTTTCAAAAGCTTGGAAACTACTCTTAATTACTAGACAACCCATTTTCCTGAGGTGATTTAAGAATCGGAGTTCCTCCTCTCAGTGAGAGGGTGAGACATATGGCACATCTGTGTATTTCATCCTGGCTGAATGATTTTCATCCAAAATCAGAATTGCTCTTTCTCATAAGGTCACCAAAGCAGTTCCATTCCTGGAGAATTAATTTCTCCTAATCAGCTGACTGTTAACAAATTTGACATATCTGACAAATAACTGCCTCCTGCGTGGCTGGAGAGAGAGCCCAAGAACTTTTAGATTACATTTTGCTCAGTCTAAGTCTTTGGGGCAGTATTTTTTATGTGCCAACATTTTTAACTTGAAGATTACATCCTGAGGTTCTATTCACTGCAGCTTAACAACAGCATTATGAAAGTTACATTTATGCAATAGCTTCCACCTGAAAGTCTATTCATGCAACAACTGGTATTTGAAAGTTTTGGTATTTGAAAGTTTATGAGCAGTTTGTATATATAATAAACACACAGATATGACACAGGAGAATTTCAGCTGCTACAGAAACATGGTTACCACTGAAAATGGAACACAGTTTTTTGAACCCTTGAGACAACAACACTGCTCACTGATGTTTATTGGATGTTGATTGTACAGAAACATTCAATATACAAGTGTTCCAGGATGCATATAAATTAGCAACATCACTAGTCTTGAAAAGTAATGCAGGACTTCTGATAATCACTGTTAGACAAGGCTTGAATTTCATACCTCATTTTGAAGGAAAGTAGCATTCATGCTGCATTCAGTCAGAAGGACTAGTTCTGCATGCTGAGCCACCAATGGCTCTTTTTCCAGTGCTAGTTTCTGGGATGTAATCAAATACTTGTGACTCTATACAACAAAATCTATAATCAAACTATTTTGTTTAAAAAATCTGACAGGATTAGGGTGTCCAGCTGCAAACCCTGATGAAAGATGGCATTTTGAAGACCTTTTCTCAGGAAATTTTCATTCTCTACCTGTCTCCAGCAAAAACTCCCACCGAGAACTTGAATAGGTCATCCTATTTGTGCTCTACTTGCCTGTTTGTAAAGTGCCGTAATACTTTCCAGAAATATTGTGAGGATAATGGCTATGAAAGAAGGATTTTAAAAACACAATCTGGTCTACAAAATATTTCAAGTAAGCGAATTTTTAATTAACTTTTAGTTCAATTTCTGTGCCTACATTTTTTCATTTTTACTAAAAATCTAATTTCTGAGTATTGTGTTCTTTTACTATTCCTTCTTTTTTCTTTTACTTCTACACATTTCTCAGTTTTTAAAAAAATAACTTTCAGAATTTTTACTTCTTACAGAATTTAACTTTTAACTTTTTCACAAAAGAAACACTGAAAATTCACAGAATTGTCAAAAACTCAGTCTTTACTAAAATGGAAATATCAATGGAAATATCTGATTAACTGTGCTAACTAGCATATATAGTGTGCTTGGGTACTAAAGTAATAAGTGCTAAAAGCAAAGCAATGAAAAACAATACCTACCATTTCATAAAACAGGAGTAAAAGGATGTAACTGGGGGTAACTCACAGTTTACACACAATTACCAAGGTCCCATTTTTGGATGTAATACCTAATGGAAATTGGCTAATTTGAAACTCGATACAGGAAATTGTAACAAACTTGTATGTTTAAAGGTCTATAAATCAGTTCCATTGCTTTGCCAGAAACAGCCAATCTACATTTATTTCAGACTCTTATTTTCTTAAGAAGCTAATCGTCTTAAGGGTAATTTTTCCCACTGCGAGCAATCTGACAGAACCTTTGCTATTAGACATATTACTAAAACCCACTACACTATAACATAACTAATCCTTTTTTGCTCTTGTTGTTTCTTCCAAAGAAATACATTAAATTAACTTTTTTTTAATTTAACTTTTTTTTTCTAATTTGAATAGCAGCATATACAGTATAAGTATCAGAAAGATTTATTTCTATTTATGTAAAAACTAAGTAGGATCCTATTAACATGAACTGCTTATATTAAGAACTTATCTTGGTTGCTCATCTTTTATTTGTTTTTTTTGTCCCCCCAGGCTAACAATTTCTCCTTCTTATTCTGACATTCTTTTTCACATAAGTATCTGATGAAGAAACCTGTCAAATGTTCTCAGAAAATTCAGACACATTGCATTTATTGCACCCTTGTTGGCTTTCCAGCAGAATATTTACAAAAATACTAAGCATGTCATAGATTTATCTGCGCTTTTTCATCACGTCTTATTTTAAGCACGGCCTGGTCTTTAAATGTTTATTGTTCTTTAGTAATGTAGAAAAATTTACATGAAAATCAGTTACTATAAAACATTCACACTTACTAGAATGAATTATTTTCACTGATAAATGCATGCAAGGCTTTTTCTCAGGCATGACTAGACACTTGATTCTGTAACACCAACATTAAGTGACAAAATAAGGTGTTTGAAACCCAGGATAAATAATTCTGGTTATGCAGAAGCTTAAGGATCTTTTATTTCATGGCACTAATTACATAAGAATTCCTCTCTGTAAGCTACCCAAAGAAGTTAAGACACAGCTGTCAACACAAAGGAAACTGCAAGCATGGTCTAGTGACTATGTCATGATACATTAGACTATCAACAGCCTCTCAAGAGCTTAGCAGTGTCGATTGCTCATTACTAAGATAGGAGATCTTCTAAGTTGTTATAGTGAATGGTCTTCTTGCTTTACTGGGCAGCATTTTTCCCTACCACATGAACACTGAACCAATGGCTGCCAGATTTTTTTAAGAGACAGAGTTTTCTGAATGAAACTTAAAACATGCTCTGATAACTGATGGTTGTCTAGACTCACCAAGTTACAAAGGAATTTTAAAACATTCCAAATAATAGACATAGCTAAGTTTGTCTTAATCCATTTTGAAGATACCCAAATTATTCTTTGGTTAGTTACTCTTTAGTTCCTATTGTGCAATGTTACTGTATACTTAACCACAATCACAAATTAACCTGAAAGCATGCTGTATTTTGCTGCTGGATGAAGTGTCTCAAATTTAATAAAACATTTAATAATCACAAATAAAACAATAATCCTTCAAAATTAAATAATCTGGAGAAAAGCAAACCCTGTGAATTCTATGATACATGTTCCCATGTCTATTTCACATGCTACAGATAGACTAACTAATTAGAAATTTATTTACCTCAGTATATTTGCAGTAGCCTTCCTTTCTTGTGGTAGAAGGTCAGGGTCTCTCAAAACTTCTTCCAGCAAATTTAACACATTCATTTTCAGCTCATTGTTTAGCTCAAAATCCTGCAAAGGAAAACAATTTTACTTCTTTTTGTTTTAACAATTCTGATCAAATAAGTGAAAGGATAGAGTGTTTTGAGTTCTGCCTATTCGTTTTCTTGTGTTATTAGGTACGAAAACATTTAATGAAACTTGGAAAGCTGTTGTGTACAGGCTACAAGAGCAAGAACCTGAAAGGCTATAATTTATCTCCCTTTCTGACCTTTACTTTGTGGAACTGGGCAAATCATTTAACCTTTCTGTTCTGAATTAAGGACAGCATCTCACTAATATCCACAAAATGTCTTATCCTCTCTTGTTCTGTGATGACTATAAAAGTGGAAAAAGAGATTAGCTGCAATACAGAGACTACTGCCTAGCAAGGGTGAACGCTGTTTTTTCCACTATTTTATCGAGTTGCTCTATCTACCTACCTCCCCCTCTGCTATTTCTTCTTCCATACAGACCTTTTTGGAAAGGTCTGCTTTTTGTTTGACACAGTGGAGTACTCAACCTATATAAGCTTGATAAATCAGATCAGTGCTCTCTGGTACTGCACTTAAAATTTGAGTTATGGCATTTTAATTATTTCTAAGGCAGACTGATATCTTACACAGGACCACAATTCAAGAACAGGAACACACAACAATTTATGTTGACACCTGATATTGGAGAAAATTAAAGAACAGAACAAGGTACAAATGTTAAGGTAGGAACTTAGAGTTAAGTCTTGGAGTAGACTCCAAAAATACTTGTATTTAGCTCAAAGATAGCATTTGGATAAGAAAACTAAACGCCAAGTCTTCACTCATCCAGTGCATCTGTAGATCTTCCTTGATAACCCACAGTTACTTGCAAGCAAGACCATGTTTGCAGCAAGCCCCTGCTTGTTTCCATGGGAACAGAAGCAGAGCCAGCAATAAAGTTACCAAAACTGGGAAAAACTTGGCACCTTTGTGCAAGGGCTGTATATTTCATTTTCCCAAAGAACCAGCTACAGCCCCTTATGTTGCAATAGGCTCTTAAATTGGCAGGATTTCTGGAGCTCAGTCCCTCTCCCTGGAAGGGAAACAGATAAACGCCTCTAGGGAGAATCATGTCTGGTAGACACATATCCTCACACCATCCCTTTCACTTGAGGGGATGCAGGAGAACCACAGCACACCCATAGTCACAAAGGAAGGTGATGCTTAGTTTGGAAAAGCACTGAAATATTTAGGCTATCGGGAGGATGTACGTTCATTAAAGAAGGTGGTGCTACAATCATGCTTACAAGGCTTTTTGAGAAAGCTTAGTGTTCAAATTGTCAGCATGAGGTGCGGGATTACGCTGCCTTTGTGCCCACAAATACCTTGCTGTTCTTCATCAGTAAAGACCTGGGTATTTCTCTCCTGTTAAAAGAATCCCCTTCTTATTCTTCAAAAGTCTTCTCACCTTGACAAGAGCTAATTCACATTTTGAAAACAACTAGTATTTGTGTATTAGTCTTTTGTGATGTTTGTCCATATTAGAAGATTTTGCAGAACTTGAAGGCATGCAAAATTAAGTTTTGAATGGGATATCAGACACCTCAAAAACAAGCAAAAATAGATCTGTGTAATGCATTGCATTTATTTTATAAAGCTATTTTCTATACCCATTGTCCACAATGCCTGTTTTAGGAACCATTTTAGCCTGTTTGCTAAAGAAGACAAAGTTTATTAATTTAATTATTTAGGGTATGGAAATGGACTAATTAGTGAAAGCATGAGGAATGTAACTGAACTACAGCAGAGTACTGTTTGTTCCATTGACTTTTAAAAGAAAACCATTTGGAATATGAAACTATCAAAATTCAGCTAAAGGAGAAACCTTGAAAACATCTGCATAGGCGTAAGCGACCACTGCAATTAATATTAATATTGTCTGTTCAATAGCTCAACAATTATAAAAGAAGATGGGTATCCTTGCTAGTCAAGCTACATAAATACAGTTTTTTGTATCCAAGGTATCCAAGAACTGACAAATCTAACATCCTCATTTAGCATGTTGGGTAGAATCCTCACCTGTCACTGTAAATAGGCAGATCACAACAAAATTATGAGGATTTTAACTCCAAATATGTTTTTCAAATCATAATCAGTTGTTTATTTTCATGATATGAATTTTTTTCCCAAGAAGGTTTGCTTTATTGCAACTATAACTATAACAAAGGAAGTATGTATTTTAGAAAATATTACATCTGTGAATCAGGATGGGAAAGCCTCACCTACGAATATCAGACCCAGTAAAAAAACACGCTTAGTTTTGCATGTATACAGGCTAGTTCTCGTACATAATGAAATTAATATATTGTATGTTAACAGCAAAACTTGTTTGTTAAATAAACTCCACAAGACAGTAGTCCTGAAATTGCTGAGAAAATTAGTATTGTTGGCTAAGTATAAGAACACTTAGTTGCTAGGGTTAGGGCTAGCTTTCACTTCAATTACACTGGCCTTGGAAGAAGCTTCACAGTGGAAAAACCCACCCCTCTAACTTCAGAAAAACTAGAAAACACAGACCTATTATCAGTTTAGCCAGCCCAAACTCTATTGTGGATAGTACAGACTGATAAGAGATTATACACAGCGGATGCACTGGTTTGTGTGGCTCTTTCAGTCTCATCTCTGGGTTACACTTCCATGCCAGCCTGATCGCAATTAGAAGTTGTCGCATCATAGGACAACCTTCCCATAGGACAGAGTAGGCTCTATATTGACAGAGTTTCTCCAGCTATTGTCTATCTGCCCCAGGTTTGTCTTTTGTTTTGTGCTTGGAGCTATTCTTTTTTGTAACAATGTGCAAGCTGCTTCTCATAATGGAAGGAGAAAACACAATGAAAAAAGGTGGAATTCAAAAGAAGACTGGAAAGCTAATCTATTCTTCAGCTGACGTTAGGGATCTGCATGTTCCTGAGATGCTAGTGTGATGAGCAATGTCTAAAAAATCTAAGGAAATCATTTCATGTACTTAAATCTTTGTAGAATCGTTAACATCAGAATTCCCAAACTATGCCAAAATACTTAGCTATCAATTCTAAATATAATTTACAGATAATAACTATATGTATATTGTATCTACCTCTACTATGGACATTGTATATGAATATATACTTATACATTACATAGGCATATTATGTCTATTTATAGTATTGGTACATATAGACCAAAATATAGATATCGATAGGTCTAACTATACTGTGTATGTGTATGTCATATCTCTACATATAATTTTAGATTACTTTTGTGTCATTTTTTATCTGTTGTTATCACCTGTTGATACGTTTCCCTAATTCTTCAGCCCTTCTAATCTGAAAGTCTTCCGTCTTGCCAACAGCAACAAAATGCTGCCACCATCCTCAGCACAAGGCAGACTGCAGCACCCAGCAGGCCTCACAGAAGCAAACAGGCTCCCCACTTTTTGCCAAGTAGAAGTGAAGGCTGGTGAGCCTGAGTAAAGCTGCTATACTCACTCACATTTAAATGGCTGCATGCGTCAGAATTTGGACTATCCCAACATTCAAAGAGACTTTTCACTGAAATTTACACATCACAGAAGGAATAGTCAGTCAGACAAGAACTCAAGTTTTGAATTTTCCAACATGCAGATGTTGATTTGACAGTGACTTAAACCTTCCTGAAAGTGTACATTCCTCTAATATACTTTACAGTCCACATTAACCTAAAGATTTGTGGGATTTATTTAGATTTCCATTTGGCTCAACCAGATAAATTATCTAAAATTTCCAAGCAAAAATTCAACTTTTATTTGTGGGTGCATTATTGTCAGTAACGGGAAAAGATATTTCTTCTTTATTTATTTATTATTTGCAGTACAAAATCACTTACGAAATGTGCAAATATAGAAAAAATGACAGCCGATGAGTTAAGTAAGAGGGCTGCCCTGGAGTCACCTACGATAAGAATATGATGTACGAAGTTCTTCACTGATCAAAAGCACTGTGCACAAGGTTCAACATCACTCACTGAAGTTACCAGCAGAAGAGCAGTGTGGCAACAGGGGGAAATGTATTTGTTTTGCTGACACCCACCTGCATTACGAAAGCAAACGCCTCATGTCCTGGTTTGGTTAGGACAGTTAATTTTCTTCATAGCAGCTGGTATGATGCTGTGTTTTGGATTCAGGATGAGAATAATGCAGATAGCACACCGATCTTTTATTGTTGCAGAGCAGTGCTTGCACATAGCCAAGGACTTTCCAGCTCCTCACACCGCCCTGCCAACGAGGGGCTGGGGGTGCACAAGGAGCCGGGAGGGGACACAGCCAGGACAGCTGACCCAGGCTGGCCAGAGGGATGTCCCATGCCATGTGGCATCATGCTCAGCAAGAAAATGGGGGGGAGTTGGCCAGGGGGCTGTTGTTGCCTGGGGACTGGCTGGGCATTGGTCTGCTGGTGGTGAGCAACTGTCTTTATCTCAGCCCATGAGTTTTCTAACTTTTGCCCTTCTGATGCTTTTCCCTCACCAAGGCAGGGGGAATGTAGGGAGTGAGCGAGCAGCTGTGCTTAGTGGGGTTAAAAAACAACACCTCCTTTATAGCTACAGAGCACCGAAGTCAGTATTATCACATTTGAAGTAAATTCACAACCAGCCTGTTGATCGGTACCATCCACAGGACTGGGCAGTACTGTTCTCTTTAGAAAGTGCATGCACATTCCCTTGCCAGGAGGATCTAAAAAGGCTGTGCTGCAGTATGAGATGTGCTGCAGAAGCAACCTATCCAGCTGAGTCAAAAATTAAAAAAAGGAAGGGATGATGGACTTGGAATCACTGCCCAGAAGACAAGAGACTGCAATAATGGCAGCAGAAAGCAAGAAAAACAGGACTTTGCTGTGCTGGTGAGGTTCAACAACAAATTTATTGTAGATTTACTACAGGTGGTTTATACAGATAATATAATTTTCAAGTTTCATCATGGGCTCAGTGAAACCCCCAAACCTTTTTCACCTCTATTTCTTTAAATTTTCCTAAGTGAGAGGAAACATTCTTCATTTAAACAATGTGAGGAAACACTGAATAACCCAGGCAAACAAAAGGGAGCTAAAAGCTGAGAACCTAATTTATTTGGAAAATACTTGAGTACGTCAGAGATAAGGACTATGAAAAACACAGGGAGGGAGGGGAGAAGGAGCAGGAAAGGGGAGGGGACAGAATTGTATATGGAGGAATAATGAAGAAATTCTAAAGGGAACCATTTCACAGAACTGTACTATCCAACTTCAGCGTAACCCTACATGCTACCTGTAAAAATAATCTCATTTAAGTTCAGCTTTCAAAATAGACCCAAGTTTTCAACTTCTCGCATACCTGCTTACAAGGCAGAAAAAAAACAATTGGCAGACTGGCTTCAGAGTCCTGTGATTGCCAGGTGAAGAGGAGGTGGAGGAGTACAAGTTGTCAGGATAAATGTAATGCTACTCCCTCATGATAGTCTTTGCTGAATACATTTGGACTAATTTTATTAATTTCTCACTACTTTTTTATTCTAATTTTCTGTTACATAACATTATGCTCTGAGGAGATGCACGAAAAGTTCTCCCAGGAGATCTGGCAGGTACACCTGGCTCACTGGAACGTGCCACCTGCCCGAGCACCACGCCTAAAGCTTACAGGGCTCTGTGATCATCACAGACGGACAGAAAGCTCTAATCTGCTGGCCAAGAATACCTCCCAAGCTGGAAGCCTTTTTTCAAGCAGTGAAGGAAGAAAGCTGACTGCTTTCCATTTCAGATTCCCAACATTGGCACATACAACCCACGGTGTTTCCACAGGCTCTCCCAGACATAGTTGATATTAACACTACAAGCAAGAAGAATCAGTGCACTGAAATCTTTTCCTACCCACTTCTCTTCATCTTATGAACAACTATATAGTGAGGATCTTTCAGTCCATAAATGACATAGAAGAGAAACTGAAGAGAGATGTGTTTGAAGGAAACAGGGGGAAGCAGAAAAGACAAACATGTACAAAGAACAAGAAGTGGTCATGTTTCTAAAATGCAAGGTGAAGTAACCAGAGAGGTACCAAGTAAGAAAAATGTCAGTGAAGACAGAAATTCTTGGGACTATGGCATAATGGCTGTGCGATAGGAAAGTCTGGAGAGGCATCTGGAAGAGAAAAAGCTCCAATGGAGAGGAAGGAAGAATTTAATTAGTGAAGGGAGAAGTAAAACATAATGAAGGATTAAAAATATCAGATGTGAAAGACAGGGGAAACTACATGTACAGGTGGAGTCAAGTTTTGGATGTCTCTATGAGCACTCATACAATGTGGAGATGCTATGTGCAGACTCATTGTCCTTTGCCCCGATTTCCAGCAGCAAACTGAAAATAGCAGATGGGCATAGACATTGAGAAAGACTAGCACTGCTGCCAGCTATAACTGATTACTTTAAAGTGATGGGCTAATGATAAAATCCTGCTGGGAGCCCAGCAGTGGAGAGGTCCAGGAGGGGAGAGAGATCTGCTGAAAGACCGTTTACAATGCAATTGGTATACTTTTAAATAGATGGATTTTGCCCTACAATTTTAATATAACTGCTCTTATGCCAAAGTGTAAACAGATAATCTTTTCAATGACATCAGTGGAATAACTCTTAATCTTCTATACAGAAGATCAAATTCTATCACAGTTAAGCGGAACTACTCCAGTGATGCAGTCCTCTACAATAGTATTTCATTTTCCACTATAAAAGCACAAATATTACATATAATTGTGCTACGGGAGATTTTTATAAATTCACTTGCAACAAAACATTTACATATTTGGAAAAAAAGATAAAAGATATTAAAACCGGCTACCAGGAAAATTCTTCCCTGAACTACTCATAGTTTATTTCAGAAAGCAATCAAAGGACAATAGCTTTGTCTTCCAGTTAGTTTCAAGTGCAAAGAAACAACCATCATTTGAGGAACAGTGCCAGTCCTGACTCTATAGTATCAGTGTTAGCCTGTCACTCCAGATTGAATATAATTAGTACAAAAGTACAAGCTATGTTAATAACATGACTGAGTAATTCTCAGTGCATACAATACAAACCCTTCATTATCCAAGCACTGTATAACCCAGTAGTATGAAGAAACCTTGAAAGAAGAATCTAGCCACTAGGTATTGTCAGATTAAAGTATTCAGGACTGATAGGAAATGTGACATCTCTGCCTCTAAGTTCCGGGACTTAGTACATGTAAGAGCTTTGCAGGAAGACCTCAGTGAGGAAGGATCTGTTAGGCTCCAGCAGAAGTGAGGGCAGTGTACCGCTAATTAGTTTGACTGCAAGCTTGGCTACCGTTCTGAGGGTGACTCACGCTCCCTAAAGGGTCATGGAATATCAAACCCTTATGCTTCTGCAACATTTGGACAGAGCATAGCAACAATTAAGTACATTACTACTGAATATGCATGTGTATTCTGCATATGGAGTAAGTTTATGCAAACTTAATTTCTCTACTGCGTGACCAACAGTATGTTGGAACGTTCACTTAACATTCCCTTGCTCTACCTCTCCCTCTGGCAACCTCTTTGCTTCTTCAATCCACAATTTGTATTTTTACACGCCTTTATTTCAGAAAGAACCCCAGAAATTTCTTTGCTGTTTCAAGACAAAGGCCAGAGACCCTAGGGTTTTATTTGATATGTAGCTATAATAAGGAATATCATAGAGAAAGTGTGGCGTGTGATTTGTTCACATTTCTACAATAAGCTCACTATAGCTTGCCAGGCATCATAGTCATTATTTTATGCCTTTAAACATGAGCCAAGTGGGGCTCATGAATGAATTTTCATGTTATTGTTCATTGTTCATGATGATTAGCATTGTTCCAATGTACAAAAAGGGCATTGGCCAATTCACATACGAAGATGTACTAAAACTATTGGTGCCTAGCTAGAATCATCTTTCTCAGACAATTTTCCAAATACAGGTGTCTTCCTTCCATAATCCCTAAGCAATATCAGTAACTACATTTGCAAAACCTTCTTTTTGAAAACCCAACACAGCTTAGTTGGTGTGAACAAGAAAATGACTTGCAGAAGGTTATTTCACAGTTGGAGCAAGACAGGAGTCAGGCACCAAAATCATGACCTATACTCTCAAAATTCAAGTCTTGGTCTGGTCCCCAGATCTTGTGGTAACTTCATAACTCACTGACACCATCTGGCAGCCATACAGTTTGTAAGAGAGTTAAGATTTTCCAATTCATTTCAGCTGCGATCTTCAAAGAAGCCAATGAGAACAAGCACCCAACTGTCATTCAAAACTGGGAAGTCTGGAGAAGCCAGCCTCTCTTTCCTCATCAGCAGATGCGAAATCTTTCTCCTTGGACAAGCTCCATTTCAATCTGCTTGCTACAGAAGCAGAAAAACTTCATTTTGTATCTTGAAGGGTTTAGATAAAAGACAAGAAAGTATAGTTAAAGAAAACAAGGCTGCAAGACCTCACCAGGATAATGAAAATCATACAAGGACTTTCTCCTATTTTTCCCTTCCTATTTTCCCATCTCTGACAGGAGTCAGTGGGAGTTTTATCCTCACAAGCCCTTTCCATTCTCATCAAAGCTCTTGTCTTCAGAATGACTGTCTGCCTCAGCATTTGTGTTTTCATTGTTTACAACAGGAGAATCCTACGCTGTTCCTCTCAATTACATTTTAAAAACAAAATGTAAACACGAATATTCTGCTGTTATTTTGGGCAAAAAGAAAGCTTTGTTGGCCTGTAGGTGTTTGAATGATAAAGGGATGAGCAGGGAAAAAAAGGGGAGGTGATGAGAATAAAAAGAACAAAATGTAAATAAAAAACATGGAAAACCTAAATAATCCATCATTCATGCGCAAAAAAAAAAATGATTAGCAATACGGGTTTGATTCCTCTTGCTCAGTGTGGTAAAAACAAAAAGTATGTGTCACATTATGTGAGAATGTTTTTTCCAAATTTTTATCTGTGCCTTGGGAGCTCCTGGAAACATTAATTAGTTCCTTCTGCCCTTCTGAAAGGGCTGCAGAACTGGCATCACTATATATTTACTCAGAATTTAAGTGAGGCTCCTATAGTGAATGACCCAAGTTTTAAAAATAATGAATCCTTTTTCTAAGCATTATTTAGTGTGATTTCAAGATAACAAAACTGCTTTATGAAAGTGTATCCTCTCTGAATAGGCTCAATTGTTAATTTTAATGATTCTGTTTTTTGCACACAGACAAGTTTACATATTAAATACTATCCATGCTCAGATAAATTTTTAAAAACACACGCACAAAAAAAAATACCTAAATCACCCACAACTGTGGCTTTGAAAAAGTTGCAAGATACTGTAGAAAGCTAATTCATTCCATAGCCCAGCAGATGAAACATCTCCAAGACGCAGTCAAGGATCGGATAGAGGAAAGTGAGGAAATACAAAGCTTTGAACCATTTGTTTGGACAGCATCTCTGTCCCTTGGTTCATGCACTAACCCTGACCCATGTTATTATACGCTAGAGAGCAGCACACTGAATTAAGCCAAAGGGATCCAGAGGGAGGGATGGAGGGTAGGTAATAAATAAGTGGGATGATATATGTAAGCACACTTCTGACAGATGGCTGTACATTATTATCTTTACATTGTACACATTTCTGAACATAGGTTGTGTACTCTTATGCGACTGTACAGCATCTTGGGTGCACTTTGCACTGAAACACTATAAATCAGTACAATAATTTAGGCAGACAAACAACTTGTAAAGAAATTACTATTACTGGTGGATCAGAGAGCACCAGAACTGAGTTACTGTTATGCTTCAGAGGTAGTCACATGTTGCAACACTAAGCACGTCTGCAGCAGCATATAGCACCCTAAAAAGAGAACTAAGCAAAGCCCCACAGTTTACCCACCTAATGTCTTTGTATCTCTTTATCTACTAATGAGGAAAGGGCATTTTGGCAGAAAAAAGTCTGGCAAGGTGTATCACCTTTTCCAGCAGCACAGACTAGCAGTGACGACAAGGATCTAGGCACATCACTGGGAGAATAGTCTACAGGGCAGCATGAGAAACTTCTCCCACGGAGGTCAGAAACTGTCTATTTGGTGTTGGGGAGTGTTTGCAGCAAGAGCAAGTTCAAAGCCAAGCAGATAGAAAATGGTATCAGCAAAACATACTGAATTACAGGTTTATGTTTGCAAATATCAACTTATTTTGTCAACTTCTTCTCTCTCTCTTTTTTTTTTTTTTAAGAGAATAAAACCTGCCCTTGGCTGCTGATGAAGGTGAAGGAGGTCTCAAATGCACTGAGTTGCTACAGAATGATGCAAATATCTTAAAATGTAATAAAGTTTTTGGCATGTCTGTTGATCATATAGAATTTTTGTGCTTACATTGTTTTGTCATTTTGGAAATCTAATAAGCATTTCTTCAGCAGATACTGGTGGCTAAGAGTTCTCTGTCTTGCAGTCTGTGTTGTTATTGTAAAATGAGGCTCTGAGCTACTGCTCTCCCAGGACTATACATCTTTACTGCCAACACTTCATACTATTTGGCCAGACAGTAATTCTTCACTTGCCTTCCTTAAAGCAGTCCTGATCCTGTATTTTTCTGGCAGAAAAGCGTCAGCCATTTCTGTTTTGCTTAGGTCTTATGTCCTTCCTCTGCCCCTAGTCTCTCAATTAAACAACACAAAAAGGTGATTACATGCTGCATTGCTGTAGCACTCATTACTCATTGCTGTAGCACTCATCACATGCAAAAGCCCCTATATTTTAAAATATTTACTGTATTGTAATACTTGGTTAAGAGAGCTAGAGAACTAAAATCTGCCACCTTTGCCATGGAAAAAATAAAAGGCAGTGAGTGACTAGGGAGCCCAAGTAATAGCCTCCACTTTGAAAACGCATAGTGTCGGACTTTTACCCATTACCTAATTCCCTTAACAGTAGTTTTAAAAGAATAATAGTTGTGTAACATTCTGTAAAATCTGCAAAAATATTCAGGACAACATTATATTTTTGTATAGCATGGGTGCATTTGATATGGAAACAGAGAACTTCTGTATTTTTAGGACAGAAAGTATATTTTTGTCAAGTAGGGACAATGACAGAGAGTGCTTACACTCTTCACAGTTACTTTGTGATTATGCTTGGGAATCATCACAACACAATGACAGTCAGCCATGAAACCTAATCATATCATAGAAATATAGAATGACTTGGGTTGGAAGGGACCTTAAAGATCATCTTGTTTCAGTCCCCCTGCCATGGGCAGGGATGCTACCCACTAGATTAGGTTGCCCAGGGCCCCATTCAGCCTCACCTTGAACAACTCCAGGGATGGGGCATCCACAGCTTCTCTGGGCAACCTGTGCCAGTGACTCACCACCTTCACAGTGAAGAATTTCTTCCTAATGTCTAATCTAAATCCCCCCTCTTTTAGTTTAAAAACATTTCCCCTCATCCTATCATTATCTACCAGATTAAAAATGTGCTCTCCATCTTTTTTACAAAGTCTCTCTAACTACTGAAAAGCTGCAATTAGGTCACCCCGGAGCCTTCTCTTCTCCAGGCTGAATATCCCCAGCTCTCTCAGCCTGTCTTCATAGGAGAGGTGCTCCAGTCCTCTGATCATCTTCATGGCCTTCCTCTGGACCCGCTCTACCAGGTCCACATCTTTCTGGTGCTGGGGGCCCCAGACCTCGATACAGCACTCCAGGTGGGGCCTCACGAGGGCAGAGCAGAGGGGGACAATCCCCTCCCTCAACCTGCTGGCCATGCCTCTCTTGATGCAGCCCAGGATGCAAGCTGCATCATTCTGGGCTGCAAGCGCACACTGCTGGCTCATGGCGAGCTTTTCATCCACCAGAACCCCCAAGTCCCTCTCCGCAGGGCTGCTCTCAGTGAGTTCTTCTCCCAGTCTGTACGCATGTCTGTGATTGCCCCAACCCAGGTACAACACCTTGCACTTGGACTTGTTGAACCTCATTAGGTTCACGTGGGAGAACTTCTCAAGCTTACCCAGGTTCCTTTGCATGGCATCCCTTCCTTCTGTTGTATCAACTGTACCACTCAGCTTGGTATCATCTGCAAACTTGCTGAGGGTGCACTCGATCCCACTGTCTATGTCACTGAGAAAGATAGTGAAAAGCACCGGTCTCAAGACAGACCCCTAAAGGACACCACTCATTACCAGCCTCCACCTGGACATAGAGACATTGACCACAACTCATCCAGCCAATTCCTTATCCACTAAATGGTCCACCCTTTAAATCCATATCTCTCCAATTTAGAGAGAAAGATGTAACGTGGAACTGTGTCAAAGGCCTTGCAGAAGTCCAGGTAGCTGACATCGGTCAGTCTTCCTTTGATAAACAATGCAGTCACTCCATCATAGAAGGTCACCAGATTGGTCAGGCATGATTGGCCCTTGGTGAAGCCATGCTGGCTATCTCAGATCACCTCCTTGTCTCGCATGTGCCTTAACATTGCTTCCGGGAAGATCTGTTCCACGATCTTCCCAGGCAGAGACGCGAGGCTAACCAGTCTACAGTTCTTCGAGTCTTCCTTTCTACCTTTTTTAAAAATGAGAGTGATGTTTCCCTTTTTCCAGGGACTTGACCTGGCTGCCATGACCTTTCAAATATGATGGAGAGTGACTTGGCAACTACATCAGCCAGTTCCCTCAGGAACCTTGGGTGCGTGTCATTGGGCCCCATAGACTTGTACCTTTTCAGTTTCATCAGGTGGCCTCCAGCCTGCTCTTTGCTTACAGTGGGACTGACTTTGCTCCCCCAGCTCCTGCCCAGACGTTCAGGGACTCAAGAGACATGGGAAGCCTGACTGCCAGTGAAGGCTGAGGCAAAGAACTTGTTGAGTACCTCGGCCTTCTTCAGGTCTGTCATTACTAGTTCTCCCTTCTCATTTATTAGACAGTGCACGCTCTCCTTGGCCCTTCTTTTCTGGCCAATGTACCTATAGAATCCCTTCTTGTAATTCATTGCATCTCTTGCCAAGCTCAGTTCCATTTGTGCCTTGGCTTTCCTGATCCCAATCCCTGCACTTCCAGATGGCATCCCTGTACTCTTCCCATGCCACATGTTCCTGTTTCCACTGCCTGTGCATTTCCTTCTTAAACTCCAGTTTAAATGGTTGTAGAAAGTTACTTCATGTAGACAAAATTCTGATGAGTTCTAACATTTTCACAAGCACATTAATTAACCATCATTTAATTAGCATAGAGGGTCAACTCAAGTCATAGCGATTACTTATTATTAACTCTGGCAGGGACACAGTATGTACACTACACTACCATAACACAGAGCGGGAATAATAGACTTCTGCCACTCCCACTACTGCTCAAGATTTTGCCATGCAATGATTTTCATTTAATAGGTAGCCAAACAGGACTTGGTATATAAAGATTATTTCCAGTAACTCAAAATGTTTACTCATTCCCATGATACCAAGAGAGATTTTATCAACCTCTACTTGGCTCTTCAGCTTTTCAAACACAAAACACAAAACACAACCAGTTTTCCCATTTAGGCATTTCTTATTGGCTTCATTCTCTAGTAAACTTAACCTCTATGAAAATTAAACCCATTACAAGGAAAAAAGGGAATTGAATTTGACAGAGGAGAGTGCTGTAGTCATCTGTGCAATAGACCCTGTTTTGATCAAGCGCTCTTGATTACTAACACTGAGTGATAAAGCAGTCTATAATTGCCACAATGTACCATCTATCGGAGGCTTACAAATCTTCCATGTGCTTCCATAATGCTCTCTCAGTATCTTTGTCTGTCTTTCTTTCTTTCTTTTTTTCTTTCTTTCTTACTTTCTTTCTTTCTGTCCCTCTTTCTGCCCTTTTCTCCATTGTTTCTTTCAATAATTTTCCTGGTAATCTTCTACATGAATGTCAAAATCTTCCAATATTTGTCTCACCTAGCAGCTTAAAGGACATTGCTATATATGAAATTCTACTAGCTACTCAGTTTTATGAGTGTGTATCAGATTCACAGTCCCACCATAATGGACTGTAGAGGGACCAACATGAAGGACTGGTGCATCTTTCTGGATATGCTTCAGAACAAATATATAGGTATCTGCATGCAAGCACAAGCATTTCAACACATTCAATCAAGGTAACTGAATCGAACAGCCTCACAATATTTTGTAGAGAGAATCAAAGTACATGAATTCCATGAGTGGACTGAGGTCAGCTTGCATCTTTCCACAGAGGTATTACAGATGGAGAGGACGTGTGCAACAGAATACCTGAGAGTGCTTGGAGACCCAGTGGCGCAAGACATTCAGGACGCGATTCGTGGCTGCTCTACGTATTATGAACTCTTTGTCACACATGCGTTCAGAATTGTTAAATCCTGTGAGGAAAAAACACACACAAGAATTAAAGTTAACAGAGGTAGCAAACCAGATTCTTCAAATACCTTATTAATAACTTTGGCAAAATGAAGGCCCATAGAACGTTTATGAGTAATAAAAGGAAAGAAGCTTGTATTTCAAATATGATCATTTAGGCCACTGAAATTCTGCAAGATCAGTAAAATACAGCCTTGCCCATTATAACTAAAACAGACACCTACTTGCTCACTATTCAGTTTTAGAAAGATGAAGAATATTTGCTTGCATCATTGACATCAAGACAGATCTCCCTTCAGTATGGAAGCAAATAACAATCAAAAACATGACTAAACCAAAAACATACAGGGCCTGTAATCAAGCAGACTACAGAAGGAAAGTGAGTATGACTTAGAAGAAAGAAAGTGGTAAATTTCAGAACCGGTAAAGAAACAGAGGAGTAGTTTAAATACAGAGGAGAGGAAGGTCAACACAAGAAATGTTCCTTCATAAAAGCAGTATTGTACAGGCTCTATTACGCAACAGAAAATGTTCAAATAAGCAGTTTATTTTTTTCCCACTGGAGTGACAAGAAAGTGGGAAGGTATACAAGAAACACATTCACTGACTGAGCTTCTTGAAAGCAAAGATTTGCCAACTGCAGCATTTCTCCATACATCTTGTAGTGATACCTTTTTTTTTAATCAGCGATACTTACTTATCAAGAAATGTTTTTAAAAAAACAAGAAAGCTTCTTACTACATTAATAACATTCTTTCTTTCTTTTCTAGTTCTGCTGTAGCTCTTTGAGAAATACTATCTGTATACTAACAATGATTACATTAAATACCCAAATTTTAAAAAATTTGGTTACTCTGAAAATACACTTCAGAAGTTTATGTTTTTCTAGGTTTTTGTTAGATTTGATCTCACATTATGTTGCTTTCCATTTCACTCAGTGCAGAGTCCAGGGAACAACTGGAAACTCCCTTCCATATGACCAGCACTTTACAATTTTTTTGGCATAAAAGCTGTTCTAAAGCCTGTATATTATTAGAAATAGCAAAGGGAGATTAAACATCTATTTATTCTGTGGAAAAAAAAAAAGAAACATTGGAGGTATTCTTAGAGGCTACTATTAGTTTTGTTCTATTTTTAATAAAGACATTTATTACAGACAATCCAAAAAATCTGAATTGCTGTTCTATATTTTCAGAAAAATAAGAAGGGAAAAAAGTTTAACTGCAGTCTTACATCTTTTACTATATAGGCTGGACCCCAAATGGATTTTCTATGCTTATGTTTCATAGTTTTTTAAACTATGGCATATTACATTGTAGTTGATATCTAAGATTCAGTACCAAAGAAAGTTTCATATTAAAACATCTTCAGGAGTTTCATTGCCCATAAACAGCAAAGTAAACAAAACCTCTGAGGCTTTATTCAGTAAAAGGTAACCTAGGCAACATTTTGTGTGTTAATTTTCTATGCTTTTCACAGTTAACCTCTCACAGAAGCAATTAGGCATGCACATTATAAACTGTTCAATTAGCCACTTAATTGCAGCAATGAAAGTCACAATGAAAATTATATATTAAAGCAGTAGAGTCTTTATCGCAGTAACAATAAGGAAAAGAAGTTTTAGTAAACTGGAAGGAAAACACAGAGAAACCTACAGAGACAGTTTTCAGTTAGCTGGAAAAAGAATAAAAAGAGCAAGAAAGGAAAAAGGAAAACCTCCAGGGTTCACTTCAGCAAACTTCTATGGTTCTCAGAATTTCATCAATTTTTAATCAGTAATTAGCTTGTTGTGGAGACTTAAGCAACACATTCACTCAGATCCACATAGTACCTAATGTTGATGTCTTGAACATATATATGGAGATCTCCAATTGTGTAAGAAAATAACTTAGCTGAACATAGATGTACAAGTGTAGATGTAAATTTAACTCTACATAGGTTAACTCACTGTACATCTTCAGGTACAAGATTTCAAATAAATATCTGTGAAATACATTGTTTTCAAAATAAAGCTGGAAATATATTAATTTCATTCTTTGTTTTTGCATACCAAGCAAATCAGAAAGCCAGCATGTGTTTCTTTCTCTCTTCACAAAACATTTTTAATTTATTATTCTTTACAAAAAAGAACCCAAAAATTCTTAAGCAACACTCACTGACCAAGAACTAAATCTGCCGATTGATTTCGAAGAAAATTGTGCTTATGACAATATCCTGTGGACTCTTAAAAATTATCTGGAAATGCTGTACATCACGCAATCCCCAATAAGAGCACCAGTCACTGTGGAAGATCAGCATCGTCAATCTGAGACCATAAAATCATGCAATAAAAATTGTTACCCCACTTCCCTGGTCTGTTCCTTGCTTATGGTAGTTATCTAGCAGTCTTTGACTTTTCAAGAGTCACACAAGTTTTGGCTTAAAATGTGAACTACACGAACTTGGCTTAGGGAATGGATGAATCTCTGCTCTTTGGGTACTCACTGCACCTTTCCTTTACTTGCTTACTTGCTCACTTTCTCTTTCTCTTTCTCTTTCTCTTTCTCTTTCTCTTTCTCTTTTGTAATTATATCCAAGCAAGTAACTCAAGATTTTGGAATAGATGTATAAAGTATAGTTGGCATGAAAAGGCTCTCCTTTGCTTCCATTCCCCACCCTCCACCCCCAAACCAGTAAATTACAAGGAGTAAACTGTATGGTGGAAACTCTCTTCTCACTCCAGAACTCAGAAGTCACCCCCAGTATTGTCACTATTCTTTGTATACATGGAGACATGGACTCCTTCCATGTGGATGCTTGTCTGTACCTCAAGGTTCTCTCTCCAAACTTGTTTTGAGTAACAATGTACTTCAGCTAGGCTCCATATTCAGTATCTTTGACAACACCACAGCAGACCTAAGACCTAACAGGCTTTAAGCCAGAATCAGGTATGCTGGAGAACAATACACGGAGTCCTTGGACCTCCCTGACACAACTGAGGTTGGAGCAGGCAAAGCTGGTGTGACTTCTAGTGTTCAGAAAAAGAAGCCTCTGCCAGCAGTTCCTCTTCTATGATCTACTGTACTGTTTCCAAGCAAATGCTTCTGCATAGTTATGGAATGAACATGACGCAGTTCAGGACAAAGGGACTGATTCTACTCCCACATCAAAAAGGGCAACCAAACGTTCTGGGCAATGCTGGGGACTTGCACTAGAACAGAAATGAAGATGAAGAACTGTTTCTCATGAAGATGGAGACATGCCAGTCATCACTGACCAGTGTGGAGAGATCTGCAGAAGCAAAGCAGATAATCTTCGCTAGGTCCAACACCAGAAGACGCTGCAAAGTGAGAACCTTTTGAATGGTGTTTATCACACAGCTGGCTCTTAGCTTTTCAATCCCAAACCGACTAGTAAATGAAACAGGAGCCAGGGACTGCAAGCATGTAGTAAAGATGGTTAGCATCCACATCATTAAAATGCCCATCAGGCATAGATTAATTAGATTAGACTCAAAATTAGAAGTTATTCACTTACTGCTACTATTCACTACATAAACTTCAGTGAATATATACATAAAATTTTCATTACAATTATAGACAAGAGCCAATTTTTTTGATCTATTCACCTACATATCAGAAGATTTAAGTGTAAAGTTATATGTAGATAGATACCAGCAGATCTATTCATAACTAACATGACAGCTCCCTCCCGGACAGTACAGCAACAGCTAAAAATACCCACCATTCAAAGTGCTGGATTGTATTATTCCTGATACTAAGAGAATTCTGTCATATTATCGGTCTAAATAAAAGTTAGTGAATATTGACCATGCAAGCAAAAGAAATTTCAGAAGTTCTTACAGTCACTGAATAGACCTTTTCACTAACCAAGATGTGAGAATGCATAAGAAAAATGGTACTCAAGAACATCCAAATTGCACAGAAAAGTGGTATTAATTTCAGGAATCTTATAAAATTCAGCAAAAAAATAGCAAAAATATCAGCAGAAAGGAAGTAAGATCAGTAAGTTTTGTTACTTTCTGGTCTTCTAACTTTGAAAGGAAAGGTCTAAACAAAACAGGAAGAAAAAACAACAGAAACTTACTGCCATAGCAGAACTAATATAAAAGCAGAGACGTGCAAGTCCTTCGCTAGCATTGTTTTTGCTCCTCCTAACTTTCAAAGCCATGTGGCCTTTGGGAAAGGAACTGCAAAGGATAACTGCAGACTATAATCTGATGAAGCCACTACAGAAGCAATATGAGCAGGGAACGGTGAACTTTGATAGTGCCATCACAGTGTTTCCTGCAATATTCAAAGTGTAAATTCCTCCCAATATATCAGCTTTACTGCTGCTCCTTAGTTTCTCCTCTCTTTTTCAGTTTACCTAATCCACTCCTAATACAACTCCAAACAAAATACTGAGACACCACGGCAACTGCAACTATTCCATACGTATTTAGGGGTATTTTGAGGAACCCAGTATACAACCATTATGAGGTTCTGCATGTTCGTGTTGCCACTTACAGATAACCCATGTGCCTGCTGCTTTCTACACTGCAAAAGGTGTAGCCAAATTCTAGCTATCCTCTAATCCTGACTACCTTTGCAACAGGTGACAGTGGTGCCAGTCTAGCAGGAACTGCAAGCCACCTCGCTGCAAACAACAGGTGAGAGACAGAACATGCTGGGCCACACATTTGCTCTGCCTGTCTGTATGTGTGACACTGGACCTGCACAGAGTGACTGTGCGAAGTATGCAGTACAAAATTTCAGACTAGAAGTCCAATGCAGAAAACAAGGTGCACTGAGAAAAAAAAAAAAAAAAAAGTGATTCCACTGCCAAAGAGCTTGCAATCTGAGCATGCTACTAATCCAGAGCAACTACTGAATACAGACAAATGGGAGAGAACAATGGGATTGAGGGAAACTGATCAGGCTGACAGGGTCTTAGCTCAACAGCAAGTCTACAGAGTACCTAGCATAAATGGAGTTGGGTCTTGCTGAAGTAACAAAAAAAATGGTACGTGGACAAGCAACATACAAATGTGGTGCACAATCTCATCCATTCCTATGGAAGTCAATGGCAAAAATGGATCATAACTTTATTGGGTCCCTCTGCTCATTAACCACAGGTTTGTCACTCTGCTAATGCAAAAGAGACGTATGTGGGACTGGAGAAGATAAGCAGCCTCTGCCAACATGTTGCCTGGGCTTCTTAATAGAAACAATAAAATTTTATAGGTCTGCAAGTGTACCAGCTAAAAGAAATGGTTTTGAGCCACAGACTAGAACTGGGAACCAAGACAAGCTTCAGGTCAGATGCTGAACTGCAAGGAATAAAAAGGTTTAATTACACCTCTAAGATATATCTCAGACAGCATTCTACCAAACAGTTTCCTGTTAGGCTTTTAACATTGCCACATCTGCTCTGGTATTCCCCATATACTTTTCCTACCTAACTTGGATCTAGAAACAATTCTTTACTCTGTTTATACAGTCCCTAGCATAATAGAACTCCAGTCCATGACCGGACTCTTAAACACTGTTAGCCATGGAGGCTATAAATCTAGGTGCATTGAAAGATTAACAGCCATACTCGATCAGCCGAAATTTTATCTAGATTACTATCCAGCAGCAAATGCCTATGGAAAGAATCTTTAAAACAAATAATTTTGAAGCAGTCTTTCACATAGTGTGTTATCATCGGCATTGTGCAGTCTGGGGACTAACTACTCATGTTCCAGTTAAATCAGTGGGAAAGCATGTATGATTTCCTCTAAGCTCATCTTCACTGTGATTCCAGGAGAGGGGAGAGGGGAAGGGTCCCATCTAGCAGGATGCCAATACTTGCAAAGATTTAATTAGGATTCTGGATTGAACTACACATCCGAGACATGACTACATCCAGACTCCAAGGCGAAATAACCCAAAACACTCTATGGTATATATCTGCATCTCTCCCGAAGAATGCAATCTTTCTACGTCAGAAATATCAGCAGTATTTGTAATCATTAATAATCTTAATCACTTGCTTCAGTGAGAGCTACTTTCAAGTAACTTTTTCCCCCAGTATCTTTTGAGATGAATACATGCTGCTTGCACAAATAGCTTCTTCACATAATGGTGATAAAGAACTTTTACCACATGCTTTCAAACATAATGCTAACTTCCCAGCATTGTTAGTTTCAGTGAATTACTTCTTTCAATATAATTTAATCACACTGCGTGTGCACTTTCTTTAGATTGTTATGCAAAATACAGTTTCACCTTCAGATGTTTTTATTACATGCACTATTATCAAAACCGGTATTTCTGAAGCTTCCACTGACACCAAGATAAGAAAAAAGGTGCTGAATAGACTTGAAACTTAACACCTGAAGGAAGATACAAACAGATTAAACTATGACAATACCTAGTAGATAGGTAGCTCTTCCTATGTGCAAGTCTAAAACACTTTTCAGTGGTAGATGTCATTATCTATCCCATTCATAAAGCAAAAACACAGAAGGAATCAAGGCCTCCGGGCACCGTGTGTCAGTGTTTCCACCTTTGGAACTCCTACAGTCTGGACCAGATTTAAAGATCTTGTTCCATGCCAGTGTGAGACAGAGAACAGACCCTCCCATCAAAAGCTACAGGGAAATCCCCACAGCACAATTCTGTTCTGCTTTTTCTTGTTCTCCTAAGCAAACCTGACTCTATCAGAAATTTACTTCCTGTTTAAAATCCACTCCCACCCCACCCAAGAGGAACATTTAAACTATGTTAAATTTTGCACTGTGTATGCTAAAGAAATTGATCAATGAATACTTTCTTTCATATTCTGCTTAAGGTGTCAAAAAACTCAGACTAGTTACAATAACTGAAATATCCAGATTTTGTCCTTCTGCAATAATATAGGAGCACACGATTCCTGAGCACAGTAACAAATTTGTCAAAAGTTTTGATGACAGATAATCTATTTTCAACAATTTATCGATATAAAAAATAATTTCACTCCACACAATTTAGGGGTAATTTGTTTGAAGTTATGAAGAGTAACTTCAACTAGTTTCTAGTGTTTTTCTTAACAAAAAACTCTATTTCAGGAAAGGATTTTATGTGTCAGTTTCACTAAAATACTCTGGGATCAGATACTGAAGATGCATTAGCACCTAACATAGCAGAAAACTGCACTCCAGCCTTTGAGGAGGTCACAGCAAACCCCCCAGAGTCCCAGTGAGGTGGAAGGAGAATGTTCATGGTTCACAAAACAGACAAGAAATAATCAAAAAAAGTGTCAAATATCGTTCTTCTCTGACTTGTGTTTTTTTCTTTCTTACGATAAATACACTCATGGGTTGTAAGACAGCTTCATAATTCAGGCTTGCTCAAATCCTGAAAGCTTAGGCTTGGCAAACATTAGTGTTACTTTCTGACCTGGATAAAGAATAAATACAAACCCCAGGCTTGGAGCAAAGCGATTTTCATCCACAGATTAAAACTGAAAAAGCTTCTTCAGTGTATGCAGCACACACACACATGCACACACAAAAAGCCTTTCCAATATACGCAGCATGCAAAAAAACTAATTACAAAAGGTTTTCCTTGACATACCTAAAAAGTTTGGATGACAGTTTAAAGATATACATCTTTACTGGTCATAGATTCTCAAGCAAGTAATTGGGTTTCGTACATTCAAATAGAAAAGTGTCAGAGAACAAGCAGCCTAATAATGATAAGAATTCTAAACTGCCAAGGATTCTGCTCTCCTTTTCATTTCTTTAATTATGATATCAGACTGCCATACGCTAGCTAACGGAAGAATGGCAGAGCTGGAAAAGAAGATCATTTATATTAACTGAGATGAAACGAAGCAAAAAGATGATGAACTCCTACTCACTGCATACAGAACAGCATATTTGATCAATAACGGAGTTTTTCCTTCTTCTTCAGTAATTACTAAATGTGCACATTCAGATTTATAATGGAAGAGGTCATATGAGCAGTCCAAGGCTTGAAAGTAGGAATTATCAAGTCCAGCCATGATTCACAGGCTACCCAGTTGAGACAGGCATATTTAATCATTCACCATGCCATGGTTTGAGTTTGTTTCATAGAAGGCTTTCAGCTCATACAGCATCAGAAGAAGTGGCTATTATAAAGCAGAAGAAGTCAAGTGTCCCATGCATTCCAGGCTTTTAATTTCACTTTCACTGGTCCTTGGGACATATGAAATCATTTTGTTCCAAGAAATATGCTGCTGAAAATCCCTGTTGTAACCACCCACGTCAGAAATAATTCCAAGTATCTATTTGATTCTTCTGCCTAAAGCCTCCACTGCAAATACAATCTAACTATCAAATCAAGTCAAGGGATTATAGTCTTAGTAAGGTAAATCCCATGGGATTCACATGCACCTGCTGATGTACAATAGTGTAACACAGATAGAGCTATAGTGAATATACTTAATTTCTGGAAAATGTGTAAGAGAAAGGGTGGTAAACTATTTTTAAATGAGTCTTGCTTTAGAAAGGATTTTTCTAATCATAAAATTTAAAGAACACAACATTGAGATAAAGCAGTTATGTCATTATTATGCTGTAAGCTTGAACTAAACCCAGAAGCCCAACAATACATCTGTCCAACGAAATAATTTTAGTTTAATGGATGGGAAAAAAAAAAGATGTCTAAAGAATATGCTTAAGATAAACATACTATTCTAAGTCCTAATCATAACATTAAGGTTGCTCTTAGAATTACAATAATTTAGAAGATTATATGGTCAAAACATGGGTACCACAAAGAATGAAAATCCTCCTTTAAACTCAACAGCTCAATTTTGAAAATTTGTCCATTAAAAATCCTTTTAAAAAGGATTTTTATCCTTTTTATCCTATAGGTAGGACTGGCACACACTCTTGGGATTTCTGTTTTTTTTTGTTAATGAAGATATTCTCTCAGGACAGCATGTCAGAAGGTCACACTTGCAAGAAAATCTTTAAAAGCTGCTACACACTGAAAATGTAATTGTAGTTATAACTTATACAACTTTTTATAAAAAAATCCATAACTCACCTCAGGAAGTAAAAAAGAATCAAGAGTCTGCATGTTACTGTTTTTCTAAACAAAATTCTGCAGCAATACAAGATCGCATTTTTCTTTTTGGCATATTGTGATAAATATATGGGTTCAGAGAAAATAGCATTGTTCACTCCTCTGATAAAAAGAAAAAAAACACATTTGTGCATCAGCATTTACACATGCTATAGCCACACAGAGAATGAGTATCTGCAGCTTTAGTCTACTGCACTTACTAGGATACATTTTCAACAACTCTAAGTAGAGGTAATTCCATTCTGCTTGCACAGAAGATGTATACATGTTTGCATGTATCCATAACATCCTAGTCCAATCTAGTGAAGTCTTAGGCCATATTATCCAAATCTTGTGTACTCATTTACAAACATATCTCTATGAAAGAAGAGATCTTCAATTTCAAAAGCTGTTGTTGCCAATTGTGTTTACACATTGTAGAATATCATGGCAAATTTGCAATGTGACAGCAGATTTTTTTCTTATGACTTATTTATATAATAGAACTATAGGGAACAACTGACAAAGAAGAAAAGGCTTTTTGAACAGCCTACCTTAACAATTATATTTGTGTTTGTTTTAGTACCTCTTAGACACTTCTTTACTGCGGTGATGTCTGAATTATCTTCCATGAATAATGACAAGAACGGTAACATTGCAGTTGATATTCCTTTGAATCTGTACATCAGCCAAGTGCATTTGCCTGGATTCCTGCTATGTCTCTTAGTCTTCAGGGAACGTATAAGCAATTTTTACCTGCTGATGTATTTCTACATTGCAACTGATCTCCAGCTTTTGATTTCTTTAATTACAGATTGTCTATACTCTCAACGTGCTCTATCAGCAATCTTAAAAGCATAGCAAATATTTTTTGCATAATGCTCACGGTCTTTTCAAGAACTATTCAAAGTAAGCTTTGAGACCTTTAAAATGCTCAGTGTGCCAGGCCACAAAAGAAATGTTAAAATAAATTCTACGAAAACATACAGCTAGAAACAGAAAACCGCATAAAATGGCTTTTGGATTTTTTTCCATTAGCTGTCCTGTGCTTTTTACATAAGCTAAAGGAAGTATTTTGCAAAATTATTCAGACTTTTTCATGACAATAGGAGTAAAGGTTAAATAGGAAGGAGGCGATACTTGCAAAGAGCCAAATGTATCATTTTTCAGACCATCTGTGAACGGATAGTCGACTGTCATGCAAAACAAAAATTGGCAGGATGTGTATCAGTCAACAAGAATTTCTGAACAAAACGTCCATCTTCCAGCTTCCAGACCATTTATGACTGGGCCACAAATCAAGCAACTCAAAAGTAGCATAGAGAAATACTAATTATGCAAGCAATGCTTAGGCTCAGAAAAACAAAAACAAGAACAAAAACAACACAACAAAAGCCACCAAAAACTCCTCCCAAAACTTTTCTCCCCAGTCTCACAAAGATCACATACACCACTGGGTGCCCCAAATGTAAGGAAGACAACAGGGAATCTAAAGAAACCTGCACTCGTTACGAACCCAGACCTCTTAGTCCAGCTCCCTACTTGCAATGTCAACATCCTAGGGCTTGTTTCCTTCCTTGTTGTGGTCAGAGTTCCATTCCAGCTTCTTTCCTCAGCTTAGGAGAGCAGAGGGAGATACTACCTAAGAGCTTACCCCAGAAGCTCAGCTAAATTCCTGGAAAATACATATTCAACATGCCCCATCCAATTAATCACTGTAGCATTGTGGTGACCCAGTTCTGGGGGGCAAGAGTACGCACTGTACTAGTCTCCTTTCTTAGATAAAGAAAAAAATTTTCTCTCAATGCCATTTTGCTTGCATGTATCTGTAAAACAGAGTTTTCCAAGCAGCTGCTCAGAGCTTAGTGCAATAGGTCAGGAAACACATGGTTCACAGTGTCATAACTCAGGAAATGTCCAGTGCAAATATTTTTTTCCTGAGTGGCCAGCTTCTCTAGTAAGCTTGAATAAGGAATTAATTTAGGAGAGGGGAACCCATAAAGAATTGGTTCCCAATTTTCTGTTAAAGTGAGAAAAATCATCATTTTCCTCTGACTCTTAATTCACAAAAGAAGGTATCACCTGATAAAAAAATAAACTTCATCTTGAAGTCATTGTTTCAATTCAAAGTTATTGCTCTACTGAAACTGCAAGGCAAGATTCAACGCAATTTGAAAGTGAATGTTTAGTCAGTTACCTAAAATTGCTAAGCAACAATTTTGTGAAATTCAAAGGACTCAATATAGGAACAAAAATAGAAGTCTATTCAAATTCACTACAGAGGAGGTGAATATTCGGAGGAAAGGAATAATATTCAGGGTTATCAAATTAGAAGGCAGATTCCAAACAAATTAGTTTTAATCTCTATTTTCATTTCCCTACTGATTTCCCAGTAAAATATCCTCTGGCAGGAGAAAACATACACAAATATCTCACAAAAGCAGCTTGGAGAACACGTGTTAAAAACGCAGACTACAACAGAAGGATGTTTGCCTCTCTGCTGTGGCATCGTAATCAGAAGACGCTCTGTGTGTTGCAGAGGTCAGCCAGCCCAGCAGGTCTTGTTGCAACACGAGCACTAACCATGTCGACCTCTGGAAAGGACATCTGGGCAACTCCTGACAGCTCTCCAGATACAAGGAAGGAAAGCTGGTTGGTCTACGCTTCTGGTTTACTGTCACACAACCTTTTTTGATGACCTTAATTTTAACTGTAATGCTTTAGGTAGTAGGTTTCCACATGGAACTTCAACACTGAATTTGCACCTAGCTTCCTGTCATGGTTACGGGATATCATCAGATCACTGGCATCACGGTTCCAGGTGTGGTTAGCAATCCTGTTTGGGTTGTGTACCTCCCTCATTGGTCTTCTTCCAACTACTTAGAAGCAGTCTTTGCGATACTCGTGACCCAGTTGTGCCAATTTACTCCTGTGAAGAGCAGTCCATTGGGTTAAGCCACAGAGCCAAAAAAGACTAAATTCTTTACACCTCAATTATCGATTAGGATATCGCCATCATGATTTTTTTTTTCAGGTCTGGATTCTCAAGGAAAAAGTTCCACAAAGCTTTTCCAGTACAGAGAATGAGATGTTATAACCAAGAAAATTACTGAGTGCAAAATTACTGTAACTAGTACTAATAGCAATGTTTATGCCAACATACCCAAAATCAACTAGAAAAATACACAAATTCTCGGGTTTGACTTTAGACATGGGTGCTTCTTATGTACAAAGCCATAAAGAAATATATACCTTTTCAAAAGTAGGCTTGTAACCACTGATATAATATGAAACATTTAGTACAGTAGTAACACAGAAGTGCATTACCCTACTATCCACATAAGGTAGAGTCCACCTCGTCACCGCTGTCAGATATCACTCTCCTTTCACATAACATTCATTACAGCAAGGAAATCTCTCTCTGCCTGTCCTCTCACAATGGAAAAAGAAACAGTTCACACGTCTCCCTTACTAACCTCACTTAATTCTAATCTTCCCTTAATTTTTTCCATACTAATTTAACTGCATTCTCCAGAATCTGTTTTATGAAATATAACCGTATAATGCTAAATTATTATTCCTCTGGTCAGAATTAGGGCAAATCATGCCTGACCGTATAGCGGATATCCTTGAATGTGGAACTAAATATTCACATCGATTTGTGTGCAAGACTGTAACAACTGAGGAAATACTACATGTGATTAAAGCATAATTTATGTTTCTACATGCTTCTCCATTTCAGAGATGAGTGGGATCCCAGTGGGAGTGTACACCTTCATTATTTTGCATGGTACACCTCCCAAATCACACTACTCGGTTTAAGTGCTGAGTGCACCATACGGGCAGCAGTATGTGAAGCTACAGTGCCTCCTCTTGTCACTATCATACGATAGTGCATAGACACACGAACACACAAACACGCTCTTGTATCATTTGGTATGAAGTGTCATTCCCTTATTCCAATTAGTGCTTGTGCCAAAACAAACAAAATAAACCAAAAATACTGTTATACTGGGAGCTGGCTGATAGTTTGAATACCTGCATAACAGCACCACTGGTCACAACATAAAATAAACTGAGCAGTCCTCACTAAAAACTTTTGCTGAACTTTCTCATGCTAATTTTAGCCTTTTTAAATAAGCAATCAGTCATAATCAATCAGTGCTTGATTTATCAGAATGGAAAGGCCTCCACATGACCCACTGTGTAATCTGGGTATCTATGAAACATGAATTATTACTTTTAGCTGATTGTTCTCTGTCTAATAATGTGACAGTAATCAAAGCAGGGCTAATGTGTCCAGTTCAGACTCCACAGGACTCATCTGGCACAACTTCAGTACTTATGTAGCTTTCAAGAGAAAATATGTCATTCTGCAAATCACAGCTGCACTTTACAGAAGTCCATTTCTATTTGTTATTGCTGTTACTATTAGGATAGTTTACTGTAGACAAATACCTGCAGCACCTCTGACCAGATGAGGACTTTCTGTATTCATTTCAGTGGCTCATTTTCGCATCAAAATTTCGACACTGATTATCCTCATCCGCACTCAATTGCTCTACAATCAAGGTTTGGCAGCTTTATATCAGAAGCGGTCAAATACAGAACAATACAAAACTACAAACAAAGTACAAAGGGTCTACAATAATTTATTCCAGGCAGTGATCATGAATGCAAAAATAGCCAAGTCAAAGTAACTGAGACATTTATACTGTAAAAGGATTATGCACATTGTTCTGTACGTCTTTTCCAACACTAATGCATAACTAATGCATCTAATTAGTGCACCAATGCATAACTGATTATGAGTGGAAAGTATCATAAAGCTTTCTACACATAGATTAAAGGCCACGATTAAGAATGGAACTTGACACCGCCATAGACAGTGATGCAACTGCATGACCATAGATCCAGATCTCACAAACCGTATTAGATGCATCATCAACAATGGAAACTATTTGTCAGGGGTAGTGTGTGGAAGTGGCAACAGCAAGTACTTTCGAATGCCCAGGCATGTAATCGCCTTAAAGGTAGACACCGCTTGCATTTAGCAGCTTCAACTAGCAGTTAATGGTGCAGGTTTTGTGCCTGCTTTGCTAAGAATCTCCTGCAGCTGCAAAGGACTGTCTGATCACTTCTGCAGACATTCTAAGAGCTACGGAAAAAGCAGAGGACACCAGAAAACTGCTGGATAAACAAGCTGATCAGTTTTGCTTCAGAAAAAACATGGGCAATTTAGATTCTTTCTCTGAACCACCAGTGTTCTTTGATAGGGTATAAGCTACAAAATGCAGAGGCCTTACGAAGTTCTCTCATATGAACAACACTCGAGTAAATAATTCAGGTCAAAGTTAATTTACCACCAGAGATATGTTCAGGCAACTAACTGAAAGGGACAATACATAAGCAATTCATTTTTGTGCAGATGCTTTGAAGCTTCAAGCTGTTATTTTAATTACTCTTTTAAATCACTAGAATTATAAAGAATAAAAGCATCTTACCTCCTTTACTAGCATGGGACCCACTTTCCTACATACAAATCATGTTTGTCAGAGATACACCCCCAAAGACTCTTTTTTCCTACTTCTTTCTCACTTTCTCTCCTCTCCCTTTCATATGTGTTTTAAAAAACAAACGCTTATACTGAAGAAGCCAGGCCCTCCTGCCAACCACAAGCTTCCATCCCACTCCTATCCTGTCTCATAATATGTCACCTTGTTCTTGTGAAAAATGGTACATTCTTTACAGTGCAGATCAGCATGCTGTAGGAGGAGGAAGGCAGCTTTGCAGCATGCTGGAAATACCAAAGTACCCAACTTGAAATGGGATGACAGAGTTGTTGGAAAAAAGCTGCCATGTTCATGAGCAACTAATATATACATCTGTTTGTTTGTGATTAAGTATTTGCTTCTTGTCTAACATTCGTTTTCCATGTCAGGAGATTCTGGGTCTCTAATTTTATTTGAGGAAGAAATATGCTTCTGTAAGTTCTTTTAGCATTTCTGCTAAGAGTATAAAAATATGCAGAGTATACAAGATTAATTTAGATCTTGAATTTAGGTTTTCTCAAAACAATCTCCCTGAAGCCCATGTTCAGTAGAACTGTTTCAAAATAAAATGATCAATTTAACATTAACTATTTATTTTAAAATTGTGTTAGACATTCTTAGTAAAGCAGAAATTTGTTTGCTACGCTTTTAGGTACTTTTTGTTTTATTCATTATTTACCATGGGCAAATCATGCCTGACCAATTTAGTGGCCTTCTATGATGGAGTGACTGCATTGGTTAACAATGGAGGAGCAAACGATGTCATCTGCCTGGACTTCTGTAAGACCTCTGACATCATCCCACACAACATTCCTGTCTCCAAATTGGAGAGACATGGATTTGATGGATGGACTATTCAGTGGATAAGGAATTGGCAGGACGGCCACATCCAGAGAGTTGCTGTCAACAGCTGAACGTCCAGGTGATCAGTGACGAGTGGTGTCCCACAGGAGTCCATATAGGGACCAGTACTGTTTAATACCTTTTGTAAGGTAATAGACAGTGGGATTGAGCACACCCTCAGCAGGTTTGCAGATGACACCAAGCTGAGTGGTGCAGCTGACACTTCACAAGGAAGGGATGCCATCTGGAGGGACATGGACAGCCTTGAGAAGTGGGCCCATGCGAACGTCATGAAGTTCAACAAAGCCAAGTGCAAGGTCTTGCACCTGGGTCAGGGCAATCCCAAACATGAATATAGGCTGGGCGATGAGTGGACTGAGAGCAGCCCTATGGAGAAAGACTTGGGGGTACTGGTGAATGAAAAACAGAACACAAGCCAGCAATGTGCACTTGCAGCCCAGAAAGCCATTGTATCCTGGGCTGCAACAAAAGAAGTATAACTAGAAGGTCGAGGGAGGTGATTCGCACCCTCTACTCCGCTCTCGTGAGACTCTACCTGGAGTGCTGCATCCAGCTCTGGGGTCCCCAGCACAAGAAGGATGTGGACCTCTTGGAGTGGGTCCAGAGGAGGGCCACGAAGATGATCAGGGGGCTGTAGCACCTCTCTTACAAAGAAAGACTGAGAGGACTTGGGTTGTTTAGCCTGCAGAAAAGGAGGCTCCAGGGAGGCCTTAGTGCAGCCTTTCAGTACTTAAAGGGGGCTTATAAGAAAGATGGGGAGAGACTTTTACAANACTTAAAGGGGGCTTATAAGAAAGATGGGGAGAGACTTTTACAAGGGCATGTACTCATAGGGCAAGGGGTAAGGGCTTTAAACTGAAAGAGGATCCATTTAGATTAGATAGGAGGAAGAAATTTTTCACTCAAAGGATGGTGAGGCAGTCGCACAGGCTGCCCAGAGAAGCTGTGGATGCCCCATCCCTGGAGGTGTTCAGGGCCAGCTTGGGTGGGGCTTTAAGCAACCTCATCTAGTGGGAGGTGTCTCTGCCCATGGCAGGGGGGTTGGAACCAAATGATCTTTAAGATCCCTTCCAACCCAAGTCATTCTATGATAATATGATTCTACAAAAACAATAGGGCATTATTTCCCTAATTTGGCTTCATCCATACAACTGCCCAAGATCTGAAATGAAATTTGAATCTCTTCTAGTCACACAGAGCACTTTCATAGTTTATGAATATTAACATGTACAAGGACTTGCACACAAAGCAAGCAGCTTCAGTAAATGAACACTAAAAAATGTTTTTTTCTTTAAAAATCAGTGCATGATATTCTTACTGATCTTGAGATTGTGCTCTGATTCTGTGCAAAACAGAGAAAAATAAAAGGTAAGGAGAAAAAGAAACAGTAACATGTTTGAAGGGACTGTGCAAAGACAAACCAGGCAAATTCACAAGTTCTACAAGCAACAAATGAAATAAATAACCTTATTATATTCCATGTGATAAATTGGTTTTTATAAAGTGCTATTCTATGGGTGCTGATAGATTATACCATTGTTAATTAATTCCTGTAATATCCTGCAACAATATTTTTATTGTTAAACTACAAATGACTGGTGAGTATTTAGGCCGGAAATTCCTTTTCCACATTAATAGTCTCATGAAACAGACTCAGAAGAGAAGGAAATCACTCCTAAAGAGGTATGTTGCTCACTGTAGCTTACTAGAGTTCCACTTAAAGATTATCTAACTCTCATCACAAAGCTGAAAGAAGAGATTGGAGGACATTCATTAGGCTGAGATTGTTGAAATTAAATTTTTGTAGGAAGTTTTCTCTACAGAAAAGAAAAAGGCAGACATCAGAACAGAGCTGTTAGATAACCTCTGTGTTGCTTGTGGGAGCTGTCTCTGATTCAACCAGAAATCAAGAACCACTTTTCTAGAGGCATGAGGAAACAGCTCAGGTAGCTAATGCCCCTGAGCACGCATATGTTCTTGATTGCTCAAGGTTGACCCATCACTTTGAGAAGCACGTAGCTGAACAGAAGTGCTCAGGAGCAATGAAAGAGAGTCTGAGAAAATGAAGATGGTAATTCAGGATGAATAAAGAATATGTGTCCCTACAACAACAACTTCAGTTTATACTAGTTTACAGCTAGTCAGGAAAACTGGTATCTTACACTGTTCTAGAGAAGGATGCTTGCATAACTTTTAGCAGAGTTCTCTTCCCTAAAGAATGAGCTTTACAACAATGGAAGAAAGCTGTTAAGACTGGAGAATAAAGATGACTTTGGCTTACCTGTTTCTATGGTAGAATATCTTAGTATTATTACCCTATTTTTATGAATTGGGAAGAAGAACAAAGGTATGGAGCAACCTATTAATGGTGACAGAGCACTACAACTGCAGCAGCCTATGAACTATCCAGCCATCCTTCACATCCTTCAAAAGAGAAAGGACATATAAAGGACACAACAAGCTCTGTTTATTCCTACCATGCACATTATCACTCATGCAGGCACCAAGCTGTCCATCTGGGGTGCTTTATTTAACTTTCTTCTACTTTCACTTCATACCTCTATTTACCTTTATCTTGTTGCTAAAATAAACATGTAATATGCTAATTTTCTGGAAGGGTGTAGTCAAAAACATGCATACGATATATAGAGACTAATATTTAACTAGACAGATGGACTAAAAAAATAGGACAAGAAGTACAACTTGGCATCATATAAGCAGCTACTTGTAAAATAACTAAAATTAATGGCATCAAAAACAGTAAATTATGAAGAAATGCTGAAGGGCATAAGAACTTGAGCCATCCTGGTTCAGCGATCAACTCCATATGCGCAGGAAGCTCGGCATGCTGTAGGACAATGCAGTGGTGCCCACCACTTCCTTTTTCAGCAGCTCATAAATTACTGCGGCCTATGTTGTGATGGGGCAAACCAAGCTTGAGCTATTCTCTGGGCCCTGCTAGCCCTATATGTGTACATCCTGCACCCAGATAACAAATGAACCCTACAGATGAGGGTGACCTGGCAACGTTCTCAAGGCCCCTGAAGCACAGCGTTGATCCCCACACAGTGGGGATGGACCACACTGAGAATTCTGCCAACATGCACTACATTCAGACTCCAGCCAAAGAGGGAAGCACACCGAGACCTAAAGCAGCCAAAGTACTCAAACAACCCTCACATTTGGCTTCCCATCCAGCACACTTGCTGGCTGCAGCCTGCGGACGGGACCAACATAGGCAGCTTTCCCCCCAGTTTCTTATCTGAAGAAAAGCTAAGCTAGCACATGCCCTGAGAGAGCTGTTCAGAGCTTTGCATACTTATCAACATACAAACTTATCATTACATGGTGACACTAATTATAAAATATTATGGCCAGAACTCTTCACAAGAGACAATTAAATATTCCTCATGCCTGGCTCTGGTAGAGTGCATGACTGTAAGGTTTTCTGATGTGTCTGTTAATGTGCTTGCCTTGATGCATCTCCGAACAGTTAAAACTGGAAGATGGAAAATTGAGAAGAGCTAAGAGATCTTGCCCTGGGAAACCAAACCAAACCAAACCAAACCAGCCAGAAACAGACTTCAGTGAACAGTGAGAATATAAGATACACAGCCGATTCTTACCTCCTAATGTTCTCCCACAAACTCTAACTGTTTTCAGCTCCTGAAGCTATTCTAGTTTCCCTGTCTAGTAATTCCCAGTGACTCTCACTTGCATGCAGCCATCCACATTTTGAACCTTGGTAAATCTCTTTCATTCACAATGGCCTTCAGCAGAATCTCACAGGCCTTCTACACATTGCACAAAGAACCACAAACTTGTGTTTGTTTTGAACCTTGGCCTCATGAAATTCATCTGATGCTTCCTACCTTTGGCATCAGAAAAGGCAACAAATGCCTATTAACTCTCCCTATGGAATCCATGATTTTACAGAATTTTTTCATCAACCCTTCAAGTCATTTCTTTTCTGCATTTCAAATGCACAGAAGCCTTTTTATACTTCCAATCATTCTTGATTGCAATCTCTGAACCTTCTTTAGTTCTCATTCCCTCATCTCAAAGATGATGTATCACTACTGTACATAGTATTCAGTACACATTCAAATTCTGAATATATACTGTGATAGTATAATAGTCTTCCCTACTTTGTTCTCTACTTCTTTCCTAACCATTGCTGATGTTGCCTTTACATTCTTGGCTGCTGCTGAGCACTACGATGTTTTAATAGAACTATCTGTTATAATCCTCAGATCTCAAACCTGAACAATAATGCTCAGCACAAAGACTATCCTTTCACACCTGAAGTTTGGACTGTTTTTACTCATGTGCATTCACTTAGTATTTATCAACATTGAATTTCACCTGCTATTTTATTTATGTTCCATAAAGAACTATATTAAATGGCACACTTCATAATTATCTGCAGCAATGAGGCCAAGAACCAACTCAAAAAAGAAAGAAAACCATAAAACTCATTTGTTACTCAGACCTGATTCACTGAGGGAACATGTCCATCTCAATGAAAATCTTCTTTTTGTTTTTTCATCAGCCAGCAGATATAAGCAGACTTTTTATGCAGAACTAGCATAAACAGCAATACAAAAAAGTACTCATAAGAATATTAGAGATGTATCTTCCTTTTTCAGTGCTTTGAAATTCCTTCATTCAATTGCATACTTGTAGATTTTATTTTCTCTCACACTTATGTGACAAGAATTGAGAAGCTGTAATTTTTAATTGTATCGGTCCTAGTGGAAAACAGATTTTTTTTACTTTTACTGTATTTTGTGAACCATTTGTAAATATATGCGAAGTAATTCATAAAACAGAATGTGTCACTGATTCTTTGGTAATGTCTGATTCCAAAGGCAGATGACATTAATCACTTCAAAAAAATTTACTAAATACCAGTTTGTGTAAGGTTTATAAAGTTCCTAAAATTGAATGTAACTCTTTCAATCACCCAAAAATCAAAGGAAGTATACAAAAGTAATAGGAACACTCATCCATATTGTCCAGAAATTATTTTAGCATGATGCCTACTCACTCATAAAGCAAATGCCCACAACTTTAGACATAGTGGATAAATGTGACAGACATAATGTTAAGCAGTATAAATATAATTCTGATCTAAGTCAGCAAGAAAAACTATCATTGGTTTATACAGTGGTCATCCAAAATCTTGCTGAACAGTTTGGCAATCTTAGAGTCCATAAAAAATAGGCACAAAGTTCACAAGTTTCTTGAAGGTATGTAGTAAAGTATGAAGTCATCACTTGTTAAGATTCATGTTTATTCTAAAAGGTATTCCTCAATACATTCTCACTCTTTCCTTCTTTAATGTAGATATGATGAAGGTTACTGACAATTCCCCAGAGTGGGGTGGTATATAAGCAGCTAAAAGATGGTTTTACGCTCTGATGACACATCTTGCTTCATGGGCCAAAATTTTCAGACTGCCACAGCAGGAAATGCAACAGAGTGGATGTACCAGAACACCCTGACTTAAGTTGTTTGTTCTTTCTGGTCACTTTTATGGGTCAATTTCTTGGTGACCTGTTGATTTGCAGTAAATATAGACTTTTCATTAAATTTGGAAATGTTTTTTGTTAAGCAGAAGGTTGTAATACATAAGGACTTCAGCAACAGTTCTTTTCAAGTGAGAGTTTGGTGAATGGATTTCCTTACTTTCGTTCTTTTTTTAATGTCATTTGTTTCAAGTTGCTTTTGAATGTAACTGAACTATGCATTTACGTTAACTCAGTCATATAATCACAATTCCAGCATTCTACATTGCATTTCTGTGATTCTGTGATTTGCGAGATAAAACCAGTGTTTGAATTTCTCCTGTAAAAACAGAGGGTTAAATACTGTTTGTATTAATTACAATAATATAGTAATTTTTGCCTTTAGTACAGTTTATCATAATTTCAAATAGTTTTAAGAAAAACCTTTAAATTAAATGAGTTACACATTACAAATATTTCATATTAGCCTCATAATTGGAAGCCAAGGCTTCAGCCAAGATGATAAGACACCAAGCAAATTAAAGTAACAAATCAGGCTATTTAGGATTCAGGTAAATAAGTTCCTAAGAAATATTTACCTTCTGAGACCTAGGTATCTTATTGTTATCTCTCTTGGGTACAGTAAATTTTTCTCACCTGGTGGACTCCCATGCCCTGCTGCAGCTGTAGCAATAGCAAAAGCAGAAGCAGGAGAAACGGCACAGTGGCTGTTGTCAGCAGTTTGCACTGTAACAAGAACAGACAGAGAAAGGTCAACAACTACTGTACACTTTTAATCTTTTCAGGTTAAGTGACAATAGTATTTGAAGTCTTCACTAATGTTCATACATTGTGAACATCTTCTGTTTTCACTGTCACAGGATTTTACGATAAATGAAATAAAAATACCACAATGATATTGGTGAATTTTATTTCCAAGTTGATATAATTGATGTTGCTATGGAAAAAAATTAAGACATTGCCAAGGAGGAGGAATAAGCATCACCAAACAGAACAAGAGAAACAATGGTACAGAGCATTAACTGTAACAAAAAATCATGTTAAAGGACTAAGCATATCAACTAATCATGATGAGATTTACAAATTTTCCCAGATCAAGATGAGTACAGTTCTGCAAAATTTAACAAACTTTCTATATAGGAAGTTCTGTGAACTTTCATTCTGATCAGTACTTGGATAGTACAGTACTTTTCCTCACAACTTCCAGCTCCAAAATCTTGCCATCCCACTGCTAACACACCCAATAACAAAAGATTACTATTGGTTTAGTATTAAAGTGTCTCAATAACTTACTAACAGTTGAGAAGACTCTGTTCTGTTTTTGTTTTTATGATCCCAGGCATCAAACAACTGCCTTGAAATCTGGCTTGTGTGAGATGACAGCATTTTAAGTGTTCATGGACATAGCTCACAGCTCTGTTAATGATTTTGAAGAGCCATGTGAGAGCTATTTGAAGAGCTCCAGCTCTCACTTTTCCTCTTCAACCGAGAAGTTTATTCAAATTTTGGAATGAATAATGTGACACCATCTGTAAATTTTCAGTTTCATACAAGGAAACAGACACAGTCATTCCCCATTGACAATACTGGGTATTGTGTTTTTCATAATCACATATGGTGTCCAAAATATGTCCTTTTGGTAGCTGAAAAAATCTGTAAAGGTCTTAAGAATTCTGTGAGAATAAGACTGATTCAGTATTAGCCCCAAACTCCAGTACATCCTGTTCAAGCTATTAAAGAACATTTCATCATACACAAAGATCCAATATGCTTCCAGGTCTCTTTGTATTGCTAATTGACTGGCATAATTCACATTTTAATGGCTTTTATGTTTATACCTGAGAAATAAGGAAAATACTAGCAAAACACATTAGTCAAAGATTATTCTTTTCTAATATTCTGTGAAGATTACAGCTACAGTACTTAAACTCTTTAAAGTTACAGAGAGCAGAAACTTAAGTTTCTTACCTCCTGATTGACGATAGCGGAGATGACGTGGTGTTGAAGGGGATCTACATGGGGAAAGTTCTGTGGCATCCACTGCTGAGGTGCTTTCAGGAATAGTCCTGTCCACTGACACAGATTCTAGAACTGCTGCTTTAAAAGAGAATGGATGTTAATACTGGGATGATCACTCATAATTTACAACTCATTAAGAGGTCATTGGGAAAGAAGATATGTGGTTTTAAGATATGCTTTTTTAATGCACAGAGCATAGTCAGATTAGTTTGTCTTAGATATGATTAGTTTGTCTTAGATTGTCTGCTGCTCTGCAGACAATATATAACATGTGGGTGATTCAGGACTCTCAGTTTATGAACATCAAAAGATAGAAAGTTTGCAAACAATCAACTTTGAACAATCTGTACTGTACTGCAATGATACAAAAGAATTTGTGTGTCAAAAGGGGCTTCACTGAATTAAAAAATGGTCATTAATTAATAGCACTTTATACTAATGTTTAAATATCAAACCTAACACACATAAATATTAGTTAACACAAAATTATTTACGTTTAATCTGTGTTTTATAGTTGTTATAGAATGGTACATTTAAATGGTACTGCTTTTGGAACTTGCCATGCAGCTTTTGCGTTAAGAAGATTCAGCAATAATTATCCTCTGGAAGGAAAGTTTTGTACCTATGACATAGCCACACAAAAGCTCATAAATAAAGAACTTGGTGCAAAACAGCAAGTTGTCAGTTTTAAAAATAGCTTGGTTACGACTGCAATTTAAGTCAGCAGAACATGCAGTGGAATGCATATGTAATAAGGATATCTGAACTCATAAGTTTCATATGAGCTCAGGAAAAAAAGTCCTTGCTGGATAACTATCTATAATCAGGAAACTGCCTAATAAAATGGCTTAACAACACTGGAGAGCTGATTAGCCCATGGAGGCGTTCTTCTGTCAGAAGCATAATAAAAGGAATGGTCATAACTACAGAATAGCAGAAAGAATACTTCCTAAATGAAGAAAAAAAAAAGTATTTTCAAAAAGCTGATAAAATGTATTCTACGTTTGATATGAATGACAACTATGCCTGTAGCATAAGTACTATAAATATATAAAAATATAAATAAACTTTGGAAGTGGGGGAAGGACGTGAAAATTCCAGAATGTAGATGGACCACATTCAACAACAACAACCTCTACCATAATAATATGTCCTGGGAAACTGAATTTGTACATTTATATTGCATTTAGAGTAAGCCACCTTTGTTTTTCTGGAAATCTGGCAGTACCAGAGCAACAGTATTAACTGTAATGAGGTGGTGGCTCCTGATTAAGTAGAACTGGTCTCCTTACCCAGAAAACTTCAGAAACAAAGAACCATGTTTGAATGATGTGTAAAGTGTAGACCAGCATTCTGTAGTTCTTCTGATACTCGTTTCCATTCTCCTTGTGAGATTTCTTTTTAAACTTACTCCTTTTCCCGAACATGCTATAAGCAGCCTTGTGACAAAAGGATTTTCCCCTGGAGAACTGAGCTAGCTGCTTGCAAATTCCTTCAAACTGTGTGCAAACTGTTCAGCTGGAGATCCCCAAAGGGACCAGAGACAGCCACTTAGCATTTATATGAGGTTCTTGCCATTTCCAAATGTTCCTCATGCTGCCCAGATGACAATTCCAGCTTTGACAGACTGGAATGCAACATGCAAATACCTCTGCAATAATGCCTGGTGCTAACAGTAGGCCAGAATAACCTATTCTTTAGCAGGTGTACACTTAGTGTATAACAAAAAATGTTACATCTAAGACTGAAGTTACCTGTGTACAATTCATCTTAATGTATGGCTTATGTTTTGGAACATACTATCACACTGATTGTGGTGTTACCCTAGCATACAAGAAGAATTTACCCAACTCTCCGTAGTAAATAATATACTTTATTTTGTACGTTAGAGTCTATTATGCAACTCATTTAAAAACATCCAGCATACAGAAAAATCATGTTTAAACGTAACAGCCAACCAGCATTTTATGAAAACATGAAGAATTGTCAAGCATATGCTCCTTGATCACTCATGTGGCGAACTTGCCTGATGAAAAGATTGTGTGTTAAATAATACACTACATCAGTAGGAAGGACACATAATGCTTCAATCATATTTTTCTTAGTTTACATTTGGTAATCTTTCTCTTCTTTCCTCTTTGTTTTTTTCCATTGTTACAGTGTTTGTAAATAAAATTGAGCTATATTCTGCTCAGATTTGCTCAGGTTGCAACTCAAGCCCTGTAGGACCATTTCTAAACATGAATTTAGGAATAAAAGAGTATTTTTGTATTTCCTCATTTTCTGCTTACTGTAACAACAGTATAAAAAATTAGGATATACTTTTATTCCAACTGAGAAGACCATCCCTCCATTCCCAAACAGCAATGAGAAATAACTACTCCCTTGTGCATACTACGAGATTAGAGCTACTTTCTTGCTTTGAGCAAGATTAGAGTTGCTTTCTCGTTTTGTCATCTATTCCCTGCCCGAGGAAGCAGTGGAGTTGCCACCCCTGGAGGTACTTAAGAGATGTGTGGATGTGCTGCTTAGGGACATGGTTTGGTGATGGACTTGGTAGTGTCCATTATGGTTGGACTTGATGATTTTAACTTTTTTTTCCAACCTATATGATTCCATGATTCTATGTACAACGTTCCCATTCCAGATGCCCACAGTGAGGTTTCCATCAACTAGCTTTATCCCCCTGAAAGTAGTACCTATTCTAAGATGTCTTACAGAAGCCATAGAGGAGAACAGGCATTTGCACAGGAGCAATTAATCTTTTTTAGACATCTACCTTCTGGATTGATAACAATCAAGTAACATGAATCTCACCAATGCACCAAGTGCTAATATACATTATTTGTTATTAAATTTAGTATCATTTGTTATCAAATTAGTGATGAAATCTTTCTGGAAAAGTGGCCCTGTTATGTAAACATATTAAAGCTGTTAGGTTTTTACATTCCTGTTTCTTTTTAACTCAATATTTTACTTCATCGGACAATTCCAAAATCTTTAACCCTCAGGAAATGCAACTGGCATCAAGTATTTCTGTCTGCCCTTTTTCCCTAACAGTCTGCTGACATGAAAACAGACAATATCTTTCTGCCATACTGCTATTCGTACTAAAAAGAAGAAACAAAGCAGTGGAAATGCATCACAGCCTCTCCTAGAAATGAAACAGAGAGCAGGGTATGTTATTTCCCAACACGGGTTACTGTGATCATGAAAAAAGAAAAGAAAGAAGAAACAACTGCTCCGCAGTAATCTAGTAAAAGTTAAGCTTTCATTAGAGACTACTTTATTTAACGAAAGTAATATTCAGTATTCTGTAGATATAGAATACCTCTTCGAATGCTTCTCCTCAGCTTGTTACAGAGGTCAATGCGAGGGTTCTCCAAGCTGTCCTCTATGGAGCCAGGGCTTTGCTCAGGAGAGGACGGCCCTTTGCTAAGGTCCAGCGGTACTTTGCTACCTGTTGGTGGAGGGGAGGTTGCTGGGCTATAGGTCGAGGTAGGACTGCTTGCCACAGATGAAGTAGTGAGATCAAGGGCACCGATTCTTGAATTCAGAGGTGAAGTCAATGACAATTTTCGAGTTCTGACAGGTGAGGAAGTTCTGGAAAGTGACAGTGGAGGAGGAGAAGAAAATTTGCGACAGAGATGTGGTGACTTCCCATCAGCTAGGTACTCTCCTCTATTGTTTTGACTGGTAGCAAAAAATAACTCCAAAGACCTGAGAGTAAGAAACAAAAAAACAACATCATAATAACAAATGCAAAACAGATTTAAGTGAAAACACTTGCAAACAAATTTTGTGCATGCAAAATCTGTATGACACTTAGTCCTCAAAGCCTGGGCAGAAAGTTGAGGCAGACTTATCTAAAAACTTACATCCTATTTACAAAGAATGAACTTTCTTCTTAGCTTATTTACATAACAAAAAATCATGGTTAAAAACAAACAACACCCTAGTAATTCTGTAAGAAATTTATCATAGAAGAAAAAAAAAAAAACAGAGCTCACCTGACTGGAATGGAAGTGAAAGGCCGTCTGTATATGTCTGAAAGTTTTTCCAGTACAACAGCTGCAGTAGTAAATATGCGGTAAGTATGTAGGAAAGTATTCAGAAAATCAATACTTAGAAATCGCAAGTCTGTTAGCCTCTCCAAAAGGCGTTCAACACTTGCGTAACGGATTTGAGGTACTTTGCACGAATTCAGAGTTTTGCTGAAGCAGATATCAATGTCATCTCTATGAAGACGAGCATCGGACCTACACAAAAAATTAAATTAGAACATTTCACCAAAGAGGAAGAGTGATTATGGTACAACAGCAGTATCACTTTAACTACTCCTGTCAACATAGAACTAGGAAATATATACTGCATGTTGGTATTTTATCAACACAAGAAAACTCTTCATTTGTGGGAAAACCTGCTTTCATTCAGTTATATTTTATATCATAATTGAAGCCATTCTAATTTCATTTTTGTCAAATAATTAATTTACATTTTAAAATCTAAGAAACCATTAATGAAGCCTAAATTTCTGAAATGGAACAGGAGGCAGAATTGTTGCCATTTGCCTCTTTAAAGCTGTTGTGGCATGTGGACCTACAGCATGAGAAGCTTTCTGTAGCATAATTGTGAACTGCTTGCAGTCTTTTCTGCTGGGATCTGACTTTACAAAATAAGCTAGTGGATGTCAGCAAAAGACAGCAAAATTAACCCCTTCGTTAAGCTTAAATCTTACTTACAAGGTAACACCTGCAGTTCCAAGAATTACTTTTTTTTAAAAAAAGAAAGAAAGCAAACAGGAACAGAATGAAACATCTCAGCCTTCAAATCAGAAAACCCCCTCCAGGGGGTTTGTTTCTGTGGAAAAAATTGGACTATTTTTTGCTTGGACATCACAACAAAAATTAATCATATACATAGCCCTACTCATGATGTTTTTTTTTCAAATTTGGTTTTGCTTGATTTTATTTAGCTGATGGTTTAGTTTGTAGAAAAACAGGGTGGACACTAAGTACAGCATATTTCTATACTGCTTTGTCTTTTCAGGAGTAAAGATAAGGTTTTCTTAGGTTACATCATCAAGGTATTCCACACACTTCTACACTGCATTACATAGAATACAATTCTTCTTTCTTAAGTTGGGTCCTCAGAAAAGTGGTAAAAAAAAAATTTGTTTCATGTAAATACATTCATCCAAAGACATCTGATTTCCTATCATACTTTAAAAGCCAGTGCACGCTAAAAATCAATCCAATGAGTAAAATCTCAGAAATCTCAGAGCAAATCTGTATATGTTGTTAAGATCCTGTATGTTTTTTAGAATTAAGATTTCTTTTTCTTGACTTTAGGATTAAGACTTTGCTGTACTCTACAATTTGAAAAGAGATGAATTTGTTGTTAACATTCAGTAGGTGTTAAAAGACTGAAGAGTTCCTGGAATAAAAATGAAGACAATAGAATGTCTTCTTTCCAAGGATTAAAGGTATGTGCTCTAACTCCGTATTCACAGATGGGTACGTTCTATTCGTTAACATTTATATTGGATATTAGTGTGTATAACTGATGTAAATACAGAACTGTAGAGGATCCCAAAATTATGTTAGAAAGTTGGAATCAACTTGGAATCAACTGAAAAATTGCTTACAAACAAACATGACTCTTCTAGAAAAATAAATAATTGAAAGAATGCAAGAGTGAAGGAAGCAGGTTTACAGATAATGAGGTTACTTTGATGTGAACAGTTAAAATTACGAGAGAAAATAATTTTTTCTCAGAAATAAGAAACAAGGAAAAGAAAAATTTTGGCTTGTACAACAAAATACTTTGGAAAAAGATACTTGTCTGCCCTCAACCTAAATTTTGCAGACATTTTTAAAATGTATTCAATAAAATTATGAGTGGTAGGACAGAGAATAAAAATCTAATAGAGAATTAAATTACTCATCTGAAGCATAACTGAATGCAACTTCACACATAAGAGAAATATCTGAGCTGTAATCCTATGCAGTCCAACACCGTGAATTGAGATTTTACCATTTTGAGTTATCCCTATCATTTCACGAATCAGATTGAAAAAGATACATGCTGGGATGTAGAGTTAATTCTATTCAACAAAAACAAAACAAAACAAAACAAAAGGCTTTATTTTCCCAAAACACATTTTCTTTTCATAAAACTTTTATTAAAAAAAAAAAAAGCTATTTTGTTCACTGGAAAAAAAATGCTGCACTTACTTTATCATATGTGGCACTGTGACTTTAGAATTTTCTTCAAACACTATGGTCATTAAACCATTGCACCTTATGTTATCAATGCACTGTGAAAATAAATATTGAAAACTGTTAACATCAAAACACATTTTAACTTCCGCACTGTTACTATCACTGTAAGCCTAAACCATAGCTTTCGCAGGCCTGAATTGGCTGGTAAAAGGTATTTTCATAGAAGAAAAGCAGTGGTGAAGGAATTATAGTGGACATCATTCTCTAGTCTTTTCCCTTTGATTTGTACAGCTGCAAGTCCATGCATCTTTACCAACAAGCTCAGAGAAATCAGCTCAGAATCTTTTTTACACATGATTAAGTATTTTGAGTTAGAAATTAAATAGCCTGGAAGTTCCTTTGAAAAAGAACAAAATTAAATATCTCCAGCACCTCTTGAAAAATCAATACTGGAAGTAAGTTAGAATATTTTATACGTAAAGTGAGAGACAAATAGCTTCTAAAAACAGATATTTATTGTAAAAACAAATTCAAATTGTGTTATTATTCTGAAATACAGCTATAAAGCTGCTGTCTGTGGAGTCCATTGCAAACTCTTGTATAAAGTATAAACTCTTGTATTAGGTATTAGGATCTGGAAAGACACTGCTGGGACATTTTAACAGAACACATTGCTTTGAAATTACAGGCTGTCCTGTGGCAAATGGAAATTTACAAGTTAGGGGTGCTTAAACTATTATTCAATCCCCAAAACAGCTGAGTGCTGGTGGTGCATAAGTACAGCTCAAAGCTATTTGAACAGCATTTTCTGCTGGTTTATACTTTGATGTAGTCGAGATAACACAACACCACAGACCTTGATCTTAGAAGTCATCAGACTGTCCACTGGTGGATCAGGCTTTTATGGTCTGCAACAAGCATCTCATACATAATACTACAGGACTACACTATACTATACAGATCCTATCTTTATAGCTAATTTATCAGTATAACAGGGATCCATGACCAAAGGACAAGCTCACATTAGAAGAGAGGAGACTTCTTCAGCATCAACAAAAAATGTGCATTTTTCATAAGTATATGGTTTGTACAAAAGGAATATAAATTCAAGAAGACACAAAAAAAACATACAGTCAAATAAGACTTACATGCTGTATATATATGTAATTTGATAAGATATGCAGAATTCTGGAAACCATGACACATTCTGTGGGTGAATTGCAACTACATGCACACGCTTTTATTTTGCAAACATTGTTAGGAGAACACACCTTAATAAAAAATAAAATGCTATGTTCTCCTTGAGGGTTGTAGCCAGGGACAAACATTAAAAAATGCTTCTGGGCAACTCATTCAGTAATTTTTTATGACAAGATTTCTGCTGGTAATGGGCTCAGTCAGAAATATGATTTTGTTTTCAAGAGACCAGTGATCTCAGTTCTTAGTGGCTCAGTAGTATCCGTTCCCCCTTTAAAATGCCTGTGGTGTTCGCACAGGGTCTTGAGCCCTTACTCTTTTTTCTTTTAAGGTGATTCCTATCTCTTGCTTCCCTTCTTTTGTAAGGTTGGAGATTTAAGCTTTTTCACTCTCACTATGCTAACAGCTCTCAGTTTTCTCAGGCTTTTACTTATAAGCTTCTCTTAATTGTTGGCCCCAAATCTCTTCAGAATCCCTGTCTTCAATAGCTGGGGGAGACCTTCCTGTCCTCAAAGACGAATCAAGGGAGAAAAGTTTCTTACAGTTATTCCCTGCAGTCTGACTAACCCTTCACTCTTTGCTCTCTCAGTAGCATGCAGCTAGTTATATTTACCTCTAACCTTATTAGGCCATTTCCAAGCTTTACAGGCATGCAGCTGTCAAGTCAGTTGTGGAGCTTTTCAGTTCTCATTGAGACACACATGTCACTGATGACTCAAATGCAAAGGCAAAATTGTGGGGGAAATAGGTAACACTAACGGATTTTCATATATATCATAGTCGATCAGCCCTCAAGAAATCATCAGCTCTCTCTTGGATCAGTTTTCAGAAACACAGAATAAAACAAGATCTCATAACAAACAAGATAAAGAATGCAGTAAGTTACCTGACTTATATCACTTGTCCATGCAGCCTTCTCCTGACGTGAAGGGGCTAAGAGGACAACAGTAAAAGGAGGAGCATCCGTAGGTTCAACTACAAGCTTGAAATCAAGGTGTCCAAACACCTGTCCAGAACTTTTTGCTTTACAGTGAGAGGAGTTAAAAAAAGTCAGAATGTGAGATTTCAAACCATAGAACAAACAAATAATGTTTCCACTTACAGTGGAATTTACATTAAAACATTTCTCTGACAAAGAGCAAATCCAAGACAGTGATTTTGTTTTTCCACATACACCAAATACAAAAGTTACAAACATACAATAGTGAGTGTCACTATATGTCACATTTTAAAATGCCAAATAAGTCTAAAGTCCTTCTAACACTTCTGTGTTGATACACTCTCAACACTAGAAGTATGACTGAAATTAATGAAACTACTTTCACAATTCAAGTGCAATACTTGCCTAAAACTCCAGCATGAAAGCCAAAATGAGTAATAATAAAATCAGCCTGGGAATGTGTTTTGTTATTTCATTTGAACAAGGTTGTAGTCAAGATTTGTAGGGAGTCCAAGACAGAAAACTTTCCAGTAATTCTGCCAACTCACTCAGCCTCCATGTATTTAAGAAACCATTTATCTGTTTTGTCTTTCAAGACATTTTTCTTTCTTTCCAAGATCCTCGGGGTGAACTTGTATACAAAAGTCAGCAAATAATTTGTCACATTCCTTCAGCCAATGTACTTGAAAATCTTATGTGGGATGTCAACAGCAAGAACAAACATAGCAAAACAAACCCTTATGCAAACCAGCATGTCCATTATGAAAACATCTATTCTGCTCGATCAGTTAACACAGTTATTTCTCTGGTTTCATGAACAGGGAGAACATATCAATTCGTTGTGATGAAAAATAAACAAATGGTAACAATTTGAAGAAAATACTTAGAACTGTAATTACTATAAACAGCTGAATGTAACTTACAGTCATCATCAGTTGCATCTGTCTCCTCAACCAGTGTGCACTCTATTAAAGACAGAACACCTCCTGTCTATGAAAACAAAGCATGTTTTTCATAAATTTCGACATTTGTTCCTATTTGTCATTACAGTTATTTTTAAACATTGATATACCTTACTGTAAGATTTTACATTACTCAGAGCTCTTAAGAAGATTTATCAATTTCTAGATGCACATTTTTCCTCAAGAACAAAACAGCTAGATTAAACAAAACATCTTCCTTAAGCAAACAAATCAATAACATACTTAAATGTGCAAAATTTATTTCATTTTTACCACACTATATAATTTATCTCACATAAAGGTTTGTTCACAAGTTTCAAAAAAGGTAACTAGAATTTCATCTTCTTCTGAATTTAAGTCAAATTAATATATAATTTATTTCAAGGTTCAGTTACACTTAATTTACTTTGCAAAATACGTTAATTATTTAAAAGGTACAAAGTGAGTAACCATACAAAAAGTAATGAAAGAGACTCTCTAAGCAGTCTTAATAGCATCTCAGAAATAATGTTTCTGTTAATTTGAAATTCTGTTCAACATAAACCACTCTGTAAACTACCAATCTTTCTTTATTCACAATCCAAGAAAGCCCAAGATTCTCTACTAACATAACTAGAGTGTTCTTAGAAGAACATTCAGTTTAAGAGAATATGCTGTTTGGGAAAAAAGAATCGACTTTTAAAATTAATTTTATTAGAGCTCTGCAATTTATTCCTTGGTAATTCCATGGGGTTATACTGGTTGATATGTACTGAAAACTGATTCACAGTCAGTGCTAGATTATACAGAGATACACACTAATGCACTGTTTCTAGACCCCAGCTTATTAGAATTACACAGTTCTGTAAAAAATACATATTATTTACTTATTAAGAACTTTGGCTGAATTCTATTATTTGCAATGAGGAGACAGAGCAATCAATTACTGTACGTAACCTCACTTCTGTTTATAACAACATAAAATCTCAGGTTAAAGACATAAAATAATACAATATTGAAATTTCACTGAAGCTGTGTTTTCATTTCATAAATTCAGTCATAATGTAGAGTCTGTACCTTGAGAAGATGCAGTTTTCCTCCTGAACTTCTTGTACAAATTAAAAAATGTTTGGTAAATAAGAAGCACTGCCTTTCTCCTTCTTTTTTCAAAGACAAAGATCCCAGACGAACTTTACTAAGTTTTCCCCTCTCAACAGAAGGGACTTGAATAAGAGAACCTGATAATAATCAAAATGAAAAATATACTGTAACTATAATAATATTTAGTAAGCAGTGTTTGAAGTGTTACTCCATTGACCATTATGACACTAAATCATGCAACTTTTCATTCTAGTCAGTATTAATACACATCTGTTTTAAACATAAGTCATTCATCTTTTTTGTACCAGTTCATTTTGGTTTTTAGGGTAAGTTCAGGATAACAGTTTTGTACTTTTTTATGGAAAAAAAAAAGGCTGTCTTCACAACAAAAGACTTAGAATCAAGCAAGCACAGTGTAGACCAATTCTTATGTAAGCACTCTCTGACCAACTTTTGCATATTGATACCACCATGTGTTAACACTTCTGATTTTGGATGTGGAATCAAATTTGATTCAGAGTTCATATACACGATCTTAAACTAATGGAGAAATGATGATAACTCTCTGAGAAAGCTACTGTTTCTCTACATCAAATTTTTCTACATTTAGTTCCCTGTATGCATTTAATTAGTGTTAAGTTATTAACATATTTGAAACATATCATCTGGCTCAGCAAAGTATATACTTGTAAACTTAAACATTATAGTGTTCTTTGACAGCCATTTCACTTTTAAGCTAAATGCATACACATTTGTGTCACCGCAACAAAACAGTGAAGTAAAGTTTTACTCCAGAAATTTGCAAAGGTATGCAACATTTTTTAGGTTCACCTGAATTCTGACCAAAAAGAAACAAACTTACCGTTTGTTGTACCATTCCCTTGGACAAAATAGTCTACTTATCTCTATTGTAAAAGATAGCAAGGAGATCATTCCCATGTATTGGAGCTGTGACTTTTCTATGTGATGCTGGTTGGCCCCAGCTCCCAGTGCAAGACCAAGTACTATGTACAAAACAACCCTCAAGCAACTTCCCATCCCAAAATTCTTAGTGTCATCTCCTGAAATTCCTCCTACACATTTTAGTATACACATTTTACACATTCTGCTTGTGCCCTAATGGACAGGAATTATTCTCACTTTTTGCTGTCAAACATAAGTGGATGGAAATTTGTTCTTTTTTTTCCTATGATGCTCCTTAGAAAAATGGTGCAAATATGATATACATACAAATATACCCTTGGAATTCAATTTGTATTTTTTTTTGTTTGTTTTCTTTAGAATGCTTTCAGGAATACCATATTCTGTTCTGTTAAAATGGGCTGAAGGTTAAATGGTGTACTTTTATAGATCTGAAATATTACTGTTTTAGGTAAATCAAAAGAAACTGCAGTTTTTAAATGCAGCAAAGAGAGATTACATTATCTCTCCTTGATACTGAACTTAATATCCAGAAAGGGAAACAGATCTCTTTATGGCTCACATCTAGCAAGGACCTTGTGCATTCCTGTGAAGCTCTTGTGATTAATGAAATTGGGCATTTGCCTGCCATGGATTCTATTACAGAACTCCTCTTAAGGAAAAAAATGTTATGATTGGCTAATGTACAGATGCAATAACCAAGTGAGGCTAATTTTGGAATGTTCATTAATAGTACAGTTTGGAGAATCAGTGTAATCTGAGGAATTTTTATCCAGCTACAGACCTAAGCACTTTCAGTAGTTCAATACTGCCAGAAAATTCATAATAGCCTATGCTCAATCCAAGAGGTACAAAGGGTTGTATTTAAAAAGAAAAAAAAATTAAACCTACATTTTACTGAATGGTTTACAAATTTAGTTTGTCTTTCTCCACTCCGAAGGCTTTTTTATTTTACCGTGAGGGTGGTCAAACACTGGAACAGGCTGCTCACTCAGAGAGGCTGTGGAGTCTCCATTGTCGGAAACAATCAAAAATCAACTGGACATGGTACTGAGCAACCTGCTCCAGCTTACACTGCTTTAAGCAGGTGGGATTGGACTGGACAATTTCCAGAAGTCCCTTCCAACCTCAACTATTCAATGATCTTGTAATTGTGATGTATTTGTCAGCAGTGGCAAATTAAGTGCAGCTGATGAAAGAAGAACAGACAAAGTATTTGGTGGCCTCTGAAGGGCCTCCAGATGACAGCTCTCCGGGTGTCAGCCAATGTTGTACTGCAGATTGAGGCTGTTGTGTTTCTTTTAGACTCTTAAAGAAGATGTTCCTTAATTGTTTGCCCTGACTTAAGAGTGCCTGACAATAAAGTCTGCATCTAAGTAAGATGGAAAAGGAGACCCCAAGAAACCTGAAGGGGAATCCACAATATACATTGCAAAGCACTGCCACAGAGAATTCCTATGGTCTCAACATTCTTCACAGAATCAATCTCTTCTTAGAAAAATGAAGTATATAATACAGATAACATATGGCAAAGTTGAAGCGGACCTTCACAGGAAAAGCCTGAACAAAGATAAGGATACATCTCCTTTTTTGTGTCAGAAAGATGTTTCCTGTACCAGTCTACACTCATCAACAGAAAGAATAGGAGCCTAACTGAAATTAGAGGAGATGGACATCACCCTCAAAACTGACCCTACAGTCAGATGTGAAAGGAAAATGGGCTTGGTTTTACTTCATTAGCTCAATTCAGATTTCTGCTTTTACACAATATCACATGCATTAGGTGTTATTAAAGGTAAACTGTGATACAGCCATCTATAACATACAGGTTTATCCACTGTCCTTGACTGTATCCCCAGAAATTCATGCACTTAAACCATTAATTTGTTCTGGGTCAAACAGTACACTCCAATGGTAACCTTTACAGACTGATTCCCACAGAAAAATTAATAGTTTTTTACTGATGAAACACTAGGTACACAGACAAAATTATAGTAGCCAATTTTAAGGGAAAAAACAACATAGATATTTAAATAGAAAATACTGTAATCATATTGAAAAAAATTATTCAGTTCAAGTAAATTGCATGGTACAAGTCAGTCAAGGTAAATCGTAGCCCTATAATTTTCTGGAAGTGGATGCACTGTAACAGTTTTATTATTTTTCTCAAAGCCACATTCATAACTCTTTAAATACCTCAATTATAAAAAATACATTAAAAAAATTAAAGAACAATTCATTAAGTTTCAAGTGGACATTGTACAAACAATCTTGGAAGTTATTATGGAATGCTTCATAGTTTGGCCGTATAACTACAGAAACACTACAGAATGGATTTCAAAATGTATACAAAGTCTATTAAACTACCAGATATGCATATGGCTCTACTTACATATCAGATGTTCTGCTTACGCTACCTAGAGAAGATCTCGTGAAGGGATGGGCCTAAATTACATTCCCAACCTTCCTTAAATATATGTTATTCTTTTCAGACACAAGCTCATACCTCGTCAAAACCCTATACTACAGATCTGTAGCTACTGTATACAAATATACTAACTTATCACAAAAGATCCAGAAGTAAATTCTTATATAAATGGGAAATAAGCTTCAATTATGAAGTTTTCACATTTATTGGTTTACCATTAAAGTAAGCCCCTCCAGATAAGAACTGCAACCCATTTACAGTACCTGGTTACATTTAACATGCATTTTAAATTAAATTTTTGTGAAATTGAACAACAAATTCATCCTCTGCTATCACAGAATTGTTAACGTTAGAAGGGACCTCTGGAGGTCATCTGGTCCAACCCCCCTGCTCAAGCAGGGACAGCTACAGCAGGTTGCCCAGGCCCATGTCCAAGTGGCTTTTGAAGATCTCCAAGGAGGAGACTCCACAACCTCCCTGGGCAACCTGTGCCAGGGCTCCATCACCCACACAGTAAAGAAGTGCTTCCTGATGTTCATATGGAACCACCTGTGTTCCAGTTTGTGCCCACTGCCTCTTGTCCTGTCCCTGGGCACCACTGAAAATAGCATGGATCTGTCTTCATTGCAGCCTTCCTTCAGATAACTATACACAAGATCCTCCCTGAGCCTCCTGTTCTCCAGACTGAACAGTCCCAGCTCTCTCAACCTCCCCTCACAGGAGGGGTACTCCAGTCCCTTGATCATCTCAGTGGCCCTCTCTTGGACTTCCTCCAGTATCTCCATGTCTCTCTTGAACTGGAGGGCCCACAAATGGACACAGTACTCCAGGTACTCCAGCCATGCTAATGCGAGTAGAGGGGAAGGATCTCCTCTCTTGATCTGCTACACCTAAGCTTCAATAGGAAGAGTTTCCAAAACCACCAAGAATAAAGAATGTGATATACTTCTTCCTCTCTCTCATTTTGCTAACTGCATTTTACCAGAAGTAATTCTACATTTCTGGCAGAATCATACAACCACAGAATGGCTT
>VXAA01006479.1:0-12664 GCA_013399115.1 Anseranas semipalmata
TCCCATCTGGACCCATAGACTTGTGTGTGCGTCCCAGTGGTGCAGCAGGTCGCCAACCATTTCCTCTTGGATTATGGGGGCTTCATTCTGCTCCCATTCCTTATCTTCCAGCTCAGGGGGCTTAGTACCCAGAGAACAACTGGTCTTACTACTGAAGACTGCAGCAAAGAAGGCATTAAGTACCTCAGCCTTTTCTCATCCTTTGTCACTGTGTTTCCCCCCACATCCAGTAAAGGATGGAGATTTTCCTTAGTCCTCCTTTTGCTGCGAATGTATTTACAGAAGCATTTTTTAGCGTCTTTAACGGCAGTAGCCAGATTAAGCTTCAGATGGGCTTTAGCCCTTCTAACTTCCTCCCTGCATAGCCTCATGACATCTTTGTATACCTCCTGAGTGGCCTGCCTCTTCTTCCAGAGGTCATAAACTCTCTTTTTCTTCCTGCGCTCTAGCCACAGCTCTCTGTTCAGTCAGGCTGATCTTCTTCCCCGCTGGCTCGTCTTTGGGCACATGGGGACGGTCTGCTCCTGCACCTTTAAGATTTCCTTCTTGAAGAGTGTCCAGCCTTCCTGGACTCCATTGTCCTTCAGGACTGCCTCCAAAGGAACTCTGTCACCCAGTCTCCTCAACAGGCCAAAGTCTGCCCTCTGGAAGTCCAGGGTGGCAGTTCTGTTAACCCCCCTCCTTACTTTTCCAAGAATCGAAAACTCCATTCGTGATTGCTATGCCCAAGACGGCCTCCGACCCTCACACCACCCACAAGTCCTCTGTTTGCAAGCAAAACGTCCAGCCAGGCACTTTCCGTAGTTGGCTCATTCATCAGCTGTGTCGGGAAATTTGGACAATGCTCTCAGACATACAATTTAATTTTGGGGTGGTCCTGTGTGGAGCCAGGAGTTGGACTCGATGATCCTTGTGGGTCCCTTCCTACTTGGGATATTCTGTGATTCTGTGATACTCCAGGAACCTCCTAGACTGTTTCCTCTCTGCTGTGTTGTATTTCCAGCAGACATCTGGTCAGTTGAAGTCCCCCCTGAGAACAAGAGCTAGCAATTGTGAGACTTCTCACAGCTGCTTATAGAATATTTCAACTGCCTCTTCACCCTGGCTGGGTGGTCTATAACAGACTCACTCCATGACATCTGCCTTGTCGGCTTTCCCCCTGATTCTTACCCATAAACACTCAACCCTATCATCCACGATCATTAAGCTCAAGACAACCAAAACACTTTATAACATATAGGGCTACCTCACCACCTCTCCTGCCTAGCCTATCCCTTCTGAAGAGTTTATAGCCATCCATTGCAGCACTCCAGTCGTGTGAGTCATCCCACTGTGTTTCTGTGATGGCAACTATGTCATAGTTTTCCTGCTGTACAGTGGCATCTAGTTCCTCCTGTTTGTTGCCCACGCTGTGTGCATTGGTGTAGATGCACTTCAGTTGGGCTAGCAACCCCATCATCCTTCTGGGGGGAGAAGCCCTAATTCCTATGTGACCATTCTCAGGCACTTCCGTGACTTCTAACCCATCAATATCCCTTGTGTCTTTGCTGTTGCATGGCTCTCCATCCCCTACCTCCACAGGGATGGCAGACCGAAGGACCTTGCTAGCATGCCGTCCCACAACCATTGGTGCACTGTCCCCAGGCTTATCTCTAGTGAGCCTGGTTTTATCCCTTTCCCCCTTCAAATCTAGTTTAAATCTCTTTCAATGAGCCCTGCTAACTCCTGTGCAAAAATCCGTTTTCCCCTTTAAGACGTGTACTCTATCAGTTGCCAGCAGGGCTGGTGTTGTGTAAAACAACCCATGATCAAAAACCCCAAAGTTCTGCCAGTGACACCAGGCCTGGAGCCAGGTATTGATCTGCTGGCTCTTCCTGCAACTGGAGGGATAGAGGAGAACACTACTTCTGCTCCTGATCCCTAAACCAGTTGTCCCAAGGCCCTGAAGTCTCTCTTGATTGCCCTTGGACTCCTTGTTGGAACTTCATTGCTGCCTACCTGAAAAATCAATAAGGAATAATAATCTGAGGGCTTCATGACAGTAGGAAGGTTTCTCTTCACATCTCTAACCCAGGCCCCAGTGAAGCAACAGACCTCCCTAGGAAGTGGATCCAGTCTGCATAGTGGGCCTTTTGTTACCTTCAGAAGGGAGCCTCCTATAACAATGATCCATCTGTTTTTCTTTGTGGAAGCAGTTTTGATGCAGGGCACAGGACAACTTAACCTCAGTGACACCTCCAAGTCAGATGCACTGTTACCTTCAATATTGCTAGGTTCCACTTGCAGAGCCTCATACTTATTTCCAGAGGGTGGTGAGGCACTGGAACGGGTTGCCCAGAGAGGTTGTGGATGCCCCATCCCTGGAGGCATTCAAGGCCAGGCTGGATGTGGCGCTGGGCAGCCTGCTCTAGTAGTTGGCAACCCTGCCCAGAGCAGGGGGTTTGAAACTAGATGATCTTTAAGGTCCTTTTCAACCCAGGCCATTCTATGATTCTATGATTCTTCTATGATTATGCAAAGGACAACTTGATGGTGAAACTGTAGAGTCAGCTTTGAAAGGTGTTTACTTTTATTGGGAATGGCTGAAAAGGAATCTGGTTTGAACTCAGTGTAGAATGCAGTACACCTCCAAGCTAGTAGCTGCAGGGACTACAAAATAAGAGAGGATGAACTGCTGAGAGGGAAGTGAGAAGGTGTGCTGCAGAAGATGATCCCACGACACATCCTCCCAGCAAAATGTAAGGTGCTCTTTCAGCAATGAATAGACTTTTTGTTTAAGACATGACAAAGAAAAGTCAACTGAGCTTGAAGTGAAGGAACCTTTATAATCACACCCTGAGTTTCACCCATATTGCCTAGTGCATGTATGACAAAAAGCAGATCACTCTTTCAGGGAGTATCACTGCAGGGACATCTTTCATCAGTGGACGCGTAGAAAAGCTGTCTTGGCAAGGACGTTGACTGGCTGCATGTATGGCATGCTGGAGTTTATACTAACAGCTTAGTGCAAATTTCTGTCCTTAATGTCTTTGACAAGCTATGCCAGGAAAACATGGAGCATAACTCAGCTCCAGCTGCTGTGAAGGGAAATTATTATTATTATATTTTTTTTCTGGTGAAGAAACACAAATAGAGTAGTGAAAAGCAAAGAACAAATATATATATATATTTCCAAAATAATAGCATTAAGGTATTTTGTAAACTTACAACAGCAAGACATCTCACTTTCTCAAATTCCTTCAACTTCAGACCTGAATTGCAATCCCTTACAGATGTTTCTGAAATTTATATATAAATATTTGCTGAATAACTGGATTCAACTTCCATTACAGAGAACCACGCAACACTGTTTGCTTCCTTAATGACTTCTATTAGTAGGTATCTATCCCTAGTGAAGCTTCTTCCTCTTTAGGAGGGGAGAATGACCTCCTCTGGCAGGATTAAAACTGGGGTCTGTATCTTATATGAAGAGTTACATGCTGCATATTCAAACGAGTTTTTTAAAAACTCATTCAGCTGAGTTAAATCTCTCAGCGTACACCTTCTTCATTTAGTCTCCAAGCTGAAACACGTGCCAAGTGTTATGTACTGCAAACAATCCTACTGACATCAATGGGATTGTCCTGTGTGAGCTTCAGTTCTGTGTAGGCTTAAGTCTGAGGTGATACAATGGCTTCCACCTGCAAATCCAGGTGGTTGGAGTAGCCTAAGATAAAGGAATTCAAACTGCAACAGAAATATGTGGAAATGAGAATGTCAATCTTTTAAATGTGAGCTGCTGAATTCAGATGGTAGTTTTGCTTCTCAGGGCATGGGGTAGGTTCACGATTTTAACAAGCAGTACCTGTTTTACTTAAGTCTGAGACTATTACTAATCAAAAGTTGAATTTTCCTTGGTTGTTTTGTGGGAAGTTATTTTTCAAACTTGACAAAGTTTGCCAGCTTCAAGCCAGAAACAAGCTCCCTTAAATTCTTACTTTCAAAAGAATTAAGCCAAAAAAAAAATATATACTGCAGTTTTTAATGCAATGGTCAGAAAAACAACACAGCACGTCCTGTTGCTAGGTCAGGCCTCCAAGGATCCGCACAGCAGGAATACGAGACAATGCCACCTTTCTCTGAGTTCAGTGGGACTTCTCAGACGCAGCACTTCTGACAATCAGATCACTATTCAAATAATGGACAAAAAATCCCAAAGCCTTATTTTAGAATCTATTTTAGAGAATGGTGTATTCTCTAGTGAAAGGTGTATTCCTTGCTGATGTGTTTTCTTTAAAATTACACATTAGCCTTAGCTGTATTTAGACACATAAAATTGGCCTTAGTTATATGACTGCAGGTCAATCTACCCCCAAAAATGTGCTGGGGCAAATGTTTATAAAATGAAATAATTTGGAAAAGAATAATTATAAGCAAATAATTCATAAAAAATGACCTTTTAGCTTGAAAAAAATATCTGGAAGTAGATAAAGAGTTCTTCATGTATAATTTCTGTTCTTTATTTTAGTAGATAAAAAACTACTTTCAAAAAAAATAGTCCAGTGAAATAACTGAAAAATCCTTGCACCAATCATAACATTTTTTTTCATTTATTTTGACATGCCAATAGAGTTCCAACACATGAGCATTTTCAAAAAAGAATATTTCAGGAAGGTTTTGTGGATGTTTTGTTGTTGTTGATGGTGGTTTTTGTTGTTGTTGTTGTTTTGTTTTTGAGGAGAACATGTTCTAAAACATAGTTGAATCTTTTAAAAATTTAAAGAAGGTTGTTGGTATTGTTCTGGCTTTAGTGTACAAACAAATTAAGCAACCTTGGAAATGCTTAGACATTGACAACAAGGTAGGTCTTAGGTTCAAGGAAGACTGTTACTATAGGCTTTCACCCTAAGCACAAAGAGATTTAAATATTTTCCTCTGCATTAGATCTGTGCATGTTGCTCTTCTGATGGATCTGCAGTCAAGTGTGCCACCAGTAAAAATCACTGCTGGAGCTGCTATGACAGACATGCCAGTGTCTTGGAAAGATTTTATTAATTTTGCAGTCTTGGCTTTGTAAGAGGCATTAGAAGTGTTAAAGCAGAGTAGTCATTAAGATTACAGTTGAGACATGATTAATTATCCCCTCTCTGTCACCTCAGCTTGTCTGTCACCTTTCTCTCTGACCTGTTTCTATTCTTCTTTCCCCAGCACTCTGTGGACCAGATTCTGATTGGTGACATCAGTGATGCTGAGATCAGAAATTGGCTCCTTGCCCCTATTTTTCCCTTGCCTTCCCTCTAATTTGCCTTTTTCTGTGCTTCTCTTCAAAGTCTCTTCGCTGCAGCTCCCAGTGCTTTGCAGGTATCCTTGACTACAGCTCATATTCCCCAATCTCTGGCCAGCTGGAGCAGCTCCCTGGAATGATATAATCTAGATCAAAGGCAGGTGGCCAATCAGCAAACGAGCAACTTGTTGGCACACAACAGAATTGAGTCAGCCACTGTTAGGTCCCCTCTTTTCAGTCTTAAATTTGGCCAAAAAGTAGTTGTGGATAGTGGACCTTGACAATAGTGGATTGTGAGTGACGGTGAAATGTGCCAATTGAAAACAAAAACTGGCTTTTATGGAACAGGATGTAGTCAGACATTTACCCAATCAGCAATCCACCTGCAAGGCAAAACCAGCACAGCCTGACACTGCAGCGGATTTGTAATGAGTTTTGGAGATAGAACCAAACCAGTTCCGCTTTACAAAGTTCTGTGATCATATGGATAGCAGAATTTTCACGGGATAGGAAAGAACATTACAAAATATCTTAACAAATCTTTAAAGACATTCATTGCATAATACTATAGCTGCAGCATGAGGTTTGTATATATAACCCATCTTGAGTATGTTCTAGGCACAAAGCCGTACGTGCATGTGATTTCAACGCGTTTATAGAGCCCTGCTTGTATCTGAAATCAAAGAACAACCTCCTGCAAACATTTCCACCTCTGGGAAGTTACTGAACAAGTTGTTACAAGGTTAAGATAAGTCACTATTTATTTACACTTGAGAAGACTGGATTTTTGAAGAAATGTTTACTAAATGGAAGCGAATTTAAAAACAAAAGTTTTTAAACATACCTGTCATAATTCTTGTTGAAAGTGGTTGTTTCACATAATGCCTCGTAAATATCTCTTTTCTTCCCATCAAGTAATTCATGCAATTCAGGGAGTTGCAAGGGGAAATTTACCATGTCAACAAAGATTCAACACTTTCACCAGTTAGATCACAGGATAGAGAGTTGACCTCTGTGTGCTGTCTGTATCTCTGCCAGTAGCATATTCTTTCTTTAGGGTAAGTGTGTACTGTCTTTGTGCTTTCGAAGCGGGAATCATCTGCCTTGTAAGAATTTGGGTACTTGGCCAAATTACACTAGCAAAAAGATTCAACACTGTGGCATGCTGAGCCAGAAGTCCTACCATCATGTGTTGACGTGGTTCCATACACCAGGAGTACCTGAAAAGAAGGCCAGTGTTAGGGATCTGAACAGAAGTGTTGATATAGTTTACTAACTCAGTATAGCATCCAGAGCAAATGAATGCTGCTTCCTTTACCCCAAGATACAAAAGAAATGAACAAGAAAAATGTGTTAGCTATGTGCAGTATAGTTCCAGCACACTTTGGCAGGAATTCGCTTGCTGTTATTTAAATTCAGAATGAAAAGATTTCCAAAGAGAGACAAACCAGATCAAATGTGCGCGCTTTCAGAAACAGAGCAGGAAATGTTCCACCCATGACATCTCAAGTCCCATCTGTACAATTATTTTTGTTTGCTAATTCCTGAAATCAGTGCTTTGATTTTCCTGAGGGTCTCTATCAAAGGCGGATCATTAGACAGCATGACACAAAAAACAGTATGCTTGCAGACCTTCGTTCCTGACTGTTTGATCTGTGTGTTGTACTGGTCCCTCGCAGGGCTTGTGGTAACTATTACAGTCCTTTTCACAACAAATTTTCTACTTGCCAGTACCTGCTATAGGCAGAATGGTTCTTGAGTAAAATGATCCCACAATGTAAAAGAAACAATCCACCTACATGTTGAACAACACTGCCTGGAAAATGACACTTTCTTAATGACTGAAATCTGAGATCTCTGAAGGCTGACTTTCTCATTCCTCTGCTCAGCTTTAACCTCTCCAGTATTGCCGAACCGCTAAAGTACATGTTCCTTAAATTAGCTATCACTGCTTTAACTGTAGTAGAAAATAATAAAGAAGTGTAAGTGAGTCAAGGTAGTCTGCTAAGAGGGTGACTTGTTTACAATCTCTATGCAATCTCCTTCATCTCTGAGATCATCCTCTAACCAGCTATGGTCACAGCTGCTTCCATATGAAATCATTTATGCAGGATGTTCCAAAAACACCTATCAGATGAAACAACACACACAAATTAGTTTTAAAGTACTACACCAGCGACCAGCTAAAGCTGTAGCAGCCATGAAGAGGCAAAAGAACCGACTCAGTCAATTAGTCTTCCCACTAGCTGCCAGGAATCTCCATTTCATGTTCCTTGGCTTGAAATTTCTCCCATGGATTAGTTTTAACTCTGCTTTTTTGCATTCCCAGTATGGCCTCTCTCTCATTCTTAACCTCCTCTTGTGCTTCCTCTAATCCTCATCGTCTTTCCTCTATTTTTCTCTCAAATATACAAATCTCCATTTTTCTTCCAGACAGACCATATCAGGTCTCAGGTTCATCTGTATAGTTGAGGGTAGATTTACAACAACAAAAGAGGGGCGGTATGGAGAACAGAAATTACATACAGGACAGAGAACGGGTATTTAGAAGTAGCAACATTCTCTACTGTGATCCTTCATCCTTCAGAATGGCCAAACTTTTGCAGGTTTGGTGGGTGACAGGACAGGGAAGGGTGAATAGGTCTGGATATATTAATAATGCTGATAACAGAGCCTTGTCTCAAAGATGCCTGACTAGATTTGGCAGAGTGTTATGGTTCCATGCTCTGTGAATGTTATTCTCTGTAGGTGCTGATGACACAGCAGTGGAACCCATTTTCTACATTGTATTTGGGTTGTTCCTCAATAGTCCATGAGTTTTTAACAACTTTGCTGTCAAGTTGTCCATGGGTTGAAACATGATTGTGCTCCTATTAGCCTTATTCATGCATATGGTCTGATCTCTTCCTTCCAAAAATCTTCAGCTGGTGACAGATACATGTTTACAGGTCTGCTGTGCAAATCAACTTGCCAGACATCACAAATAGCTAGAAGTCTGTCCAACTACCTAATTGGTTTTTAAGTGGGTAATTTCTGTTTTATGTTTGGGATTGTTTCAGAATCAAATATGCTGCTGGTACATTTAGGGTTAACTGTTTGGATCTGTCCTGTGTAAGGATTTGTGCCACACCTTTGCTCTCAGGGGTTGTTTGGGAAAGTCCTCTGTGTAGTGGTTTCAGAGGCAGCAATAGTTGTGCATTCTCTTTCCTTTTGGATTACTCCAAATTTAGTTCCTTCCTAAGTGCTAAAATCCAGCCTGTTCGAAGTCTCACAGGTGAAAAGGACAACCTTTTGGCTCAGACACAGTATGCAGCAATTTAGAACAGCAGACTACCTGCTTTGTCTGTGCTAAGAAGACAATAATCAGCTGCCTCAGCAGCCTCTACAACCTGAAGAGTCAGTTTTTACTTCCTACTTGCATAACCTTGGCAGCTGAGGAAGAAGTTGAGGGATACAAGGCAGCAGCAGAAACAAACATTAACAACAAGAGTAGCAAGTCCTTTTCTTCTGGCTGTGCCACACAAAGACAGAAGAGGTGGCAAACTTAGTCCCTTCTGACCAGCCTGCTCTATGCAGGACAGTAGCTGGCTGTAGCGTGAGGGATGCAGGAGGAAAAGCTGAAAGAGAGAGGTACCTGTAGCCACAACTTACATCTGTTTTTCCTGTTGCAAGAACCTTTATCCCTGCCCATCAAGCAGGAGGAGAAGGTTATCATCATAAATCCTAATTTATCAATTAACAATAATGCACCACCCCCCCCCCCCTTTTTTTTTTTAAAGTACCGACAAAATAGTTCTAATTGTTTACTGTGGTGCAGGATAACGATTGCATTGCAAGAGACTTCCATGTATTTTATGCCCGTTTCAGGCTTTATATAACTGCATCTCCAACTACACTGTCACTAGCATTATTTTCATATTACTTCCCTTATGAGTAGGGCTATATTAGCATAATTTTTGTAAACGGTGCTACTCCAGTTTCCTTGTTCTTGGGCCTCTCTCAAACAACAGCCTAGTACTAGTTTCCACTTATCTTTTAAATCTGATCTTATTTCTTTTGTTACTGTGGGGACAGTTGTCTTATAACTCTACCTCAGACCACTTGTATTCACCCACTCATAAATTTCTCTTTTTCCTTGCTAATTATTCTCAGTGCATCCAGTCTTAGCAGAGGTTCAGAAGTTCAGTAGCAAAATGCAGGTTCTCTGTCCTTTTTGAAAGGATTCCTAGTGACTTAATCATGAAGTTTAATACAATTATATACCTGTGCTGCTTATCAGTCTATATACCACACTTTGTAGCATATAGCATTGAACACTGCTAACATAGATAAACTGAAACTTCAGCGTACATTTATATCCTGGCCTTACTTGTTCATCAAAAATTAGTTGTTTCTGTGAGCAGCCAGACTCCAAGCTTCTTCTGTTTGACAATTTGTTCACAGTGTCAAGCCTAGTGAAAAGGCAGATGGCAAAGGGGCAAAAAGTGCATAGCCCTAGTCCTTAATGTTATCATGAGCAGGTATCGGAATGGATGGTGGCAATACTGTGGCATGGGAATATATGCCTGACATCCCTAGAAAAATCCATCTATCTTGCCAAATAGGAGGTAAAACAAAAGGCCAATAAATAATACAGATAACCATTAACAAAATTGTGGACATTATTGACAACATAATAATGACATATCTACGCAGTTTTATCCTCTAAGATACCAATAGGAGGCTCTTTGTAACTAAGGAGTTTAAGTTCACCTAGCTCATTAACCTCCCTGAAGTGAACCTCATTAAAGCCATTTGACAAAAAAGTCCTAAGTATTTTTAGGTAGTGGTAGAATTGTCAGAAATTAAGAAGGGTTGGCTAACTACATCAGTTTCATAGAAACTAGAGGAAGTGAAAGAAAGAAAGAAAAAAAATCCTGCTTCTCAACAGTTTCTAACAGAGTGTTTGAAAACTACAGGTAAAAAGCTTGTTACTAGAACTTAACTCCTGAGTATCTTTATCAGAAATAGGTTATTTTCAGGTTGTTTGAAATAAGTATCCAGTTCTGCTCCTTTATTCTCACACATGGAAAGAAAAAAAGCATTAAAAAATCAAGTTTGTAACTCTATTTTTTTCATTAAAATACATATTGGATGATTCTCTGTCTTTGAAATAAAGCATGAGGCTAGGTTCGAGATGGTTAGAGGTTTTTAAACTGACAGAGGCTTTTAAGTCTTACAAATGAAACAGGTGGACCATAACCCCATGTTTGGAATGTGATAATGTTCTCACATTCTACTTAAGGGTTACAGAGTGCTTGGAGAGAGATGTAGGGTTCTGACTCACAAGCATTGCAGAAAGCTGCTGCCCAGTTACAGACATTACTAACACAGACTGTTCTGCCTTCTGCCAGCCAGGACAATGGAGTGTCCCAGCCACTGTGATGTAAAATCTCTTCAGTAGGTTCTATTTTCAGTCCAACAAAAGAGCAGGGTGACTTTGTGAAATGGGCAGTAACAAAATCTCTTTTCTCTTTTAGGTCAGGCAACACTACTACCCTTTCATGTTCTCTTAGAGCAAATTCTTACCTTTGAAACTTGCCTGTCTACTCATTTTCCTTTTTAAGATTCAGCATACACATCCAGTTTCATCCTACACCTCCTCAGCTGGGAACCTATTTAAGCCCATCTGCAGGAAGCCAAATCCTTAACCAACCCTCCGCACAAGCTCTTCTTCCACATCTTTGCAAGCCCAATGCATCCTGTTCCACATCTCTACACACGCACAAAGCCCCATGGCAGAAATCACCACTTCACGGCTTTGGCTCAAAAGCAGTGTCACGTCCACACCTCAGCTATTGCAGGCTACACTAGAATAGCAGAGGCAAGACTCTGCCAGTAGCTCACATTCACAAACACTTAAGAACCAGGTAGGCCAACTCCAGGAACATGCTGTTTACTCCTGACCCTACACCAAGAATTGGTAATGGGGATGATGGGAGTGGGAAAGAAAGCCAGCCAATGAGATAGTGTTGCATTAAAATATTTTATATGAATCAACTAGAATTTGTGTCAGAGCTGTGCATAAGAGAATAATGTGATAAGAGGAGCAGTATTTGTGCCTACTGGATCTTAGAAGAGCTTAGTAGTTTCTCATAGGAGGTATCTAGCAAAGCTGTAAGTACAGTCTTCACTGCTGAGTCTCATCTACAGCCAGCCTTTTCTGTATTTACATGTCATTCCTGGAATTAATAAATGCAAGATTTTCCAAAGCAGGAAGACAATATGTAGCTACAGCTGTTTTGAGAACTAATAGCTAACTGCCCTTAGCTATCTCAGCTATATAACTTAATGTTTGTTGCATGAGACAAACTAGACAGTAAGCATTACTATCACTACCCCACCTTGAAGCTTCCAAGCACATCATAATGACTACACAAGTAAGTGACTCAGGGAGATTAAAATGTCTTGTAATAAAATAGCGCTTCACCAGTTCAAGTTTAATAAGAGTACAGGCCACTGAAGAAGATGGTAAAAGATGAACAGGCTCTAATTCTCAGAAACAGCAGGCAAAGTTATGAAGCAATGAGCACAAAACCCATGCACGGTAAGGTAGGAGAATTTACCTGTGACACATTAGGAACACGTAAACAGTTGACCAGCTCATTAAGGTTTCTAATAGCAGCACACAGATATCCCTGACTTAACTAGAATATATGAATTTTAAAAGATTTAACTGACTTACTAATCTATGAATTCTTATTTATGGATCATAGAATCATAGAATAATCCTGAGTTGGAAGGGAACCACAAGGATCATCGAGTCCAGCTCCTGGCTCCATACAGGTCTACCCAAAAATCAGAATTCAGACCATGTGTCTGAAAGCATAGTCCAAACGCTTCTTAAACTCCGACAGGCTTGGTGCTGTGACTACGTCCCTGGGGAGTCTCTTCCAGTGCATGACCACCCTCTTGGTGAAGAACCTTTTCCTGATATCCAGCCTGAACCTCCCCTGTCACAGCTCCATGCCGTTCCCTCGGGTCCTGTCGCTGTCACCAGAGAGCAGAGATCAGCACCTGCCCCTCCGCTCCCCTCGTGAGGAAGCTGCAGGCCGCCATGAGGCCTCCCCTCAGCCTCCTCTTTTCCAGGCTGAACAAACCAAGGGACCTCAGCTGCTCCTCATATGTCTTCCCCTCTAGGCCCTTCACCATCTTGGTAGCCCTTCTCTGGACACTCTCCAGTAGTTTCACATCCTTTTTGTACTGTGGTGCCCAAAACTGCACACAGCATTCAAGGTGAGGCCGCACCAGCACAGAGCAGAGAGGGACAATCCCTTCCCTCGACTGGCTAGCAATGCCGTGCTTGATGCACCCCAGGATACGGTTGGCCCTCCTGGCTGCCAGGGCACACTGCTGGCTCAT
>VXAA01006479.1:21429-67755 GCA_013399115.1 Anseranas semipalmata
GTAACGGCTGCCCCCGTGCGCGCCCCCGCGGCGCGCGCGGTGCCGCGGAGCCCAGGGCAGCGGGTGATTGTGCCCCGTGATGCGGGGAGGAACGGAGCTTTTGGGTTCTGTCTCCTCCCTACCCCGCCCTCCTAGATTGCTGGTGGTGGCAGAGCAAACTGCACACGGCGGGGAAAGTTGCAGCTCCTTTAAACTACAGCTGAAGTTACAGTTAAATGCCTTTCTTTCTTTCTTTCTTTCTTTCTTTTTTTTTTTTGTCCCATTCTTCTTCGAAGCGTGTTTTATTATGAAGTAAATAGCGTAGTTAAGTGTCAGTATGGCTACAAAGATCACAACGAAGTTGATTTTACTCGGTGTTTGCTGTTTATTTTTGGTGCTCACACTTACCAAACTTTGGTGAACGCTGTTCTTTTTTTAAGACGTATTTTTTATGAATATTTTAGACAGGTAAGTAAATAACCGACTGAAGAAATGAAACTATAAAGTATTTAATTTTTTTTTCTACTTTTACCATTTTAGGTATTGTGCATGCTTTCGGTAAAAAGTGATGTAGGATCTAGACACTGCATTGTTCGATTTGCATTCTCTTTTGTTTCCTATTTCTTCAGTGTTACTTAATTTCACCCATAGCCCCTTTGACCCAGACAAATAAACATTGTATCAGAATTAAATTCCTTTAGTAGTGTACTAGTTACATGTTCGAGGTCTCTTCTGTGTGAGCTGGTGTATTGTTATGCAAATGAAGGCACACTTTCTCTTTGGGAACCTAATTGCCCCATTACTGTCTTTGACTTTGTTTCTTTTGTCCCTTTGTTATCCTAAGGAAAAAATGATGTAGCAGAATGATAGGAGTGAAGGTAGCTTTTTAATGTGCACATGTGTCAGCAATAGAAAGCAAAAAGATCGAGTAATGAGCATTTTAAAATAAATCCGAAGTTAGATGTATCATACAGCACATGTGGACTTGACAGAGGTGAAGGTAAAGCTTCATTAAATACGGTATTTCTTGTATGATTTATGTCTCAGCTTTAGGACTGGTGTTTCTGTGGTGTTTCATAGAACATATGTGCCAGAAGAGTGTGTTCAAAGCAGTCTTAGATCTTTTCTTTTGTTCGTTTCTGAAGTGGTCTGTGAGCATTTCTTGTGAAGTCTGAAAAACGTTTTGACCAACACCTGAGGCTTGAAGCTGACAAGACGAAAAAAGTGCTCCAGCTAGCATTCTTATATTAAATATATTCTTGACAAAGGTGTGTATGAAATTAATGTCTACAGATGTATTTTCTCAGTTTTTGTTGGACTTTGAAGTTAAGGTCACAATGTGCACAGTAGCAACTTTAAAAAATGTCTGCACTTCTTCCACCAATTGTCATGGTCCTGATTAGTAATATTCCTGTGAACTAGTGATCCTTTTCAGAAGGAGACTTTATACTCTTCATATGAATGAGAACATTTTTGCAAATCATTCATTAAAATGCTTATTTTCTGTGTGTGTGTTTCTGCTGCAGTTCAAGTTCTCTCTATATGAAGTGTTTCCTGGACATTCACCTATTTTGCAGTATATAATTTTTGTCTTTTATTTGTTTGATCTTCTAACGGAGTAATAAACACAATGTGATGACATAAAGATCACTTGTCATGCAAACGGCAGTAGAGAAAGCTTTTTTTTCTTATTTGCAAGATAAAGTAAAGAAGGATGATTCAGGGGAAGAAGTAAGGCCTCCTTTAAACACATCTTTGGTAGTTTGCAAGTATAGCAGGATAAGAAGAGTAAGACTGAAAATTATTTTATTTTTTTCTAACACATTTAAAGTTATTTCTTGTGGGTAAATGCTTTGCTGTTTGTCTCTACTTGGTAGAGAATATTTCCCGTGGATTACTGTAGGGTTTGAGCACCCAGGGGAATCATTTAGAGGTGGGACCTTTAGGAAATGTGGTAAGAACGTTTGTTGTTACGAAAATGATACCTTTGTCTCATCTTCACTGATATTTTACCTAACGTAACTTGTATTAAGAATGATCTTCTTCCTTGTTCCTCCTTTTCTTCCCCCTCTAAGTAAAGACGAGGCCTGTCAGTAATGAATTCCTTTCCCTCTGCCTACTTCTAATTGTGGCTTTTGTTTTTCAGAATCTAATGTGAAGATGATGTTGAATAACTGTGATTAATACTTGTAGAAAAGGCCACTGTATGGAAACTTAATCTGTAATCAATCAGTGCTGTCATGAGTCAGTTTTCTGTGCCCTAAGTATACAATAGAACCTACATATGTAGCAAACATGGGCTTGATCTTGGGCATTGACAGATTGTCTGTGGTGACTATGGCTATGGGGTTAAAAGGCAATTCCTTAAACTTCCGACTCCAGCTATCTACCCTCTTCTTTTCCTGAAGGCTATTGCATTCTGTAGCAAAGGCAACAGAAGGGATCGTACGTCTATGCTTTAGCGTCTTCATTGAAGTCTGGTGGCATGGCTTAACTAAACTTCTGTGAACTCTGATTTAGGATGACTTCTTTGGGATTGGCTATAGTACGTTCAACCCCCAGCTATTAGCCAGTCATTTCTTGGTGCTGATTTTAGTTTTTCAGAAGAGGATAGGCTGCAAGTTGGAATAATTGAGAAGTTGCTTTATGGAAAACTTAAACAACTACACAGTAGGAATAAGATTTTCTACAAGAGGATGCAGACTTTGGTAGACAGCTAGACATGCAGCTAAGGCAGTGGCCAGAGGTTTTTATCTCTGGCCTAAGTATCTGGATAAGCAATTAAGTTGCAGTATTTCTGATTCTGAGGTTTGTCATTCAAACTGCAAGTTCCCTCGCAGAAGATTTTGAAGTTACAGTGAAGTTATGGACCTAAGTATGCAAAGGCAAAATCTGTCAGCTATTAGTGTGTTTGAATTCTCTTACGTGAACAGGGTAACTCTGGTTTATGTTAGTTGAAGATTTGACTTTCCTCTTTTACTGATTTTACATTGTTACATGTACACCTAGCATTTACTGATTGAATCATTGATTAAATGACAGTAGTTAAATCCTGACAAATGTTATTGCACTGTGTCCTGTGGGGTTTTAAAATAGAAAACACTGACTTACTTCTAAAGATTGTAACTTATTTGTTTTAATTATAATAAGCTACTGTCATTGTTAATCAGTTCTTAAACTTTCAACATCTTCATTTATTATGGTTAGCAGATTACGCAAATACTATGAACCATTGGCAGTATCATTTCATGTTTTGTACGGTAGTGTAACAAAGATAACTCCAAGTTATTCTGCAGCGTATCCGAATTTCACAGTGAATGTTTTCTAAGCCACCTTTGAATCATGACTTCTGTTGATGTCTGGGGAGGGGTGGACTGTAATTATTTTTCTGTAGAATTATGGGCGAGTGCTTTGCAGTGTGCACATAGCTGTTGCTTGGGTCCACATTGCCTTTTCGTCAGGTACAAGTGGCGCAGTTTCCTTGCTTTCCACTAGCTATCCAGGGCAGGGGATCTGGTAGAAAACATCCCGGCTGAAATTCAGTTTAGGTTGACTCAGTCATGCAAAGGCAGAAGTCATATTGAATGGTGAAGAGAAACAACTAGAAGAATTATAAATACTTGCTGCGCCATCTGCTCCTAGATTCAGTGTGACTGCTCTGTGCCAAAGCAGTCTATAATCTCTGGATCTTTTTGGGTGTCCAGCTGGTCTTGAATTCCTAAGTAGTGCTGGTGGTTAGTTGCCCATTGCGGTTTAGTTTTGGATCTACCAATATTGCATACTTTTCCTCGTGTGTTGGAAATCCATGCCTTTGTTACCTTTGGGTTTGTATCAGTTTTATATCAAAGTGCATATAATGTGCTTGGATGCTGTGTTCTGAAACATTGAGCTGATGTACAATGAAATAGCCGTATTTACAAAACCTTCTAGGTGTACATAAAGTGACAGTGCAGAAACATATATGCTTGGCTAATATTCCCTCATAGCATACTCAGATTCTTTGTAATACAGATACTTACTGTCCTAAATCATTTGATGTAGAAATAGTTGAGCAGAGGTCCCAAGTCTCTCTATTCAGTTCTTAGTATTGTGGTTCTTCTTGTATTTGCATTTGGCTAAAGTTACTTTGACAATGATACATTTTTGCTTTTCTGTCTCAGTTCTGGTTTGTCCAGCAGAGATGAGAGAAATTCTCTGGGACCACAGGAAGTGTACAATTCACCATAAAGAATTAAATCTGCTCTTGTTCTGCTACCATGGGCTCAAGAAATTAGAGGATTTTGATTTCAGTATATAGTCTGTCTAGACTTCATCTGAGTGGGGGAAAAAAAAGGAATGAGGTATGACAGACCTCACTTTGTTCAAACGCCAAACATGGGAGAAAAGGATCTGTCGTATTATTTGTGACTGTTAGAGAATCACAGAATCTTTAGGTTGGAAGAGACCTTCAAGATCACCTAGTCCAACCTAAGACCTAACACTAACAATCCCTCCACTAGACCATGTCTCCAAGCTCTGCATCCAAACGTCTTTTAAATACATCCAGGGATGGTAACTCAACCACTTCCCTGGGCAGCCTGTTCCAATGGCTCACAACCCTTTCAGTAAAGAAATTTTTCCTAATATCTAACCTAAACCTCCCCTGTCGCAACGTTAGCCCATTCCCCCTCATCCTATCACCGGACACGTGGGAGAAGAGACCAATCCCCACCTCGCTACAGCCTCCTTTAAGGTACCTGTAGAGAGCGATAAGGTCGCCCCTGAGCCTCCTCTTCTCCAGGCTAAACAACCCCAGCTCCCTCAGCCGCTCCTAACAGGACTTGTTCTCCAGACCCCTCACCAGCTTCGTTGCCCTTTTCTGGACAGACTCCAGCACCTCCATGTCCTTCCTGTAGTGAGGGGCCCAAAGCTGAACACAGTACTCGAAGTGCGGCCTCACCAGAGCTGAGTACAGGGGGACAATCACTTCCCTGTTCACAAAAGATATTTGGTGATGTTGATGTAGATAAATTTAAGAAGTGATGTGTGATTACAACTCAAATAGAGATGTGTCTTATTGGAAGTCATGTGAATGACACTACTCCCATGAGAGTTCTAAGGAAATTTTAAGATTGGACACTTGAGAAACAATTAGTATGTAATGCATATGAGAATCTGGACCAACAGCTGCATCATTTGGGACAAGGAGATGAAGATTTATGTTCTTGCTATTGTGGCTTTTTTTTTTTTTTTTCATTCATTTTATTAAAATCCTTATGGCCTATTAGAAGTATTTACCTTTTTCTTTTTCTTTTTCTTTTTTTTTTTTTCCCCCACTGTGACTTTAACAGGAGCTACTTATTTAAAAAAAGCAGTCCAACTAAATGGGTTAACTATGGCTTTGACAGCGTGTTGATTTCATTTTGCTTATTTGAATAGAGGCACCAGAATTTACCCAAAGTAATAGTTGTATTATCTGGATTGAGCCTGGCCACTGTTGCATCAGTCGTCTCTCTGTAGTTTTTTGCTATTACTTTGGGACTTTTATAAGGGCCCAGAGGAATGAATTATCTAGTTTTCACTGAGTTTTAATGAGAACAGGGTGCCTATTTTTTAATACAAACTCAATCTTAGTAAATATAAACTAAGCTATTTTTGAAACATATTAAATCATAAATTTTTTTTAGTCGTTCTGCTCTGAACAGATCCTTAGTTGGGAAGGCCATGTATAATGTGTTCCTGTTTATGCTAGTGGCTGTTTTTTTGTTTCTTTGTTTTTTGTTTTTTGTTTTGTTTTGTTTTGTTTTTTAATTTTTTTGGACTACTCTTGCCAGAGAAAACCACTTTGTCTCTTAATGTCCATGGTTGTCCTTGGACAGGATTTATTACTTGCATTCAGGTAACAGTTTACAATATTTTATGTTCCCATGATATAGATCTTACAAATTTTTTTTTTGTTGTTGTTGTCCATATAAGTATGTTCTTTGACATAAGAAATCTCTGAATGCAAATCTCTTTAAGAATATTCACAATGATGCAAGATTGGGAGAGTTTATCTGCTCTTAAAGAGAAAACAAAAGAAGTGGCTTGATCTGGAGTAAGGAGTGCAGGATTACCTTCTGGTAGTCCTTGTTTTCCACGGGTTGGGCATTTGCTAGCCCATTAAAAAGAATTCTAAATTTTCCAAATTTGCTTACTGGAAATGTTTAATCTGTAAGTAAATTACATTGTAACTAGTAGTGCTGAGTTCAGGGCCAGTTAATTTTTACGAGAATGACAAGTTAAGTTTGAAATAGAGTTAAACAGAAGGGGAGATTTTGATATTCATTTTAATGCAGAGGTGTAAGTGAAGTATTTTGCAAAATAGGGTTTTTGGAGATACTGTGTATTGTAGTTTTGTAATTGATTAAGCAGTGGTTCTGTATACATTCTTCTGGATAATGGTGTTGGTGCTAGGTTCTACCTTGTTGAATAGACTGAATTTGGTTTATACCGTACAGAGGGACTCAGCTGTGACAGTGTCAGTGTTGTATTTTGCAGTGTAACAACAGACTCGTGTAAAAACTCTTTGTTTAGTGGAAATGTCTGTTTTCCTTCATATAAGCCAAACTGTAGGCCTCTTACAAGAATCTATGGCATAGTGTATGCAGTTGTGAACATTCGATAATGCAATTCCATTTGTGGCAATGTTGTGGAAATGTGAGAGACTAATTAGTGAGTCTAGCGTTTTGTTGTTATCTTTTGTTTTGAACAGAGAAGCTTTATAGGTATCACCTTGTTTTACCTTGCAAGTAAATAGGATCCCAAGGTAGCTTATTTCAGGTGAGAATAGTTTATTTCAAATTACCTAAGCAGCCATTGTTCTAATTTGTTGCCTTGAATTAGGACAGAGTAGTAGCTAATAAAACGTAACAAAAGGGAACTTCTAAGCAAAACCTATTAAGCCATTTTCCATCCTGACAGAACATGTAGATAATTGGGGGTAAATGAGTAAAAATGGTCTTGATGTACTAGTATTGTATCTTCTCTGCTGTTTCTGGTAAGTAAAGATTCTTGCTTGTAAAAGAAAAGAAGATGAGTTCTGTAAACTTTGAATTCCCTAACTGCCAGCATTAAGCACCAATCCACTTCTTCTTTTTTATACTTTTTTTTTTTTTTTCTTGCTGTCATGTCTTGCAGATGGGCCTCCTTTCTGCTTTGATGGGAACATCTGGGAGGATACTTTGCTCATCTTCAGAATCTGTTTCTTAATTTGACTTCCATGAGCCAGGGTGTTTGCAGTGTTACAATGTGGGTTTATATAAGCAGTGTCATAATGGGGTAACACCACTTACTCCTATTAGAAACTAATTGCTGCTAACCATGGATAGTGGATAAATCCAGATGTGGAAGGTGTAACAATCTTCTGTGACAAAATCTGTCAGGAGAGAATATGGATCAGGGAGTCTCATAACGTACTATCAACATATTGTAAATTAAAATGCTTTTTTAACAGATTAATTTTTCACTGTATTGGATTTATTATTAAGAGACAAGTAACCACGGGCGGGTAACCTTATTATAAAACTGCATCCAAAGTAAATTAAGTGAGCAGGCTAAGCCCGTGTAATGGTCAGCTGCTGCTGAAACTGGTGATCCTGCCTGTTTCCTTGTGCTGGCACTGAGATTAATCTGTCCTTTCAGAAAGTCAGTTTGGTAACCTAAATCATTAATTTTTGTTTTTATTTTTTTATATAGAGTTACTTTTCTGCTGGCTTAACTACTGAAATAATGAGATCACTCTGTGATCAAACACACGAAAATGGGGCTGTTGGGAGTGGGGAATAACAAGAAACATAACTGATCTTGTTGGCAGCAACTGACTATTAGTTTTGTAAAAAAATATGGCAGCTATGTCACTGCATTACAATACTCTGACATTAGTAGACTAAAAGTTCTCAACATTAGACATTGACAGAAGTTCTCAAAAAGCAGTAAGATATTTCAAGCCTGTAGCCTGCATGAATTTGTTCTGTTAAGAACATAGAAATAGAAAATAGTTGTTTTTCCAGCCTGTAAAAGCCTGCCATTTGTTCTCTGAGGCCTTACTGTTTTATAAGCCACTTGAGCGCATTCTCCTGGCTTGTGACGTCAGCAGAACCCCTCAAGTGAATTATAACTATGTTCAGGCCAAAGTAATTGTCTTTTCTGTTGTCCGTTTCACTTAATACCTATGATTGCATACAGAGATAAGCAGAGAGATCCTGCATTAATATCTACCTAAAAAAAAAAAAAAAAAGTCAGAAGATAGTGTTAATAATACTTTTACTACTTGTTTTGCTGTATTCCCATGAATTTTATAAGAATTTCATTGCAGTCATATGTGTTGAGTTCAGGGAAAGATTTCTGAACACAGGTATGTTACAGAGATGCACAGCTGTCTTCTCTCTCTTCAATAGTACTGTGCTTGACCGCATGTTGTATAATTTGATGACAGCAAGTCTGTTGAACTACAGTTTTCTCTGGTAGATATTTCTTATAGCCTACCAGCTGCTTTGTTCTGTGAGTATCATATAAGCATCCAGAAATTGACTGAACTGTCAGGATTTTTCTCCTTCTGGTGGTTTTTTTGAAGGGTGATCAGACTATGTGCCATATTAAGGATCATATAAGCATTTTCTGCTGATGACAGCTTGTGTGTGTGTGTCTCTGTGTGTGTGTGATGATGATTGCTAGTAGATTTTCTTTATTACATCTTCTTCTATGCCCCTAATGTCACATAGAAATTCTGTTTTCGTTTGTTTTGTTTTGTTTTGTTATTAGAGCTATTCTGCTAATTGAAAAGGAGACAGAAAATAGATGTCCACGCCTACAGACCCTGGCGCCATGCCTCATCCCGGTCCTTCCCCTGGACCAGGACCTTCACCTGGACCGATTCTAGGACCTAGCCCAGGACCAGGGCCATCTCCTGGCTCAGTTCACAGCATGATGGGGCCAAGTCCTGGTCCACCCAGTGTCCCGCATCCAATGCCAGCAATGGGGCCTACTGATTATCCACAGGAAGGCATGCACCAAATGCATAAGGTAATAGTTGATTACAAGTGAACCTTTTTTTCCTAGAGTTCTCTCCATTGAATAAAAAAACTACTTCTACTACATTTAGATCTGCATAACTTCTGTTACACTTCACCTACAAAACTGCAGCTACACTCTGAATTCTGTCTTTATTACTAAAGATGATGCATATATTAGATTAAATACAGCTTCTTTGTTCTTAGTAGACTGCTTCAAACTACAGACTTAGTAGTTTGCAAGCCTCTGTTTTTAAACTGTGCTTTTTTCAGTAGTTTAGACCTTACTAGAGAAAAAAATTGTAATTATAGTATTAAAACGTTATAGTAGACCATTCTAACCACCTTTTATTTTTCTTTCTTATCTGTTTCAAAGCCTCTTGCTGCTACGTTACATTTTTCTGGGATAGTTTTTAGTTTTGCATGAATATTGATTTTTTTAACTTTTTTTTGTTTTAATACTTCTAACTCTTAGAGGGCTCGTGCTTACAAATTTGTTTAATCTTCTATATTTTTGAAAAACTTTGTTTCCAAGTTATTTTACATAGGTTCCATCTTAATAATGAATTTAAAACTAAGTAGTGTAGAATGTGAATAATTGGACTTTACTGGTTGCCATACACTTAAAGTTACTTGTGTGCTTAGGCTATCATTAATGTCTTCTGCTTTGAGGAAATATTTGCTTGTGTGGAATTTCCTTTTTGAGGACACTCTCTGACATACTTTCATTTTTATTTGGTTGTGAAACAGAGCTTTAGAATTAATAATAATTTCAATTTCACTGATGTTGTACTCTCAGAAATATGAAGTAACAGCTTAAAGAGCCAAGGTTCTGAAGATGTTTTGGTAACTATTCTTGATGCCATGTGGCATTGTTATAAGCTGTGACGGGTTGACCTTAGCTGGCTGCCAGGTGCCCACCAAGCTGTTCTCTCACTCCTCTTCCTCAGCAAGATAGGGTGGGAAGGGGCAGAAAATACACTGAGATGGATTAAGAAAAGAATAGGGAGGTTGCTGAGCAAATACTGTCATAGGCAAAACAGACTCTACTTGGGGAAGATTAATGGAAGTTATAGCCAATTGATAATAAAGTAGGTCAGGGAGAGCTGAAAAACAACAACAACAACAAAAAACAACTAAAACCACCTTCTTTCCACCCCTCCCTTCATCTAAGGCTCAACTTCAATCTCAGTTCTTCTGCCTTCTCCCCCTCTGGGCAGCGCACAGGGGTGGTGAGTGGGGATTGTGGTCGGTCCGTAACACTTTGTCTCTGCCACTCTTTAATCCTCACTCTCTTCCCCTACTCCAGCATGGGGTACCTCCCACAGGATGCAGTCCTTCCCACAGGCTGCAGCTCTTCCAGAACTGCTCCCATATGGGTCCGTACCACGGGGCCCATCCTTCAGGACCAAACTGCTCCAACATGGCTCCCCCACGGGTGGCAGCTCCCGCCAGGCCTCCTGCTCCTGCGTGGGCTCCTCTCCACGGGCTGCAGCTCTGGCCCGGGGCCTGCTCCTGCGGGGGCTCCCATGGGCCGCAGCCTCCTTCAGGCCACATCCACCTGCTCCATGGGGGCTCCTCCATGGCTGCAGCGTGGAGATCTGCTCCGTGGGGTCCCCATGGGCTGCAGGGGGACGGCCTGCTCCACCATGGGCCTCTCCACGGGCCGCAGGGGAACTTGTGCTGCGGCGCCTGGAGCCCCTCCTGCCCTCCTTCTGCACTGACCTGGGTGCCTGCAGGGCTGGTTCTCTCACTTTTACTCACTTCTCTTTCTCACTGCTGCTGTGCAGTGAGCCTTTCTCAAATATCTTATCACAGAGGTGTAACCAATGTCACTCACTGTCTCAGCTCTGGCCTGGTCCCTTTTGGAGCCGGCTGGAGCTGGCTCTTGCCTGACATGGGGCAGCTTCTGGACTCTTCTCACAGAGGCCACCCCTGCAGCCCCCTGCTGCCAAAGCCTTGCCACGTAAACCCGATATATAAGCACATAAAAAAAAGAAATTCAAATCAAAATTAAAAAATGTTTTTTAAATAATGTAAACATATTTTAATTTTCCTCATGAATTGGCAGCTCCGTGTTGTCATTTTCACATATGGATCAGTTTTAGTCATTAAAACAGTTAAAACAGTGTCCAGTCAGCAGGGTCATGGCATTCCTATCTTTTGCATGAAGAACTGTAACACTAAAATTTCTAATAGCACAAAGACAGCTGAAGTGAAGGAGGCCATGGTCCAATTCCCTGTTTGTACTGAAGTATTGAACTTGTAGTCTCTGAGAGGTCGGTACCTTCAGTAACTATAAGTTTTGCATGTGAATCTTGATGCGTGTAATTTAGCTGTTAGCCAGATATGGTATCTTCAGTCGGCATTTCCTTATTTGTGGAGTCATTTGCAGCCCAAGATGAGTGCTCCAAACATCATAGGCAGCCAGGGTTTGCATCCTTCAGTTTTCTCGGTTCTTTCTTTTTTTAAGGGATTGTGTACCTGCAGAAAGGCCAGCACCAGGAATTTTGCAGTAGAACAGTTTAATACTCCATACATATGTCTTCAGCTCCTATATCCTGTTTCACCCTGTGTGTTCTGCAGATGTCTAATGTTATATCAGCATTAGAAACAAACCAACAAATTTCTTTCAGAGATTTTAGGAGCATATCAAAAGTTTTGTGAACCATCATAGAAGTTCTCCCGTGGAGGTGGCCCACTGAAATGTTTTGAAATAGGCACTATGACTGTGAAGAGTCCAGATAGCTAATTCAGAGGTGACCAGTCAGTAGAATTACTTACCTTTTTATATACCTTTATTCTGATAATGGGGAAAAAACTGTGATTTCAGAAGTCTTTATTTAAGTAGCAAAGTTTAAACAGCCTTGCTGTCCCATAGTTTGCCACTTTGTATGTTCCAGCATGCCTGCGTGTGTGTGTGTGTGTGTGTGTATGTACAAGACTAGGCTACAAAATGGGTCTGTTGAACTGATCCACGTGGGAATTTTTTTTTTTCGTATTTAATTTTTTGGTCTAGATCAATTTTCTGGCCTGTTTTCCTGTACAGCTATAGAAACAGTCTATTGTGACAACTAAGGGAGAGGCTAGGGGAAGGGTCTATTTAGGAAATGCTGTGAAAGTGTGTCTCCAGACCATTTTGCAAATGTTGCTTGAATGATATTCCATGCAGTTAAAAAAAAAATGGTCATCCACCTGCAGTTTTCAATTTGACCAAGTAAACTTTTTCTTTCTGCTTAGTGTTATGTAAAGCAATTTGGCTATTACGTGACATAGTGGTTTTAGTTTTTTGTCTTTTTTTTTTTTTTAATGTGGACAAGTGTAGTAAAAGTGAGAGAGTGTGCAAAAAGTGTCCCAGTTATGCAATTGCTTGTGGGATGTGCATCCCATATATGCAATGGGATTGTGGTTCTCACTTTTAAAATTCATAAACTAAGTGGTAAAGCACCTTCATTCTATGTTAAATGCTTGACTAGCTTACCAAGCCTAAATGAAAAGAAACTAAAGTATGGAAAAGTAGATACAGAAGTGATTAATATAAATTGATCTTAATAAGTCATCATTCCTAAAATTTGTTTACTTAACAGCAGTTAATATGACAGATAAAGACTGTATATTCACATAATAATCCAAAAAACATTCCACAGGAAAATTTACTATTGATCTACTTAATGCAGTTTTGACAGAAACAACAAATTAGCATTTTTTTCTTGCTACTTCCTTAAGTAGTCTTTAGACTACCAGTGACATTGCCAGGGAAATCATTACAGGTCTGGTGGGAGCTGCTGCCTGTGGTGGACCCATGCTGGAGCAGTCTGCTCCTGAATGATGGACCCTGTGGTACAGACCCATATGGGAGCAGTTCTTGAAGAGCTGCAGCCTGTGGGAAGCCCACGTAGGATCAGTTTGGGAAGGACAGCATCCTGTGGGAGGGACCCCACACTGGAGCAGGGGAATGGTGTGAGGATGAAGGAGTGGCAGAGATGAAGCGTTATGGACTGACTGCAACCTCTGTTCCCTGCTTCTCTGCACTGCTCAGGGGGAGGAGGTAGAAGAGGGTGAATAGGGGGGAAGGTGTTTTTAGTTTGCTTGTAGTTTATCACTGCTCCAGTCTGCTATCAATTGGCAATAAACTACATTATTCTCCCTATGCTGATTCAGTTTGGCCCATGACAGTAATTGGTGAGTGATCCTGTCCTTATCTCAATCCATAAGCCTTTTTTTCATCATATTTGCTCTTCCTGTTCTGTTAAGGAAGAGGTGTGAGAGGGTGGAATGGTGAAGCTTAGCTGTCTATCTGTGTGAAACCATCACATCCATATACAGGCTTTTCTGGAGGCAGAACATAGCGATAGATGATTTTAGTGTTCCCTGTATTATTTTTGTTTTATGGTCTACTTTAGTGAAAAGAGAAAGAATGTATTGTTGTCAAACTGGAAAAATTAACAGAGACTTAAAGTGAAATGGTGTTCTGTTGATTTATATGATATTAACAAAACTGTTTGCTAAATCCCTACTGCAGGGGTAACCACAGTCAAGACTGGTTGTCCATCAATGATGTATTCAGTTGTGCTGTGCAGTTATGTGACAACACATTGCTGTTTGGTCTATGTAATTTTTGTTGTTGGTATAAAGGATTCATGGTCTAGAAGAAATCTAATTTGATTCTTAATCTTAGTCTCTGATTTCAAGGCCAGTGTTCTGTTTGTTTGTTTAAGAGGGAGGTAGGAAACAAACAAAAAGAAAAAAGACACCATAATCTACAGTTTATCTGGAAATATGTCAAACTGTGATGTAATACTCTTTGTGAGAAGACCTTACTTGCTGAATGAAGAGTAAAAGCAGTGTAGGTAAAATGTTCCTTATGCTTTAGGCAGTATGTAAAGTCTGTAAGTCTGCCAGCTCTCTAGGTATGGACTTATATATAGTTGAGACTCATCCCTCATTAGGTCTTATGGAAGCACTGTTTATATATCTGGCCTGTTCTGTACTTGTTCTTACTTACAAGGACCAGTGAAAAATAGTAATGTGTACTCAAAGTTTAATACATCTCAGCTTCCCATTTCCATTCTGTTCTGTCATATTAAAAGAAAAAAAGAGTATCCCAACGTGATAGTAGTGCTGTATTGCTGGTACAGGTTACATTTTTCATGCCAACAATGTCTTTGTGGAAGACATCTCTAATTAATACGTGACTGAAGAATTCACAGAAATTGTTTTGTGTGTAAGATGTTTTCTGCAATTTTTAACCTGTTACATAGGTTTAAAGTTATCATCTAACTTTGTAACAATATAGTGATTCAAAGAGGTTATGAAAAATAACCGTTTTTCAAGTTGTGTAGTCCTTGTGTACTTGGTTTTATAGCTTTTTTTTTTTCCCTAGACTGTGGAGGTGCTTTTAGATTAAAAATATTCTTGAAAACACAAGTCTCTTTGCATTTAATCATTGATCATTGAAACTAATTTTGTCTTGAAAGAAATTTATGCCATCTTCATCTTTTTTTAGCTTTGCTAGTAAAAACATATTAATCAGTTCTACCTTTCCTAATCCATTTCTAATGATTTTCACTTTTAGTTTTTCACATCATAATTTCTGCAGATACACAGAAGCAAACCCCATTTTTGCTATATGTATGCTCCCTTCTGTTAGACTAGAAACATGTCAATTTGCTAGTTTATTATTATTATTATTATTATTATTATTATTATTTGAATAAATCTTTTACAAAAGCTGTTATTTTGGTCAACTTTTCCCACAGAAGTATTCCTCCAATTGACATTTCTATGTGTGGTCACATGCCTATCCTTCCATTCCTGTTTGTTTGTTGTTAAATTCTCTTTTTGAAAGGACAGCTGTAGGTATGTAATTGTCTTCCTCTTCACTGCTGCTCTTCATTAATGCCAGCCCCTTTGCCCACCTCCGATATGCTAGTACTTCTGATGCTATGGATGTGTGTGCTCTGTCCCATCTTAGGGCCTTTCAGAGCTGCCAACATCAACAGAGGCTTCACTGTTGCCATCCGTTAGTGCAGTGCAGTGACACCCATCCCTGCTGTCACAGCACAGAGTATACAGCCATAGTCCTCTGTTCTAGAAAGCAGATCCAATTTCCTGCACAATCTCTTCCTCCTCTTGGAGGCCCTAAATATTTAGACCTGGACATATACCACAATAAAATAGAAATGGGTCTGTTTTTACAGGTGTTTGTGTAGTATTCAGCTCCTGTGGGCAAGATGTGAACTGAGCATTCTTGTCAGCGTTGGTTGTCTGTAAATAGCGGAGAAGGGACAGGGAGGGCTCTTTGTGCTCAGAAAATGGCATTGGGTTTTACTTGGACAGCACAGTGAAAATAGTTTTCATGTGTCAGTTAAGCTATCTCTACATTTCTACTCCATATCCCAAGCTCATATAATCAAAAATACCTTATCAGATAACTTTTTTTTTTTTTCACAAATGTTTTTATACTGGCATGACTAAACAATTTGTTGAAACAAAAATCCATCTTGCTTCTTTTTTTTTGTTGTAACTTTTCTCTTTTTTAATCAATAGTTTCTTGTAAGGAAAATGATAATGAAAAATTTTAAAAGTCCTGATAAACAACAAAAAAAACTTTTTAAAGATGCTTTCAATCAAATTGAATTATTCCAATGGAAAATTTATATGTAGGATTTACAAATAAAATTTAGAGGTTTTTTTTTACTTTTTCTGTATAAAAAGGATGACGTATGTTTAATTCTGCTGAATTAACTCATGTGCAACAAATTTAGCAAAAAGAGGAAATATTACGGTGTTCTTCTGTAACTTAATGTAGCTTCTTACACACTTTATTAACAGCCTGTATTTTCCATTGGAATAATTTTTCTAACTCTCTTTAAAAAAAAGAACTATCAATATATAGGTGTACATTTAGATAAAACAGACTGCAAGGTCTGTGTTTACAGTAGAGCTTGCAAGAACAATGTTTAGTGTGCATGCATGTGTGTGTTAGAGAGAGGCAGGCAGAGTTTCATATTTCTATATAGAGAAGATAAGTAAGTGATGCCATCCTTTTTTTTCCTAATACAAAGCCTTGCAGACACTCTGAAGTTGGCAGTTAATAAGCAGAATCTCTTTTCTGATCAGGGACCTGGTGTAATTTTTGCTTTCAGGTAAACTTATTTAGTTTTCTTAAGACATCTTTTCCTTCTGATGTTACTCTTCCCTTGTTTTCACATTTGGAGTCTTGCAGTTTCTATTAGGGAGCAATTTCCAGTGCCCTGCATGCCTTCCGCATATTTTTCTGACCCCAAGCGGTCTTCTATTCACTGTCTGAGGAAGGCTCTTGGCTCTGTTTTGCATTCCAAGTACCATGGGAACTGTAGTTTTTGAGGAGTGAATGAGGTGACAGGGACTGTAGAGAGCACAAGTATTTGAGTAGAACCATGTCTTCCCTTCCTTGACTGCATTAACCTCTTCTTTGCAGACAAAAATAGGGAAACTCCTGCAATCTTCGTGTTTGAAGAGAAACAGTGTTTGGGGCATTCCAGTAGAGCAGAGAGCGAAAGGGCAAAGTTTGGGCTAAAAATAGCTCAGGCCAAGCCACAGACTGTACTCTAATAAGTTGGTGTGTGTTACACCGCTTTGTAATATGAGACCAATACAGCTCATGTGCTTATATGTGGACAGTTTGCCTCCCTGGCATTGCCAAACAGTACATAAGGAGGAAAAAAAATAGTCAAAAAAGAAACAGAAAGGGGACAAGCAATCCAGTAGTGCCCTGTGCTTCCCAAAATGTATGATTCCAGGGGTAAAGGTTCCCATTGTATTTGTTGTGAATGTCAGTTAAGAGAAGTTTGAACTTTGTATTTATTTAGATTTTGATTTAAACTCCTTAGGATTTTTATAGTGGAGCTCTAAATACTTTTTTTTTTTTTTTTTCCACAGTCCATTGATGGCTTGCATGAAAAAGGAATGGTTGAAGATGTTCATTGTGGCTCCATGAAGAGTATGCGACCTCCTCACCCTGGGATGGGCCCACCTCAGAGTCCAATGGACCAGCATAGCCAAGGTTTATACATACTGTGCATGCTATATGATTTTGGGGCCCCATTATGTCACAAAGAGTCAGTAGTTCTGTGGAACAGATTTCTAATTATTTCCATTCAACTTTGGAAAAACTAAGCTCATATCAGGGGGCAAGGTGAATAACTTAACAAGGTGAATAAAATTCTATCTGGAGTGTTCATCAGTCATTTACTTGAAAAAAGCATACATTTTTGTAAGGTTCAACTCAGTGGGCTGAAGTGACTGAAGCCCTGTTGTGTAATGCATCTTTGAATCCCTATCTAGGGTCATGAACACTAGAAAGTATTGTTTTTCCATTACACCTTATAATATTGGTTAAGTGAAAAATGACTTTTGCAGGTACATATTCCCCATCAGCTAAAACTTTTCCACTGTCTTCAGTGGGATGGAAGCATAATCACTTGAGAGCAAAATTTTACCTGACTTTGCGTTTACCTGGCTCCATTTTAGGGCCAGTTCTTTCATGCTTTCATAAATTACTTGGATGCAGGACTTGAAGGTATGCTGAGTAAATTTGTGGATGACACTAAATAGGGAGGAGCTGTTGACTCCCTTTAGGGCAGAGAGGCCTTGCAGAGAGACCTTGACAAAATAGACAGCTGGGCAATTGCCAGCAATATAAAGTTCAACAGCAGCAAGTGCCAGATTGTGGACCTGGGATGGGGCAACCCTGGCTGTACATACAGACTGGGGGACGAGAGGCTAGAGAGCAGCACCGCAGAAAGGGATCTGGGGGTTTTGGTCAATGGCAAGTTGAATATGAGCCAGCAGTGTGCCCTGGCAGCCAGGAGGGCCAGCCGTACCCTGGGGTGCATCAGGCACAGCATTGCTAGCCGGTCGAGGGAAGGGATTGTCCCGCTCTGCTCTGCGCTGGTGCGGCCTCACCTTTAGCACCGTGTGCAGTTCTGGGCACCACAGTATAAGGGAGTCATAAAACTATTAGAGAGTGTCCAAAGGAGGGCTACAAAGATGGTGAAGGGTCTAGAGGGCAAGATGTATGAGGAGCAGCTGAAGTTGCTTGGTTTGTTCAGCCAGGAGACGAGGAGACTGAGGGGAGGCCTCATGGCGGCCTGCAGCTTCCTCACAAGGGGAGCGGAGGGGCAGGTGCTGATCTCTGCTCTCTGGTGACAGCGACAGGACCCGAGGGAACGGCATGGAGCTGTGACAGGGGAGGGTCAGGCTGGGTGTTAGGAAAAGGTTCTTCACCGAGAGGTGGTCGGGCACTGGCACAGGCTCCCCACGGCAGTGGTCATGGCAGTGAGCCTGCTGATGTTCAAGAAACGTTTGGACAGTGCTCTCAGACATGTGGTCTGATTTTTGGGTAGTCCAGTGTGAGCCTAGGAGTTGGACTCAGTGATCCTCGTGAGTCCCTTCAATTTGGGATATTCTATGATTCTATATAGTTTAAAAAAAAAGTGTAAAAAAATCTCTGCATCTCATTAGAAACTGTAGCAACAAAATTGTGGATATAGAATACGTGTTTATAGATGTGGGTTATAAATTAGAAATAAATTGGTGAACTGCACATGCAATTGTATATATATATATAATCTATGTAAATTGAACATGCTACTGTGAATGAATAATCTTGAAATAAGGACCGCTGAACTTACTTGGAGCATGTCTCGAGCAAGAATTTTGGAAGTAGTGATTATTACAGTCTACTAAGAATCAACTGACTATTTTCAAGGTGAGAGGGCTTGCTTTGAAGAACAAATCAAAAACATTTCTAAATCAAATCTGCAACAATTTTGTCATTCTGCTCATAAATGCATATTTACTGTTTCCATGACAGTTATTGTTCTCAGTTTTTTGCATTTTTTTTACTAATGATAATTTAGTAACCTAAATTTTAGTAATCTAAAACAAGATATGCAACTTTATTACTTTGATTCTGGATTTTTTTTTCCTTGATGTTCAGGAGTATGCTAGTCACGCAGAAAGAATCTCTTACTAGCTGAGACAGATTGTTACATTTTTATTGCAGTCATACTAGAACACCATGGTTTACAAAACTTGGACATCAATTTGTCGGCAAAAAAAATCTGAATTGGTATCCATCTCCTCAACAGTTACTCCTTTCCACTCTTGCTGCCAAACTGCAGAAGGGATAACATTCCTGACCATTTCCAGTGTCCAGTTTTCTTTTCTTGAACTCATGCACAATGTCCTTGTTTTAGTCTTAAAACCTTTCTTTTAATGCTAAGAGGTTAAATAGAAGAGGAAGTCCATTGCTCTGACCTCATAGTTGGCTGTTTAAATAATAATCATACTACATTTAACTGAATTTGAGCTGTGTTAGAAAGTGTGTTCAGCTTCCGTGAATGAACTGTGCTGGAAGTCCCAGTATTGATATTAGAAATATGAAATCTACTGTAAATTGTTAAACTGCCAAACAGAGTTATCCAGAAAATAAAATGTATGTTTAGATTTAATTTTGTAAGAGGAATGGGGAGAAATTGCAAAAAGCATAATATTAATGTGACAATGGTTATTTTTTATTATAATTCTTAAAGAGATATAAGTGGACAGAAACAAACAATTTCCTCCATTTTTCTGGAAGTTAGAACAAAGTAAATGCCGTTACAGTGACACAGCAGTGACACACAGACCAGTTTGAATAGTTCAGGTGGTTTTGCTTGCTGTTGGTAAGTGCAAGCATAAGAAAAGTAGGTATTTAATGTTCTGGGACTTAATCTGTATATATTTTTAATTATCAACCGATATTTGTTGAACTTCTTTCTATAAAGATACACCAATTTAGTTAGCTTACAGAATTCACCAAGATTTTGCTACGTTACAAACAATGTTTGTTGTCTCTACTGTCCTTAAATTAGCTTCACTTTCCTTTCTGATTTTTTTTTTTTTCTGCCTGAGATGAGAAAAGATGTGTTGGGTCACCTTATCCATCTACCTGCCAGCATAAGACCTCTCAACAGTTTATTTCTCCAGTCCTAGTTTTAAATGACTTGCACACATGAGGCCTCTGTCTTTCTCTTGACTGAGAGTTTCACAAGAGCTGATGTTAGCGCTGGCCACACTATGATGGGGAAACTTTTTATATTGCTTACCTTAAAAAAGATTTTTGTAGGTTTGATCCAACATGAATGTATTTATCAATGTGTGTTTTAAAATGTTATGCTTTCCCATTGTTTATTGTGAGCATGTACTCGATTTCTTTATTTTATAAAAAAATAAACTTTAATTGATGGCTGAAATGACAGTTAAGAGCTAAACTTCCTCAAGTCTGTCTGTATCTTTCTCGTCAAAAAATTCTCTTACCTTCACCTTTTTGGGTAAGCATGTAACATTCCTATTAGGTTTAGCAAATTTCATCATTTAAGTCTTCATAATTTTTAGTGGAAGTCAAGATCTCTGTTAAGTATTCCAGTATTTGGAGTGGTAAAACCTTGACTCTTTTTATCTAGTATTCATTATCGGAGTTTAGAATTCATTTGTGTTCTCCTCTGTTTAATTCTAGCATTAAAAGTGGAGAAAAAAGGTCTTACCTCAATTTTTAGCTCTCTAGTTCTTCAGCTTTGAAACAGATGAGGAAGTTGTTCTTTGCTCCTGTTAACTAAAATGAAACTAAAAGCAATTAGAGCAGAAACTTTTTTTATATGGCCTGCCCCCTGAAAACACTTGTGTTCGGTAAAGAGTAAGAAATAGGATTTCTTCTGTTGTCAGTACTGAAAAGAATATACATTATTTATGATATTTTGTGATGTATTTCTCTTGAAAAAGTTGGTGTCAAAGTTGAAAAATAGAGATGTTGCTAATTATGCACACAGTTAAGAGAGCAGTGCTTGTTAATTGCTTAGAACTTCAGAAGGATTTCTGATGTAGTTTTGCTAATCCTTCACTAATCCCAGTCTGGGATTATGGAGAAGACATAATCAGAATCTTCTCCTCCTCAGACATTCCTAGCAAAAGCACAAAAAGTAATGGTTGTGAGTTATGTAACTGAAATTCTGATGGGATGTAAGGGAAAAAAAAAATCATCCTGAGAGTGCTTAAGAATCGCTGTCATTGGAGATTTTCAGAACTCACCTAGATAAGACCTGGAGAAACCTGATGCTTTGAGTTACCCCAGTTTTAGAAGATTTCTTGGGCTATTTGGCCTCCCTTTCCTAACACTTGGTGTCTTCTACTCTGTATATTTTTCAGAATTAAAGGTTATCTATTGTTCTTTGCCAGTGCATAAAACTCTTCTGTTGCAACTGTTTTGCAACTTTATCATTCAGTACTTTTGCCATCTTCTGTTCTGAAGAAACTAAGCTGAACAGTTTATGCTGAACTGAAGATAAAATTTTATGTGGAAAATCTAGAGGAAGTGGTACTTTGTAGTTCAGCATGAAACAATTAATGATCTAGGGATTTAAAAACCTGAATGCTTACTGTGGGAATTCATGTGTGCCACAAAAATGCATTTGCAGCGCTTCATAGCAGATGAAAGTTTGTTTGCAAAGTTAAAAAAGATGTCCTTCTTAACTCTATATTAAACATTTTTAAGCCTTGTGTCTTTTATATTGTTCTTTTGCAACATACGCTGGTTAAACTCAATCTTCATGAGTCTTCATGTGTCCTTATTCAGAGCCCATATGTGCATGCTCGCCTGTAGCAGATTAATAAGATAGGTAGATATACCTTATGAGGATAGGCCTCATAAATACTTCATGTATTGTCACAGCACTAAGTCTTCTGAAAGGTTTTAAACTGAGGAAGGAAAACTTCCATATAACTTGTAAGTGCTACATTTTACAGCCTTTACAAGAAATTTAGAAGGTATTTGTTCTTTACTGAGATATTTTATTAGAATTTTGTTTTGAGTCTTAACTTGTCAAGCCTTCTTTCCTTATTGCCAAGAATCGTAGTGCATAGGACTTTGAAGGAGAAAGAAAGTGCAATTAACACATATCTAGAAAAGTTAAAGAAAAAAGTAAAAAAAAAAATGCATGTTTGTGGAGACTCCTCTCCGCAAAAGAGTCATACGCTTGTAGCTGGAAGTGTCTAGACTTGAAACAAGTGCTCAAAATCTTATCCTACAATTCTCATTTTTGTAGTCCAGATAGATTTCAAGATCCCGGGCCTGAAATGTGTCAGTGATTAAGGAATATATAACTTGGACAATGTTGAGGAGGAAATAAACTTTTCTTCAACAAGCAGTTTTCAAAACAATGTAATGCAAAGTAGGTGTTACTTAAAGCAAATTCTGAGATTTAGAAACATATTGGATAAACATTGCAATAAATCTCCCGTTTTTCAGGTATAAAACAGTAACACAATTTTATGATTTGTTGTTGTGGTGTAGTGCTTTTTCTCTTAAAGAAGTGTACTCAGCAAGAGGGATTTCTAGCTTCCCCTCTTAACAAAAAATAAAGTTTGAGGCAAAAGTGATTTCGTGCAAGGAGATGAATAAGTGGAATAAACTTCAGGTTATTTTTCGTACATTTTATCACCACCAATAGGTTTATAAACAATTTTTATAATGACCTAGTAAATACCTTCAGTACCTTTAACTTTTGAGGGTCTCTGTCCCTTTTCCTTGAACATCTCACCTCACTTTCCCTATTTTTCTCTTCAGTTGCTTAATTTTTCTTATTCTCATCAAAGTCTTCTTTCCAACCTTCATCTTCTTTAGTTACAAGATTGAACTCAATCTGTTTCTGTCTTGTCTTATTTGGCCTTTCCCATCACAAAACCTTTTCTTCTCTACTGTACTTCTATCTCATATTCCTTTTTGAGGAGAGCTGAAATCTTGTGTTCTTTTTCCTTTATCTCAGACATCTACAATCAAGTAAAGCTTGTAAAGTATTTTCATCCCCAGATGCCCAGCATTGCTAGACTTTCAGTTCTTTAACAGTCTTATCTATCTACTTGTAGAAATTCTAGTGACTTACAGCTACTGTCGTCTGAAAAAGAGAAGTTGAGACCATGAGATTTTGCCTATGTTGCTTTTACTGGGAGACCAGTGAGAATAGTGAAGCTAAGGAGAGGGCAAAATTACTTGCCTTTTTGATTTGGACTAGCTGTAGATGAAGTTAATACAATTTCACTTAAAGTGTCAGATCGATGGAGAATGAGTAGATGTGGTATCAGATGCTTTGGCATGAACTTTGGAGTTCTGTGGCTTGTGGCTTGGTAAAGTATATGAACATGAGCCAGAAAATGTCTTGATTTTTTTTTTAATTATTATATGTGTGTGTGTGTGTGTAGGCTTTTCAAACTAGTAAGAGCATTATTTGTGCTCCAAAATACCAGAGTGAAGTGGGTAAATACCACCACCTCATTTTCACTATCGGTAGACGTATTTAAAATCTAGCTGTCTGTAGCACATTACACGGAAGATCAGTCTTCATACTTTTTCTCTGACATGTTATGTGTTCTTGATCTTACCAAAAACCTATACCATCTCTTCTCACACGTGTTGCAAAGCTCTTGGAAATATGTATTATGTGTGATTAAATTAACTGCAATTAAAATTTAGACTTAACACCACTGTATTCATAACTGCTATAATAAGGTACAAGCACCATTTGATTCAGAATTGTGCTTGCTCACTTAGTACTTTATTAGAGTACCACAGTCTTCAGCACTTTCTTTAGATGGTGATTTTTGTACTGGAAGTTGATGTTCCAAGTTCAAGATGAGCACCCAGATGGTAAGAGGTATTGAATGTTCTTTGTCTGACTCAAAGCTTTCATCTGTGTAAGTGGAGGAGCAATTGTGTAGAAAATGAATGCTGCCTATTTCTATTTCTGTATTTTGGAGAGTTTTGGCAAAGAGGATCTGTATTGGTGAATAGGTGTTCCTTGATGCATGTGCATCACAAAAACCTTAAAACATCAAGCTGCAAAATAGGAGGACTCTACTGCATATTTAGCATAGTGAAATATTTGTCCAACATTCTAGTGAATCTGTATGCCATCCTGATGTTTCTGTGTTGTATTTCATGTTTAAGTTTGTCTTACTCCAAATATGAGGGTAATTGTTCTTTTTAGGAGTAATTGGGCCATAGAATCATAACTCTGTTCAGACAATAGGTCATGTAGCTATCTTGATATCCCAGGGAACTTCAGGTGGCACTTTGTTCTTGCAGAAAATACTGCAACCATCCTGACTTGAGAGAGATATTTTTGTACTCTATGTACTGCTAAAGAAATTGGATGGAATTTAGGTTTGACTGCCCAGGATGATAAGTTTGTGATCATCTCATCTGTTCTAGGTTATATGTCTCCACACCCATCTCCACTAGGAGCACCAGAGCATGTGTCCAGTCCGATGTCTGGAGGAGGTCCAACTCCACCTCAGATGACCCCCAGCCAGCCAGGACCCATTATACCTGGAGACCCACAAGTTATGAGTCAACCCAACAGAGGTCCTTCCCCTTTCAGCCCTGTACAGCTGCATCAACTGCGGGCTCAGATTCTAGCATACAAAATGTTAGCTAGAGGTCAGCCTTTACCAGAAAACCTCCAGCTTGCTGTTCAGGGAAAGAGGACTCTGCCTGGCATTCAACAGCAGCAGCCTCCCAGTGCCTTCAACAGACAGTCTGGTAAGTGCACCAAGGTCTTGTGTCATTGCATAGATAATTCTTGAAGTTCTTCTTGTGGAACATTATAGAAACATGTGGTGTGCAGAACTGTAATTTCAGACAGTATTCTGGCCTTTGGTTTTAACCTTGAGCAAGTGCGTAAAACATATCTATTATTAATAGGGCATTGTCAACAATGAAATTAAAGTGTCCGCCTCATGACAGACTTTTTTTTAATGTTAGTCATACTTTATTGATCACAATTTTACTATTCTTCTTAGAGTGAATTTTCAGTCTCCTGTCATTATGTGGAAAAAATAGATATTAAACCTGGAGCAAGTTGACCGATGAAAGTAAAACAAACCATGTTTAGTGTGCTGTCAAGTACATAACATAAGGAAAATAAAATGTTCTTACTATTCTTTTTCTTCTAATGATAGTATGTGTTACACTGTAATAAGCAAGCATATTTTGATCCTAAGAAAACTGTTGCATTAAACACCCTGCAACTTTTCTAGTTTCTGAACACGTACAATTACTGAGCTAGCATTAGAAATTGAGCATTGAGATGATCCTGTTTTCTTGTTAGTAATAGTTTTAATAACTCCACTGTTCACTCCGTTTCAGTGCATATGGCTTTGCTACCAAATAGAGTTTTTTTGGGGAGACGTGCTTTTCATATGCTTCAATATGTATTTTTTCACGGTAGAATCTTCTTAAAACCGTATTTAATGCACAAAAATACTACTTGCCTGAATAGACCAGCATGCTGGAAAGCAGAATGATTGTTGAATACTTGGAAATGCTTTGCATCTTAATACATTTGTTTCTTCTGTCAAATTGTAGGTATTGGGTTACATGCAATGAGTGGTGCTGCAACTGGACCAGGGCCTACTCCAGGAATACCTGGACATTCAGCTGCCATTACCCCTAAAACTTGGACTGAAGGTATAGGGGAGTACAATGCTAATTTTATGTCATACATGGAGTTATGGTTAAATGGTGTAGGTAGAGACTGAGGAAAAGATGCAGTAAAGAAATGGGAAAGTAAAAAGTCATACAGAAGAAATAGTGTAACCTTTACTGTGCCTAGGACTTAAATATCAAGGAGAATCTAACCATTTATTCATCCACGAGTGACTTGACCAGATGAAATTATTGCGGCTGTTAGGCCGCCTGAACATGAAGCACCTTTTTATAAACAGAATGAAATATATAAGCTGCTTGAGGGACACCCATAAAATCTACTTAAGTTATGTTCTCAGAACGCTTAATTGCAGGAAGCTTGTCTTTCAAGTATATTCTTTGTTACTGTAAACAAAAGTATTTGAACCATGGCAGAATGAGCCTTTTTTTCTTTTTTAATCGGGTTGCTTTGAAAGTACAGTCTAGTCTCTGAGGTCTAATGAACAGAGTAGCATTTTTTACCCACTTGATAATAGTTTTTTGAATCAAATCATTCAGGTTTGGATTTACAGACTCATTTTATGGTTTGGAATTAGAGTGAAAGAAGGATTGTATTGAAAATAATTAGAAATCCCTAATAATACATTGTTTGAAGGTTGGTTTTTTTTTGTCTGTTTTCAGACAGATTTAAAAATAAATACAGTATTATAGACTTGAGAATAATACATGCTTCTCATACAGTAGAAATCTTATGCAGTGTTGTTGCTTGTGGATAAATCTGGGGACGGTGATGACTCTGATAGTTGATGTCATAAAAAATTCTCTGTAATTAGTAAGCTACTTAGGGCAACATAAAAAGGAAATGAAATACTAGTATGTAATCAGATGTAGAAGTGCTTTTCTTGGAATACTCCCAGCAAATATTTACAATTTGAGTAGGATAATAAAGAGGGTGAAAAGTGTTTCTTGAGAGGTTGTATGTATGAGTTTATCAGGCACAGTGCCTTCTAGCTCAAATGCTGTGACTGAAAAATGCTGGCAGGTGTATAAAATTACAAGATGGATAGTTTTATTTAAGTAATCCAGTATGCCATAATAATATGTCTGCCCTGTTCAACTATAAGCTGCTTAGTGTTTGTCTTTTTTCATTGCTCTTTTTGATAGGAAACAATTGTCTGTCCTTGCTTTATATGTTTGGAGGATTTATTTGATGTATTTTTAAAGATTATGTTTATTTCTTTAAATTTATTTTTCATTCATTATGAAGTCTTTCATGGTAGTGTGTGCTTTACAGCTTAGTTTGCGTGATCCACTAAAAACTGACACTACACAGGGGCTTTTGGTGGACTTGCTCTCTTTCCGTATTTTTTTTTTTTTAAGTTGAAATGCTGTGTTGCTAAACACAAAATCAAAGTTTGTGCTTAAGTTCGTTTTCGGGAGTTTGAAGCGGATGTGTCAATGACAAATGGTGATCTCTGAAGACTGGGAATCTTTTTATCTAGTTTATGGGATGTTGGATTTGTTGATGTTGATTTCAAGATTGCAAGCATAATTTGTAGTTGTTTTTCCTAGCATTAAATTACAATGACTCCTCAGACAATTAAGTGACAGCTTAATTGTTACTGTGTCTGTTGTTGTCAGTGACAATTTTTTACATATCTAAATGCATGGGTGACTTGTAGATATAATGATGTACTGAAATCTGTGATACCTAGCATCTGTAAATCATCTAGTTCCACCCCCCCTGCCATGGGCAGGGACATCTTCCACTAGATCAGGCTTCACAAAGCCCCACCCAGCCTGGCCCCGAACACTTCTAGGGATGGGGCATCCACAACTTCTCTGGGCAACCTGTTCCAGTGCCTCAGCACCCTCAGAGTAAAGAATTTCTTCCTAATACCTAATCTAAATCTCCCCTCTTTTAGTTTAAAGCCATTACCCCTTGTTCTATCACTACACCCCCTGACAAAGAGTCCCTTCCCTGCTTTCCTGTAGGCCCTCTTTAGGTACTGGAAGGCCGCAATAAGGTCTCCCCAGAGCCTTCTCTTCTCCAGGCTGAACATCCCCAGCTCTCTCAGCCTTTATTCACAGGAGAGGTGCTCCAGCCCTCTGATCATCTTCGTGGCCCTCCTCTGGACTCACTCCAATGGGTCCTTGTGCCTTCTTATGTTGGGGGTCCCAGAGCTGAACTCAGTAAATGACAGGTACTATTTTCATATTAACTGAGGAGTTAATTTTCGAGTATATTTCGAGTTAATTTCGAGTATATTATTTTGAGAATAAAAGAGTAATCAAGTGCCGAGTATTTGAAATATTTGAAATACTTAAATACAATTAATGAGAGATAGGGACAAAAGAAAGGCTATCTGTATATGACGGGTACTTCTAAGTACAGTTGTAGAAATTTTCATATAACTATTTTGTTCTGACAGAGCTCTAAAATCAGACCTGCTTGTTCTTGTGGTCAGATTATGATTACTCATGATGTATGGGCTGGATGGGCAGACAGTGAGGTAGATTGAAATCTGGTTGAATAGCCAGACTCTAAGGGGGGGATCAGTGTCACAAAGTCTACTTGGAGGTGAGTAGCTAGTGATGTACCCAAGAAATCAATATTGGATCCAGTCCTGTTTAACACTGTCATTAATGATCTGGATGATGGGGCAGAGTATACCCTCAGCAAGTTTGCAGGTTGGAGAAGTGGGCTGACAGGAACCTCATGAAGTTTTACAGGGGCAACTGCAAAGTCCAGCACCTGGGGAGAAACAAACCCATACACCAATACATGTTGGAGCCACCCAGATGGAAAGCAGCTTGACAGAAAAGGACCTTTAGGGGTCCTGGTGGACACCAAGCTGGCAATAAGCCAGTAGTGCAGCCTTGCAGCAAAGAAGGCTAAAGATATCCTGGCAATGTATTGCCAGCAGGTCTACTCAGCACTGGTGAAGCAACAAACCTGGAATACTGTGTCTAGTTCTGGGCTCCCCAGTACATGAGAGACATAAAGCGACTGGAAAGAATTCAGTGAAGGGTCACAAATATCATAAAGGGACCGAATCATCTCTCCTATGAGAAAAGGCCGATAGAGCTGGGCCTGTCCAGCCTAGAAAATAGAAGACTCAGGAAGATCTTATCAATCTATACAGGTACCTCAGAAGGTATTTCTGAGGGTGCAGAGAAGACAGAACCAAACTCTTTTCAGTGGTGTCCAGTGACAGGATAAGAGGCAATGGGTGCAAACGGAAACAAAGGAGTTCTGTCTGAATATTAGGACGCACTTTTTTACTGTGAGGGTGACTGAGCTCTGGCAGAGATTGACCAGAGAGGTTGGAGATCCTTGGAGATCTTCAGAAACCGTCTGGACATGGTCCTGGGCAAGGAGCTCTATGTGATCCTGCTTGAGCCCTGGTGTTGGACCAGATGAACTCCAGACATCCCTTCCAATCTCAACCATTCTATATTTCTGTGATTATAGATGTATTCTAAAGTGGTGCAGGGACAATGAAGAAGAGGCAAAATTAGGTCTTAAGGGAGATAGAGCTGTTTTACTTCTTCTAATGTTAAATTTAAAAGTCGGCATGGATGGGCAAATAATGACATTCATTGAATTCTTTCAATGTGTTGTGTACTGCCATTTTAATATGTTATATATAATATAAATATATATAAGAAATATATAATATATATATAATATAAATACAGAGTACAGTCTATCTCAGTGTGTGTTTTTCTTGTAATTTTTGAATGTTTGCCTTAGCTTTATGCTCTGTCTTCAGAAACAATATGGAATTTCTTCCTGTGTTCCATATTTCGTGTTTTGAATAAATGTTTTTTATGATTCAGGCCAAACCCCGGATATGAGTGTCTCTACTGCTCCTCAAAAGCTTCCTGCACCGCCCCCTAGTGGGAGGCCTTCTCCTGCCCCTCCTGCTGCCCAGCCTGCTGCAGCCATGCCTGGACCTTCCGTGCCACAGCCACCACCTGGACAGCCTTCACCCATCGTTCAGCTGCAGCAAAAGCAGAATCGCATCAGCCCTATTCAGAAGCCACAAGGATTAGACCCTGTTGAAATACTCCAAGAGCGTGAATATAGGTAAAAGTGAATAACATGATTCAAGTGAATATGCAGATGTTGGTTTTCACTTAATCAACAGACAGTCTTTGCAATCAAGTATCGTAGTGACAGTCATATAAACTGAGTTTCCAGGAAGGGACCACATCAAAGAGAAGTACAGAAACATCAAATTCAAAATGATAATTTAATTCCACCTCAAGTTACGAACTAGGCAAGCATACTGTCAGTATCAGTGCAAACCATCTAAGTTTAAAATGGGCTCATGTTCTCTGCTGTGCTACTGTATTACTTGAATGCTTCAAAAAATGAAAGTTAGGAAATCAAAATTCTTCTAATCTACAGAGAAACCAATTTAGTGTGGTAAGTTTTTCAAAATTACAAACAAATAAGGAAGGAAACAGTGGAGGTCAAAAGGCTCATAAGTTAGTGGCCAAAGCAAAAGCAAATTTTGTCCGTGATCATGGTGTTGGCTGAACTACCAAAGAGTAGAGAGAACATTAAGGAGGTCACAGGCAAGATTAAAGAAAAGGTTTCCAGGAAACATAGTCTTTAAAAGTTGCCTCCTGAGTGCCCTAATTAGATGATGAATTATATTCATAAAAAAGGATAGAGGATACCACTTCTTGTAGAATTAGAAAGAGACTTCTCCTGCCCTTTTCCTATCAACAAGGCCCTTCAGACAATGACAGTTGTCCTTCAGAATCTGCAGGGCAGAAGGATCTTGACCTGCACCTAAAATGTTTCTAATCATTATCAGTTTTAGGAAGGAGACTGCACATGGCATATTTGCGTGGTTTGGTCTGATGAAACCTCTTCCAATTACTGTAACAATGAGTTTGTAAGTGAAAGGTAGCCAAACGGGATGGTGATCTCACTGGAAACAGGGTTAATCACTTTCACTTCATGAAGATGAAGCATCATGAAGTGTTTTAGGATGTGGTGCCACATTTGTGGCATGTAGCTGTGGTAATTATCTTATCTTTTTTACTTTAGGCCGTAGCCGTTTCAGCGTGAGCCCTCACTGGTTTGTAACATCTTTTTCAGAAGGCTTGTAGGAGACAACATTATACAGTTTCACAGAATGACTGTAGCACTAACAGAGCCAAGAATCATGTGGCCAATGTAATGTAACCTTTTCTGCATCAGTTACCTCAAAATTTTCACTCCTTCTGTCTTTCCAGCCCTGCTCCATCACACTATTTACACTAAATTGTTATGATTTAGCATGCATAAGTGGACGGAAGTAAGGAGTGGCAGAAAATAACTGTTACTTTTAATATATAGAACTGATTGCAGATACAGCATATTCACTACGTTCTAAATACCCTAATCTTCTTGGCAGCGTAAGTGAGTTGGAAGTTTGAGAGGGATTCTGTAGTAGGAGGGTTTCACTTCTACTTTTTACAATAGTGTTTAGATAGTGATCCAAGCTTTTTTAATGTTGAGCCCTGCTGGAATTTGATTTTGCATTGCAAAAATACCAGAATGCTTTGAAATTCTGGAAGTCTTTTCATTGTTTAAGGCTGTATAAGTAATGTAAGACAAAAGCTTCGGAAAAAAGCAGTGTAAGAGCTTTTATGCTTTGGATAGTGCTAGGCTTATCTGTATTGTAGGGAAGTTTAAAGCAGAAACATGAAGTATTCACATTTCCTTCGTAAAATGAGAGTAGAAAAAAGCCAGTATAAACATTTGTATCCTGACAACTTGTGAAGTTAGCAATAACTTTATGAAACAGTTGTCTCTTAAGGCCTCTGAGTAGTTAACTCTTCTAATAAAACATTATACTCTTAAATACCTGGAAAACTGGATTCACATTTTTCATGAAAAGACGGAATTAGCACATAGGTGTTTCAGGGATCCATATTTCAAAGATACAAACCCAAAAGGTTTACTGTCTCATTGTGGGAGTCTTAGCTTTGAATCTGATCAAGTTAGGAAATTTTGAAAATTACAAACTGTGTTTACTCTATTACCGTGATCATGGTGTTTCTGGACAAAAGTTGTGAAGTGTGGTGCTGAGGACAGTCTCACGTTCATTAATGCTAATTCATTGGCTTCATGATAAAAGTTAATCACTGGGTTATTTGGCCATTCTTTGTGGTATGTACACACTTCTTAAGTGGTTAGCAGCTGACTTTTCATAGAGGATACATGCTACTGTGTACATATTTCCATTTCTTTTATGGATCACTTATATGGTTTCTATACTGGAGCATGTCTTACTTGCACACAGTACAATGCTGTAAAGGTGGAATACTTTAATTTTTGCTATTACACGAAAGAAATTACACCTAATTATTTATTTCAGTGACAGGAATTCTTTTTTGCCTTCCTTGTTACTAGGTAGTTACGTAGTTTGACAATTTATCAAATAAGCACTTAAAAGTACAGTATGGTGTTCCTATCTATTAACTATGTATTAAATAGATTACTACAGATGGAGAAGCAGTAGTGGACCTATGAACATATTGCTAGGTCTGAAAAAGCTTTGAATCCGGTGTAACATCAGGCAACTGCTCTTTGTGTCTGAAAACCCTTGATCTCTTTATTAAAAAAAAAAAAGGCTCTGGCATAAATTAACAAAGAAAAAGAAAACGGAGAGTTAATGTTGTTGTCAGATTCACATGGTTGTGTCAAGAAGCAATTTGCGGCATTTGTTAAAATGGGATTATGTGATAATTGTTATTAATCTCTGTATGACTGAAGGTGGATAAAAAGAAACTTAGATATTTAAAATTCTGATTAATATAATAATTTTGAAGTATTTATATGTGGAGAACTGTTAAACTTGTGGTCCTTGAAATCTAGCTGAAGTGATAAATTCATACCATACTTTTATGAAACTCTCCTTAACACTTTCTTCAAAATAAGTGCTGCTTTTCAGTCTTAGTGAGTAGATCTCTTAAAGCTAATAATATGCAGCGTAATTTAAAGTTATTCTGCTATGTGGAAAGGCTTTTTTCCACCTTCTCATTATTAATTAATAAAATGTACCTGCCAGTGTCCTGTAGATTATCAGTAGCTTCTTTCTGTTATCTGCAAAGTCTCTTTTTATGTATATTCATTGCTTGCTGTATGGCATCCATACCAGACTTGCTGGAATGTGCAGGTGTAACCTTTGAAGTTGACCCCAGTTAATGAGGAAGCGGTGTACATCACTTAATTGCAAAGGGATCTCTATGTAGATGTGTTAGCCACTTTCTTCATGGATGAAGATAAATTGCTGAACTGCAAAGATTAATTAAATGTATCCTTTAAGTAAGATAAGAGTATATCCTTCAAGTCCTAGTAAAAATCATCTGGGAAACTTTTCTCCTTGAATTCCATTTACTTAATAGCCATTAGTATTTTTCCATGAAGACATGAATAGTCCAACAAAATGCAGTTATTCTCTTTAAAGACTTGAAGGTGGCTGTAATTTTGAAACACTTCAAGCAATTGTGGCGTTCGCTTGAGGTGAGATGGCTGCCATGAAATTCTTTTTAAAATCCTATTGACTACTCAGGAAAATACTACTACTGTAAGTACCCAAGACAATATGTTTAATACTTCCAGGAAAGTCTGAAGTAAAACTGCCAAATAAGTTTCCTTTTTTGTTTAATATGTAACCCATCTGGTTGCCATTTTTCATTACTCTTTCCTATGTGTGCTTTAGATTTTCATTAATATGTACATTTTTTTGACCAGGACTTTATTTTGAGAACTGACCTGATTTTCTGTGGGAGTTTTCTGAGTTAGTATCTGTACCAACTTAGAAATACTGTTTCTTTTTCTACTCCTTCCCTGTGGCTGTATTGTAAAAGGACAGTAATCACGCATGAAAGAGAGTAAGTGTTGTTATTTGCTCAGTGCAAACCTCTGTTTTTGCAGTCACTTCAGCATATAGAGGAAAAAAGTTGGAGGAACAGTTAACCTGGAAATGCTAAGCTGCCTTGTAATTTAAAGATTAATAATAATTTTATGTGCATTTATTCACGGTCAGCCTTTCAACAAACCAGGACTGAGAACAACAAAGAAAATGATTTAGCAGTGTGAACAGTCTTTTATATGTGGTGAACTGCTTAGCGTGATAATGGGACATAACAGCCCACTGTGTAGGCTTGCACCATATTAAGTCATATCTCAAGAAGATTGTATATTTTGATTTTTTTTTAAATAATGTAGCTGATAGAAATACAAACTCCAGCCCAACATCAGGTTTTGCTTAGATTTATAATGTGTAAACTTTTACATTAGGAGGCACTTTCACCTATTTTATTCCCAGAGTTAGACTAACAAACCACTTCTGACAGAATTAATAAGTGAACGTTTCACATTATATTTGTTTGCAAAATGGTTCGTCAATTTAATTATCTAAAACCATAGGCAATGGTAGGAAGAAGCTAGATTAACTTTTTGTGCTCATCCTCTTGTATAGTGCAAGAAGGAATATTCCATGCCAGCAAAAAAAAGAAAAATTATAAATGAAAATATGTTTGGTATTCAGCTGCCTTACTAAGTACTCAGGTCAAAAGAGGAGTTTGGAAAGGTTGTGACTGCTTCAATCACTAAAGTTTCCTTGAAGTCAGTGAAATCAAGATTTGGCTATAACTTTTGTAGGTAGTCATTTCAGAAGCGTTGCAGCTATTTGGAGAGTGAAATATATAAATCATAGTTGTAATCTATGATTTATAATCATTTCAGAAGCGTTGCAGCTATTTGGAGAGTGAAATATATAAATCATAGTTGTAATCTATGATTTATAATCAACAGTCAGAGCACCCATCAAGGATTTAGAATGCTATTCTGTTTGTATGCCTTGGCAGCTTTTCTGTATGGATATACAATAGTACATCTAATCTCCGAGGGAACCACTTAGTTCTCAGCATCTTGCATCCTTAGTTGCGCTAAAATGTCTTCTCAATAACTGGAATGCCTAGTTACAGGTGAAGTTGTACAACATGTAGACTTTTTGTGTTTTTTTTGTTTTTTTGTTTTTTTTTTTTAGTGTAGTACAGCTACTTGAAGGAGCAAAATGTGCTGATACCATTTTTCGAATGAATAATTTTCCTGTGGGAATCATGAACTTCCCTGGTCCTGGTCAAATATATGTGGCTTCCAATGGAACTCTTTCTTGCTAGGACAGTAACCCTTCATGTTTTACATTTCAGTCTGTATGAAAAATTTAACTAACCTAATTCTGCTTCAATTTTTTGTTCTCTTGAGGACATTAAGTTAGTCTTCTGCAGTTATGCAGCATTACACACTTTTTGTTGTTTCAGGAACTTCAGAGGTCTTCTGGGAAGATAAAAAAAAAAAAATACATAGTTCCAGAATTTTGGGAAGGAGTACTGTTACAGAACAGATGTTGTCTGTCACTTTACAAGTGATTACAGTTCCTTTTCCGATTATACATGAGTCATTATGTATGTAGCTACTGTGATACTAACTCCATATATCAGGTGCAGCCATTTTGCCCGATGTGTGATCTGCTTTCCAGCTGTAAGGCTGACATGTCAAGTGTATGAGAGTTTGTGGCACAAACCACACTGTGGAGTGCTGAGGGGGTGAAAGGGCACGGGAATTATGGGGAAGAATGGTCACTGTATGCAAAAAAGCTTCATAGAAAGTGTTTTCCTTCTGCCTTCACACCAGTTCAAAAGTCCTCATCACAGGAGAACAGCAGCAGAGGCCTGTTCCTAATGTGATCTGATGTTTTGTGCTTTGTGAAAGTAAAGAAAATGGGGATTTATTGAGTCCCATACAGTATAGGGGAGATAAAAGATTTTCCTGTTCTTGAGCCTTTAGGTTTTTGATTTTGGGAGAGAGAGGAGACTGTTTTTTTTGTGGGAGGTGGTTTTTTTTTTGTTTGTTTGTTTGTTTGGTTGGTTTTGTTTTTTTTAATGCATTTGGGAAATGGTGGGCACCGATTCAGTTGAACTTGCATGCAATTTTTGGATGACTTAGAATTTTGGGGTCTGTTATTTTAGTGCCTTGGCAATATTTGCAGTTCACAAAAATACTTCATTATAAATAAAAAAAACTTACAAAAACCATATAAACGTTAGCTCTGTGATCTTGGTTTTCAGTGTGAAAAAATATAACAAAACAAAGTCCTTCTGGCTTGTGCATTAATCTGTCTCTCTGTTGAATTTGCAAATGAATGCAGAAGGAGGTTGTAAAGGAAGAGTGCATAAAACAATACTCATCAAAGAGGCCCGAAAACAGACTCCTGTATGGTATGAGTAAAATACAATTTCTAAGTTGCTTTTCGTGCATGTCCTTTTGGTCGAAATGAAAAGAAGGACTGAGGACTATTTTCATTATTTGACAATTTATGGAAAAGGATACCTAATGTCACCTCCATCTCTGCAGAAGCCTTTTAGTTCAGAAACAAGTAGTAAAAGCCAAATAAATACCTGAGATAAAATGCCTATTTTTACTGTGTCGTTTTGATAACTATTTACAGACTTCTTCTGATGTCTTCTCCAATTTTGTATTCACTTAGGCTTCAAGCTCGAATTGCTCACAGAATCCAGGAACTGGAGAACTTGCCTGGTTCTCTGCCTCCTGATCTGCGAACCAAAGCAACAGTGGAATTGAAAGCACTTAGGCTACTGAATTTTCAGCGCCAGGTAATGCCTTTTGCTTCGAGAAGATTGTCGCAGATCATAGCCAAACATGTGCACGTAACATACAATGAATTCGCAAGAGATTTTTGCAACAGTACTGGGCCTAAGCAGGAGATTTTGTATGAGAGCAAACTTGACTGATAAGCATGTCACAGAAATTGTTTTGTTACTAAAAGTGCGCAAATGTTCTTTTTCCCTCCTGCTTTATCTTCCGTTCTAAACTGTAACATAGAACTGTGCCCTTTCATAGGAACATGACAGTGGCACAAAAAGGAAATGAGCAGAACATGTTGCAAGTCCATTTTCAACACAAATCCCAGACGCCTCTTTCTGGACATTCTCTATACTTGTCATGGGTCCCCTTGTTTGGGGAAGAATTGTATGGTAGTGGTGATGGTGTGTGGTATTTCTTCATGATCTGTTTGCAGCATTTCCACTGTGGCACAGACCTTGAAAATTAAGCTTAAGAAGATTATACATAAATCAGAAGTTTGGTCTTGAGTGCATGTATCAGCAAATTAATTTCAGAAAAAAAAACACAGTGCCAGACTTTTCCGGGCCTCTTGCCGTAGGCTTTTTCAGCTACTTCGGAGGAGTAAACGTGATTTGGCAGGTCAAGCAAAAATACTTCCTGACAGAAATCTTTGCCAGTAGTTTTACTATGATGCCTGAGTCTTCCTTCCCACTGCCCTGGCACTCCTTTGTAATGAAGTTTTGTCAGAGGTCAAATGAAAAGCATCAGGCTCTTGCTGCTGCATTGCTGGGACTGTGGCTGTACTGTTCCAAGCCTTCAGCATTTCTGTCTGCCTGCTGTTTCCTGTGCAGCTGACAATGAAAGGAGTTGTCAACTCTGTTCAGCTCCAGCTCTAGAAAGCATGTTATATATGTTGTTCATTTGTGCTTTACTTGGACGATATAACATCTTGATTAGCCCCTTTCATTGCAACAGAACGGTGATTTGTAGTATCTTGTTAAGAAGGAAGAAATGATGATAGTGATGGACTGTTTTGGCCATCGTGTGGAGACTTAAGATCTGTTTAGGGAAACAGACTTACCTGCTGCAACTGTATAGATGCTGGATGTTTTCACAACTATAATAAAAAGGAAAGAGGAGGCTGGGGCATTTTCTGGACTGTTATTATTTTACTCTGCCATATCAATGCTTAAGGTTGTTTTTCTATGTATTAAAACTGTTGTTTTTTTTTTTTTCTTAAGTGTTTCTTTTTTTCTCATTGGTAGTTGAGACAAGAGGTGGTAGCCTGCATGCGTCGTGACACAACGCTGGAGACAGCACTGAACTCCAAAGCCTACAAGCGAAGCAAGCGCCAGACTTTGAGAGAGGCCCGTATGACAGAAAAGCTTGAGAAACAGCAGAAGATAGAACAGGAGAGGAAGCGTAGACAGAAGCATCAGGTATTTTAACTTGTTAGTAGTTTGCCTGGTCACAGAAGTTCGCATTGCTTTGTTGTGCTGGTCTTTCCTGTTACATATTTTATTCACCTTTGCAGTTTTTAAGATGCAAAAAAACTCCAAATCATGAAATAAGCGATAGGAAAACAGTAAGATTAGAACTTCTGTATTCCTGATTTCAAATCACATGCTTTGTCCAAGTGTCTGCACTAACTTGTTTCTCCTTCTAGGAATACCTGAATAGCATATTGCAGCACGCTAAAGATTTCAAAGAGTACCACCGGTCAGTGGCTGGGAAAATTCAGAAACTTTCTAAAGCTGTGGCAACTTGGCATGCCAACACTGAACGTGAGCAGAAGAAAGAAACAGAGAGAATTGAGAAAGAAAGAATGAGAAGACTAATGGTAAGGAGCAGAGGGAGGGTTATGATTATTTGAGCTAAAATCGCATACTATATCCTTTTAATATTTCATATACTGTCTCAGGCACCCACATATTTCCTTCGCGGAGTAAATTCTCTGTAACTCAGGAAGTATAAATCTGAAAATGCTGCACTTTGATTATGTGTATTTCTGACGATGGTAGTCAATGTGATGCTGTTCACTCCCTGTTCACTTTAACCTGTAACTACTTTTTTTTTTTTTTTTAAGTTCTCTGGCAAAAATAATTGTTTTTTCTACCAACTTGAAAATTTAGCACAGCCACTATTGTATTACATCACTTAATCTCATTATCTTCATATACTAACATTTTTACAAAATTGTAGGGATATTTGTCCACTATATAAATATTGTGGTTTATTTCTAGGTTTATAGTTTTGAAGATTCCATACAATTAACTTGTTCATGGCTTTTACCAGGAACTTTTACATAAACCTGATTTCACATGTGAAAATACATAATCAATAGCAATAATGCATATAGCTACAGGATTAGAGGCAGTCAGTTCTACCCATTAATGCTCCAGGACCATACTCCTTCATGTTCTTTCATAGTTTCCTCTTCCTTGCACCTGCACAACATCAGTTATATTTTTTTAAGACACAGTAGAATGATTTTGTGTGTAACCACGTCTTGTCAGAACGCCATGGAACTGATGAGTGGTCTGCTTGCATTTCTGGAGTCGAAATAATTCTGGAGTGTAAAGTGTAGACAGATTAATGTGCATGTGCAAGTCTATTAGCAACTGGGACTGGAAAGATATCTTCAAAACATTGGTTAGCTCTTCTTTAACACTACTAACACCTCACTAGCATAGAACTGAATAGGAATTGATGTTTTCTTTGAAACTCAGTGCTAGTAAAAAAACCATAAGTATCTAAAGAAAACAAAACTTGTATTCCCTGTTCAAAATCTATTCCCACTGTGAATTAAGGACCGAGCAGTTTGCTTTTAAAAATAACAAAACAAAATATAGAAATGATTAAATATAAAAATGATACAAACTTAGAAATAAAAGCATGTGCAAAATGTAAATAAGGGACGTGCATAAGAGAAGAACAAATGTTTAGACCCTAGAGTATTTCTGAAGTTTACATACTAATCTGCGTTGTCAAGCATCTTTATAATTAGAGATAGTTGCCAGCAGTCTATGTACTTAAGCTATTAAAATGTTAATTAGCAGAGAAAGAACTGACTCAAAAAAGATAATTATGATGTTTTAGAAATACTTTGTTGTTGAACTTGAGCTTAAGTCAGTCTAACATATGATACCGTGTATGATGAAGATGTCCACTACTGAAAAATGAAGTAGATTAGCATGTCCAGAAATGACATAGGATACCAGCACTACCAGTGCTTCTCCTAAAACTCCCTAGCCAAGGCCTGTGGTTAAGCTCTTACCGTATATAGAGGACTTGATATGTATTTTCAGTCTGGGGGTTTGTGCTCAGAAGTACTTGCCCCTACTGCTCAATTAAATTCTGCAGGAGCAAACTGTTTGTTATGTTAGTTGAGTTACTTTGCCTATTTAGTTTTAGTCCAGTTGTGGTATGTTTTTAATTTTCAGAGATGTATTAGAGGTTTTTACAAACATCATCTCTGCTCAGACCCTTCGTGTGGTGTTACTTAGAAAATGTGCTTTGTCTAAAACTCTTCACATGTATTCTCAGCAGTTTCAAATTCATTACACAGATTGTCCTTCATTGACTATGATTAGATGGTGGCTATGTCACAGCTCATTAATGCTAGTGTATATTACATGCAAGAATGGTCACTGGTATGATTTAAAAGGAAACTGTCAAGACAAGCTTGAATGTGTAAGGAAGTACCTTGGCCAGATTACAATGACTGCGTGTTCAGTAATAATAATAAAAATAATAATAGTTGTAAAAGCTTAGCTTTTGAGCACTGTAGTTCTGATGGCTTAAACATTACAACTGAAGTTTATGAGCAATTTTACAAGCTGAATTTGAACATTACAACTGTCCTTTGCAGCTTTTTGTGGTTCTGGTATCTCTCCAGAAAGGCAGGAGATTCTTTGTATCTCCCAGAGTGCACTCTTTTAAAGTAATCATCTTTAAAATATTTCATATTCAGTTTGGTTTAATACAGCAGTACATACCTCCTTGATCTGTTATTTAGGCTAAAATTGACAATGGTATCTGCTGCTTTCCTTGTATTTTCCTGATGTGCTCAAACAGTGCATTGTATCTTCACAGCACATAAAAATTATATTTCGTGGTTTGTCTTACCCCTAACTTGCATCCTTATGGCACTGTGTAAGTACGTGAAGTTGCCAGAATGATTCAGAGATATGGCTTATCTGGTGAATCCTTTCTCTGATATTGGCATGTATCAAAGATAAAAAAACACCAGAGTATAAAGGTGATAGGTAATCTGCCCAAAAGAAAATTTCCTTCTGACACCTAAAAGAAGTGGTTGTTACTCTTACTGGAGAAATGGCTACATAAATGTTCAGCGTACAGCTCCGATGTTCCTTCTCTGGGTATGAGTTACTTGCACTTCAAGTCTTTGAAATTACATTGCTGTAGAAGACTCACCAAGTATCTCTGTTTCAGGGCAGTCACTAGTGGGGTTCCCCAGGGCTCCATTTTAGGGCCAGTTGTCTTCAGTGTTTTTACAAATGACCAGGATGCAGGACTCAAATGTATACTAAGTAAGTTTACAGATGATACTAAGTTAGGAGAAGCTGTTGACTCCTTGAGGATAGAGAGGCTTTGCAGAGAGACCTTAACAGATTAGAGAGCTCGGCAATCACCAACAGTATGAAATTTAACAAGAGTAAGTACTGAATTCTGCCCCTGGGATGAGGCAAGCCTGGATATATGTACAGACTGGGAGAAGAGAGGCTGGAGAGGAGCCCAGCGCAAAGGGGTTCTGGTTGATGGCAAGTTGAATATGAGCCAACAGTGTGGCCTGGCAGCCAAAAGGACCAACCGTATAGTGGGGTGCATCAAACATGGCATAACTAGCCAGTCGAGGGAAGTGATCGTACCCCTCTGCTCTGCACTGGTGCAGCCTTACCTTGAGTACTGTGTGCAGTTTTGGGTGGCACAATATAAGAAAGACGTAAAAGTATTAGAGAGTGTCCAAAGGAGAGCAACAAAGATGGTGAAGGGTCTAGAGGCCAAGATGTATGAGGAGTGCAAACTTGACTAGAATGCCCTTCATCTGTTACCACAGGTCACTGACAGAGATGTTAAACACATTACCCAGGTAGACCCCTGTGGTACCCCTCTTGTTACTGGCCTCCAGTAGACTATGACCCACTAACACAAGCATATGACTTTCTGGGCCTGATCATCCAATCAGTTCTTTACCCATCTACTTGTCTACCTATACAGATCATAATGACGTAACCAAGATAACACATGATTATTGAGATAGGAGTTGTTCGTGTTTCTTCGGAAGCATTTCTGTCATGGCTGATGTTTGTTTTGTGTTGCTAGGCTGAAGATGAAGAAGGCTACCGCAAGCTGATTGACCAAAAGAAAGATAGACGCCTGGCCTACCTATTGCAGCAGACAGATGAATATGTGGCTAACTTGACTAATCTGGTATGGGAACATAAACAGGCACAAGCAGCCAAAGAAAAGAAGAAGAGGAGGAGAAGAAAGAAGGCAAGTAGTTACATCTGACATTTTTAGGCCATGTCTTCACAGTATCCAATTTTAATGTTGATAAATGTAGTGATCTCCAGTTGCCATATACATACCAGAGTGTCTAAAGTACATACCAGAGTGTCTAAAGTCATCTATACTGCCAAATTCTTAACACTGAGTGAACTCCTCTTTCTCCACTGAAATCTATAAGAAATTTGCTAACATTAATTCCCAAGAAGACAAGAAGGGTGTAGGATTAGAAAATTGTGGGTTGTTAACAATGATTTGCTAATAAACTTTCCACAGGCAAAACTGGGCTAGATGTAAATTAAAATCAAAGTACCCAAATGGTCCAATAGATCCAAAATACATTGTGAGAAGGAGAAGATGAAAAAAGTCTGGTTTATGTAGTTACATACATGATAACTTGCTTAGACCTCCTCATTCTAAACTTGGCTCAATCTATCTTGTAGGACCATTGTAAATAACTAGGAAGAACTTGGGTATAATAATAAACATAATAAATAATAATATAATAATAGTAATAAATAATAATATAATAAAAAGTATTCTGCCAGTAGCATGTTCATTGTGCATTCTTACCATTTAGTTGAAGCTTTTCAAAATTACCTTTGTATGAAATATTTTACCACGTCAGAGAGACTGGTTGTGGAAACTGAACAGCGTTATTTTTGAAAAAAAATAATTTTATGTGTGAGATGATAACTAAATAATGATTTGTCATTTTGTGACCTCTGAGTACCTTTAATTTCTTTCAGGATGGATTAGAGGATTTCTATAATCTTTTTCCATGCCTGGTTTACTACTAATTACTGATGCAAATATAAACAGTATATCTACATTGTTTACAGCACTCTAAATGTGCTAATAAATACCACCGTATAAAAAAATGGTAATTTTGGAGATGAATGACCTCAAAAATGCTCTGTATTTTCCCCTGTCACTCTCCAAAATGTCTGCAATTTTTGTTGAAAGTATGCTGTTAATATAGAGACAGTCCCTTGCCTCCCAAGTTAACATGCAATTTAAATGGAGTTCTTGACCTGCACTGCCAGTGAGACCTGATTTAATGTACGGAATTCACAGTAGAGATAGTCCTTATTGAGACAGTGTGGTGTCTACATGCACTGCTATAATAAAATGTTTGAATTCCTTCGACAATCCATTGAGCTGTTTGCCTCTGTGATGCACAGTTCAGCTGACGTATGTATGAGGAATAAAGTGTCTTCCAGCAATGTCAATAAAGACATAATTTTCTGTCTCTGAAATAAAATGGTAGTGTGTTCAATAAATATCCGGCGCATATAAATATCCAGGCTTCTTCCTGGCCTAAAAGCTAAAGGAAAATGAGCAGAAAAAAATCTGAGCTCTGTCTTGGTTGTCTGCAGCATATTTTTTGTGATGATGCTCTTTCCACCAAACTTTTGCTTATCTGTCAAAAATATAGGAGTGCACACAAATGTTACTCTTTTTTAAAAAAATATTTATAATTCTATGAATTTGTTGTTGCATGGCTGTAGTACTCATTGAATTTAGTGGCCACTGTGTCTTTTTCCTAGTCTTCATGTAGTCTTTCCTAGTCTTTAATACATTCCCATCTATGTTTCATAATCCATGTAAAGCGCAGATTAATCTGTTAACACCCATAGTTAAGTGTTTCATACTGACAGAGAAATGAGAGAAGAGAGGTCTTAGGATATTCTCCTAGAAATCACAGTGAGGAAGTAGATAGAAGGATTTTGGACCATAAGTAGGTTTCACTCTATTTCTGCATAACTAGGGATGCATGTAGTTAGTGAGGGTGGATATAGATAGAGATTTGCACAGTCAGTACTGCACAAGGAAGGCATTTACCGGTTTGAATATGGTACCTACAACACCTTTAGGTATTCTTCATATACTGGTGATCTGACCATGATATTCTTCACTTCTTCATTTCTTGTAGAAGGCTGAAGAAAATGCAGAAGGAATGGCATCTGGTCTTGGTCCTGATGGAGAGGTATGAATTTTACAGTTTCACAGTTTTTCCAGTGATCATTAATGTGATGTGTGCCGTTGAGATAGCTTTACAAAAAATCATGCCATAAATGCTCTAAGACCTGTTGTTTCTAACCAGGAGAAAAACCTATCCAGATTAACACTTATGCTAAAGTTGTTTCTCTTTGGAAAATTGAAGACTGAAACAAAAATGTATTGAATATATCACTGAGTATACTGAGGAATCCCTCTCAGCTTTGTTATATGCTTAAAAGGAAATTATTTTCTTGCAACCCATGTGTGGATATACTTTACTTTTTAAAATGTGGTTGTAAACACAATACATTCTAGCTTCTCATTTGAAAAAAAGAAATTATTGACACCATCAATTACTTCTCAGACATAGGATAGATATAGTATTATGATGGCTTAAAATATCTGAATGTTTTTTCCACTCACGCAAATAAAATGAATAGTTTTTCTTTGTCATTCTTTGAATAATATTTTTTCAGTAACATATACTGGCTCATTAAAAACTATCCTGTTAATTCTATTTTTCTATTCCATTTTATTTTTATATAAATATTTCAGAATTTTATGTATTATTTTACTTTTCATTTTTTTTATACTTTCAACTGATATTTTTTTCTGATGTAGTTAAAGAGTTATAGTAAAATCTTTTAATATAGTTAAAGCTGTATAAAGAAAATACACATAACATTGCTGTAACTTTGGAACTTGTGGAAAGGGGATAAGTTTTATACTCATCACTTTTTTATAACTTCAGAATTATTTTTTCATGTTCATATATATATTAGGAAAGGATTTTTCAGTAGAAGCAGTAGTAGAAAGCAAAGAGTTTTTAAAGTAGAAATTTTGTGATTAAACAGGGTAAGGAAATGACAGAAAAAAGTAATCTTGCTCTTCTGGATTTGGATTTGTTACAGCACTGGAATTAGTTAAAGGACTTCTTATTGCAGGTGCTTTTTGGGTATAATTGAAGAAGGCAGGACAGCGAATCTTTAAAATAGGTCTTCTTTACCTAAAAAGTTTGCTAAATTGATACATTCTTCTCTCTCCATACAAGAGAAAAGTCTATAAAGTTGATGTATTTTTTTCTTACAGATGTCCATTGGTATAAACAACTGGAATGAAATGACTATAGGCTTACATACCTTGAGTCTTTATTTATAAAAGTCAACAGTTTCTTCTGTTCACTGGTGCTCTTCTTAATTTATTTGGAATACTGTGATATATTTGTGCAAGTCACACAAAGATAATTTGCACACAGAAATACTGTGACTCAGTGTTGACTTGGTAGCCTTGTGGGAAGCAGTGTCTGCTAATAAAACTTTTCTGCTTGTTCAGATTTGTAATTTTGAAGATGCTATTAGTTCTATTTATTATGCACGACGAGGGTGAAATTCAGTTGCCTTATGGTGTGAAATTTTGTTTGAATTTTTAGCCCATAGATGAGAGCAGTCAGATGAGTGATCTTCCAGTCAAAGTGACTCACACTGAAACAGGCAAAGTTCTTCTTGGACCAGAAGCACCGAAAGCAAGTCAACTGGATGCTTGGCTGGAAATGAACCCTGGGTAAGTAGTTAGCATACAAATGGGCTTTTTCTTTTGATTTGATTTTATATTTTTTGTGGGCTTCTCTTAGTTATTCTTTTTTCTCTTTCACCTATTCATTGTCCTTTTAATTTACTGTGTGTAAGCTGAGTAGGACATTTATTGAATCTAATCCCTCCTCTTTTTATTATCTCTAATTCGTATTCTGTGTTCTCTGTACAGCTATGAAGTTGCTCCCAGGTCAGATAGTGAAGATGAAAGTGGTTCTGAATATGAGGAGGAGGTATGTGTCTTTAAAAAAAAAATATTGTGACAAGTAATACAGTAAAAAACACACTCTTATCCCATGTGATATTTTCTTCTTTTTCATAAGGAAGGAAAGGAAAGCAATAGCATGTGTCCAGTTGTTTTAAGAATAATACAAACAGGAAAAATAACTGGTTTTGTAATTGTGTTCAGTTCATAGCAGTTGTCCTTCATATACGCTGCAAATGCCTAACCGGTAACTGAGGAGACAAAAGGGAAATATTTTACTCTGATTATTAATAATCATGCCTCAGAAAGCATAAGCAGGTTCCTATTTTAAAATATATTGCAGAAAAGGCTGTAAGGGGCTTTGTGCTGAATGAAGCTAACATCTTTAATGATTATATATTGGAGGTTTTATTGGCAATTCCAAGTAACACAGTTATTTATATATTATGTTTACTAAAAAGTTAAGAATTGTGTCAGGTATTTAGGTTCAGACTGTTCAAACTGAGTGTATTTGATTCAGTACTTCAGTAGTGATTTAAATACTGCTGTTACAAAATTTCAAAAAGAATCTTAAACTTACAATTAATAAACATGGAGATCCCAACCGTGAAGGGTCTGTCATGATCCAAAAGGTGTGAGGAGGGGTGGCAGCTGGCCTGCAGGTATATAGGGATCACAACAGTAACATCATGGGATTCCATACACAAGGACGTGGAGGTTTTGTTTACTAAAGATTCCTATTTATTACAAACACAAATCACCACTAGCAAGAATATTGTGATTAATAAGGTGAATGTGTGTGTGTGTGTGTGTGTGTGTGTGTGTGT
>VXAA01006479.1:68989-102452 GCA_013399115.1 Anseranas semipalmata
GTGTGTGTGTGTGTGTGTGTGTGTGTGTGTGTGTGTAAAAAGCTGTTACATATAACAGATAATAAGGTTGTTGTGCCAATTAATAGTAGCAGCAGTTAGAGGTAGTAGAAAGGCAATCTGGGGTAGGAAAATCAGTAAGATAGCAGCAGGTATGGTTTGGAGATAATTACAGGTTCAACAAACTCATCAGTAATACTATGGCAGTGAAAATATTAATGGGTTACAATGTTACCGATACTATAACAGCAAATAGACTTATGGTAGGTTATACTTATCGCTACTATACTTATGTATGTACGTAATCTGTCATAACATATTCATAAAATTGCTGGTATCAAACACATCAAACAGATTCCAGAAGTGGGGAGGGGAATCTAAAACTGATCTCAAAAGAGACTGAGCACCCCCAGGAATGGTCCCAGAAGGGGAACCAGAGTAACAGATCGAGTCTCACTTAGAAGTTGGTCTGCATCATGAGCTGTGGAGCATTGCAGAGTTAAGGTGTTGATGTTGGAGAGTCAGAGTTAATCCGATGTTCCAATGAAGATTCAGCCTGTTTGAGGAGGGAAGAGAAACTGAAACAAACAATAGAGAGAAATGAGTACATGAAGCATGGGAAGCTTCTCAGAGGGAGAAGCTCTGTTTTGGGTAAAAATCAGGCTGTTTTTATATCATTGAGTCATAAGAGGGCGTAGGACACCACAGTTTAGGTGACCAAATAGGTGCTGTTAATTTCAGTCTTCTTTGTGAGACAAGCGATGATGATGTTTCTTGTTTTCCTTTATTTTCTGGAAACAAAAATTTTAGTTTTCATGTTGATTCCCAGTTTCTCAGGTGATAAGTTGTTCCTTACTTTTTTGTTTCATTGTTATCAATGGTGTCTTCAGGCTGCCTCTGTTATTACGTATTCAGCCATGCTTAAGGGATGTCCTTGATTCCCAGGCTAAGTTCCTAAACTGAAGGCCAAGTTCTCAGGCCTGGTTTCTGGTCTGAGTTTTTAGGCTGGCAGACATTTTCGCCTGTTTGTGTTGAGCAGTCATTTTATATGAGAATCTTGCTCATTACAGTCAGGTTACCTCCATAACTGCTCCCATCAGGATAGTAATATTAGATACTGTGAATAATCAATGCCAATGCTTGCACATCATTTTCCAGACAAGTACTTTCTAAAGCAGGGTAAAACTGGGAAGTAGAGAAGAACTATGTTCAATTAACAGAATAGTGGTAGAACTAGAATTTAGATAAGTCTTGGATTCTTTACAATAGTAGACCAAATAGCCACTGAAACTGGTTGGGCTATATGATGTTAAGAATATCCATATGTCTTTGTAGGACTAATTACTATTAATGTAATTTTACAAGACTGTCAGTATTAAGATGGGGTGTGAGGGCCTGATACCTGTCAGATTTGGGCCACACCATATGATGTCATAGGAGGAGTATCAAAAGAGATGTGCCCAGACTCTTTAGCAACACTGTTATTTAGAGTTGGGGAAATCATGTTCAAAAGAATACACTTACAAAACTCAGAACACTGTTTTGTTCAGCTTCATTTCTGAGAATTCAAGTTGCTGGTTATCCATTGCAACTATAGGCAGAGGGCAAATTAAATGATTTTAAAAAGAATAAAAATGTGATTTTTGTTTTTTTTTAAAGCCTAAAACGGCAGTACTTGCCAGTTTTTTAAGCTGTATTAAATTATCCTAAGTCTGGAATACGTTACAAAAATATTCATTGTATTGGAATCCTCTCCGTTAGTAGGGTACAGAGTAAGGCTTTTTAGAATAAAGGGATTAAAGGGGAAAATACTTTTTATTTCAGGGTATTGTGACTTCATGTTGATTAATGTGTATCAAAAATTATATTTTTTTAATACTGCAGTGCAATTCTTTCGCAGCATAGGTGTAACTTGAATATTGTGGTTCAGGTTCCTGTGATAAAGCATTGACCAATGAAGGCTACCAATTTGTGAATGCCCACTGAAGGTATGATTTAGGAAGATGTTGCACTCTCTAATGACCCTTTCTTTTTCTGTCTTCTGTAGGATGATGAAGAAGAATCAAGTAGGTTAGAAGCAGATGAGAAGATACTTCTGGATCCTAACAGTGAGGAAGTTTCTGAGAAAGATGCTAAGCAAATCATTGAGTGAGTGTTCTTTAGCTGCTGCTTTTCTTAGGTGCTTCTTTTTGTTAGGAATTGTGATTTCTTATAGCGAGGTTCCCCAAGAATAGCTTGCTGTAGATTTGTACTGGGTCTGACCAGGACAGAGTGAACTTTCCCTGCAGCAGCCCTTGTAGCTAGAAGAGCACTGGTATCACACCACTGTTTTGGCTACTGCCGAGCAGTGCTGGCACAGCACCAAGACTCTCTCCAGACCCCCCAAAGCCAGTAGGTGGGGGTGGGCAAGAAGTGGGGACCTAAAGCAACCAAAGGGATATTCCATACCATATGATGTCACACTCAGCAATAAAAGCCGGGAAAGGGAAGGAGAAGGGGGGGGGCTCTCGTTGCGAAGACGTCTGTCCTTCCGATCAACCACTGCAGGTACTGAGGCTCTGCGTCCCAGGACGTGGCCGGACATCGCTCGTTGGTGGGAGAATCACTTGTTTTCTCTTTTCCTCTGTGCTTGCGCACAGGCTTTGCTTGTACATACATATATTTGTTGTTGTTTTTTTTTTTTCTTCCTCTTCTCTAATTAAACTATCCTTATCTCAACCTGTGAGTTTTTTTTTTTTCTCCCCCTCTTCCTTTGAGGAGGGGGAGTGAGAGAGCAGTTGTGGTGGAGTTCAGCTGCCCAGCAGGGGAAAACCACCACAAGATTACAGTGAGTTGTAGTTGCTTCTCTGACAATAACATCTGCAGAAGAAGGAATGTAATCATTCAATATTAATTGTGTACTACTAAAAAAACTAGCTCACACTGTACAGTGTACTCGCCAAAGTTTGGGATTTGCACCATTTCTTTACACATGCATTTGTGAGCTATGGTCAAAAAAACTCTTTGGTTGTTTGGTTTTGTTTTGTTTGTTTGTTTGTTTGTGGGAATTTACTTCAGTTCTTTGCTTTCCAGGACAGCCAAACAAGATGTGGATGATGAATATAGTATGCAATATAGTGCTAGAGGGTCTCAGTCCTACTACACCGTTGCACATGCAATCACAGAAAGGGTGGAAAAGCAGTCTTCTCTTCTCATTAACGGCACACTAAAACATTATCAGGTGAGAAATCAATGAAACATGAAAGTATTTCAAATTTGTAGTATGATAGACATTTCAGTGTGGTATTTCGAGTGACAAACCAAAAATTTGTTAAGTAGTACAAGAATTCAATTAGGCTAGAAATTGGGAATCATATGGACAGAGAAATGGTAGTTATCTATCATAGATAACATTTCATGCATAGTGCTTGAATAATAACACAACTTTACGCATGAACTTGTAACATTTTTTTTCGTTGCAGACCAACAGTGTTTTGGTTTTGCTATTCTTCTTTGTTGACCTAGAGTTTCAGTTCTTCATATTGTTTTCATCTGTGGTGGTTTAATAATATTTTTTCTTCTTCTCATATGTAAAAGTTTAGGATTTAATCTTTTAATTAAAATCCCAATATTTCAGTGCACTGATGCATCACAATTTGGAAACAAGGAAAACATTTACTGTGGAGGATGATGTCTCAAATTCTTTACAGACATTCAGTGGATTTAATAACTAAGAATTTCTGTGTTCTGACCTAAGCTAAATTCATGTATGATTGAAAATGTCCTTGACAGATGTTTTCAGCACTTCTGACGTTGTACAGCTTTCTAGGAAGCTCCGGGGACACCTGCACCTTTTATGCAGTCAGGCCACTAATAAAATATAAGACACATAAAATAAAGAATAATACTTATTCACCAAAATGTCATAAAGATGTATATCTATTTGTACTTGCAGAGAACTAGGAGGAAGACTGTTTCCTAAGTGTGCAGAGTATTACAATTATAGTGTCTGCTTCCTGTGGTCCTCAGCACTGCCATCTATTACAGTAGCTTGTTTAAGTTACTCAAAATTCAAGAGTTAAGCTGATTTTCTCTTTTCAAATAATTTCTATATTTTTATATTGTGCTCCTCACAGTGGCATATTGTGGGAGAACAAGAGACAGTGAACATAAGCAGAAACAAGAGGGTTCAGACTGGCTATACAAAGAAACTTTTTCTCTGCAAGGACAGCACAGCAGTGGAGCAGGGTTTCAGAGGGGTTTTACCATCTTCATCCTAGGAGGTTTTCAGTCCCTGAGCAGATGAAGCCCTGAGCAACACGGCTGGACCTGCTTTGGGTAGGGGATTGGCCTAGGGAAACTGAATTATCACCTGATCCTATTTGTTCACAGCAAAACCATCTGAATTTGAATTCTTTGCTTTCTTAGCACTTCTAGATGCCTCACTTTGAGCCCTCACCAAAAGAGGAAGTTGTCATTCAGTGATTGATTTTGAAAATGATAGGTTAAATAATCTTTCTGGCACCATTGAGGAGTTCTGTTACTAAGATAAGATAGAATTCTAACCATTCAGAGAAATATGCCAATTTCTCTACTGTGAGACCCTCTTTATTTTTGCTGCCTTATTGTCAATATGTTGTCCAGCCTATGCACCAAATGAAGCAGAAATTCAACAGATGCAGTCAGCAGCCTTGTTTATTGCATAATCCTGATTCATTGTCTGGGAAGGTTTATTCAGTGCAATAAATGAAGTCAGTGAATAGCAATACTAATTTGATAGCCATATTGGCTTAAAGTGCCCATGGATGGGACTGTGACAATTCTTTTACTTCCTAAGTTCTAATTACTTATGCAGCATAGAAATATTAATTTATGCAAATCTGTGTTTTGCAACACAATTTTCCTGTGTGCCACGGAGCAAAATAATTCAGTCTGTGGAGTCGGACATACTCGCAACGATTACCAATTAGAGCAGGTCCTTCAGCTGCTTAATGTGATATCTAGCGATTGAATCTGGAGTTTTGTTCTTCATGGTGTCTTTTCTATGCAGTGATTGCTACCACTAGAAATCAGAGGCACACTTGTCTAAGGAGCTTTATGGAAGGAGCACTGAGACTTGGCTTTGGTTCTAGCAAGAATGTTCTCAAGAAGACTGTTTTGCAGCTGTCCCCTTGACTCCCTATACTTCCCTGTCCTCTATATTTTACATGCTTTTTCCTTCTTAACTTTTTTTTTCTGCTTTTCCATGTTTCTTACTGTCAAGTTTGGTCAGATTGTCTTTTCCTGACGTTATTAGTATATGTCAGTGGAGAGAGTTGAATGATACAGAAAGGACAGTGTTCTATTCTTAATTCTGAAGCTACTTTGTAAGTTGAACATACAGTTGCAGAACAAATTCTGATCAACTCATGGTGTCTTGAGTTCAATAACAGTTTATAGGGAATTTAGTACCCAAATATAAATCAGTTGGCATGTACATAAAGCCAGTAAATCGGCAACATTATTTTGAATGCTTTCTTGCAGGGGCAACAGAAGGTTACTTCAAATATATATTGTTTTCTCCCTGTACTTTCTCAAACCTCATAATTTAGTTCTCTCTCCGTGCATGAGACCCAATGAAAGTCTGGATCTCAGAAGCAGAAACTTAGATTGCACCTGTATGAGTAATGTGTTACATACATACATGGAAGGCTGTGTGAGAAGGGAATAATGTGAGTCCTAAAATTCAACAGAAGGATCGTGCTTTCTAGCAGTATTCCTTGAAATGTAAAACCCTGTTATGTAGACTTCTCTTAGCTACAGTACTCTGGCCTCTTTCTAGCTCTGGAATTTTATATACAAGGCATAACTGAAGAAAGGGTGTATTCTTTGACATGTGGAGCTACAGGCAGCAAATACTAAATGGACATGTGCTACAAGAGGTTCAGAATACCAGTGATGCAGTTGTGAAGTGTGAGGTGGAACAAAATATGAGACACTTGCAATTGTTGCGCAGACTCAGCAGGTTTGGTTCTGGAAGATTTTTGTTGAGGCAGACAAAGGGTATTAAATATGCACAAGAAGTTTAAAAATTGACAGTGCTGAAATTGAAGGACAAACTTACGTAATGTTAAGTGTTCAGCAACTGTATATGTGAATGCCTATGTTGCTTTGTGTACAGAAAAAAATAACTTTCTCCATATATAGAATCTGACTTTGTTTTTTGGGCTGTACTGGTCCTAACAGGAGTGGATGATTTCTATGTAGCTGTTACCAGAAATTACCTTGAAATTTTTTTTTGTTTGCTTGGTTGTTGTTGTTGTTGTTGTTGTTGTGGAGGGAGTGAGGCGGTGGGTGAGTAGGGGAAGACGAGGGAGGAAGGATGTTAAGATAACCAGGGATTCCCATGCTTATAAGTATTATTGAAGGAAATCCAGCATCTAAGTAGTCAGGTCATTAGAACCTTTAGTTCGGTACTGTTAGCGTTAATTACTTGTGCAGGTTTTAAATAAGAGAAATTATTACTCTTCATTTCAGCTCCAGGGACTGGAATGGATGGTTTCACTCTATAATAACAACCTGAACGGAATTTTAGCTGATGAAATGGGGCTAGGAAAGACTATACAGACTATTGCACTCATCACTTACTTGATGGAGCACAAAAGACTCAATGGCCCCTATCTCATCATTGTTCCCCTTTCGTAAGTAGAGGATCTCATTCTGTTATTATCACTCTAAGCATTGCAGATTGGTTTGTTAGGAACACACACTTATTTTTCACGTTAATGACAAGATGAGGTGGCACAGTAGGATTATACTGAGCATGTATTCTGTACTTTCGTTGATCACTTCTTCCCAGGTAATTGTCTGGCATTCGAAGGGTGACCAGGTGGCTGATAAAAGCACTTGATTCCATTAGCTTCACTGTCTATTCTTTTGGCAAAATGTGTAGTGAATTTACTGTTATTTACTCTTAAGCCACAAGAGGGGAATGATATTTCTTTTATACTACATGCCTGCAGATCCCCATTCTACCCCATTCTACTTTAACTCTGTTATTAAAAATCTGTTGCTTAGTTCTTTAAACAACTTCCACCCTGTCAAATACTATGTAATCATGCTTTATTGAGATAGGATAATCTTTTAAGTACTGTATAGCTAGCTTTGGTATAGCCTTGATGTGTGATATTCACATCTTGGTCAGCTGTACATATTACGACTGTTTGTCATGTTGCCTCCTTTTCCTTTTCCTTAGCTTTCCAAGATGCTGCTTGTTTTATAGATTTCTTCTAATGCATTTTGCTTTCTCCAAAGACAAGGTGTGGCTTTCAGTGATTTGAAATGCTGTGTTTTAAATAAAAACTGTCAGGCATTGTAAAACTGATGTAGCATCTTGGGGATTTCTTTGCTTATCTTTGTGTGTACGTGGTAAATGTCTTGATTTGTATACAGACGTTCCTTGGCCTTTTTGTTAGATAATTCATCCACCAATTGTGCAGAGCATGTAAATTGTGTGGTAGGTGTGGGATATATTTTATTCATGGCCATCTCTTATGATTTCTTTTGAGGTATCCTGTCTTCTCGCTTAGCTGCAGTAGTAGCTAACTAGCATAAATACCACAGCTTTGTCTAATTGTATGAGTACAAATGACAAGCTCTACTATAAGGGGAAACTCTTATAAAGTAAAACAAAGTTAAAAATAAAGGGAGAATGTCAGTAATGTCTGCTTTCACACAGGCACACTAAAAAAAAAGAAATTTCTTCTAAGTACTCTGTAATGCTTTTTCCTGTGTTTCTAAAGGAGAGGAGCTGAAATTTATTTCATGTAGGCATTTTAAAAGCATTCTTTCTCTGCCTTTTCCCACACCCCAGATTAATAGCTGTTACTGCTGCTATCGCAGGTCCAGTAAACTTAAATAAATAAATAAATCTATTTTTGCAGTATCATGCTAGTAGCTAAGCTAGCTGTTTAAAAAGCTGTTTGTTGTGACCTTATGGCAGAAATGAAGTGCAAATATGGACCCGCATAGTGGCACTGGGTGGCAATAACATCATTAGAGTGGAAAACAGATGAATTCTATTGTCAATTGGGCTATACTTGAAAAGTTACAAACTCAGTTTGTGGATCATAATAAATAGCATAAAATAATATACAATTCCATTTTCTGTTCAGGATTATCTTTCTTTTCCTTAATATGCTTGAGAATATGAATATTCCTGTAGAATACTATTCTGAATAGATTTTGAAGAGGCTTCTGAATGAGAGCAGAAATATATTCTTCCCACTTCTTCTCTGTTTCCTCTCCTCTGAGATGCATGTATTTTATTATAGTATATAAAGTTCTTTTTTTTTTTTTTTAATTTACTCTTAATTGTGGAGTTTGATTACATGAAATGTGTGGAAAATTAAGCAACCACTAGGAAACATTAATAAAATTTGACCTGCAAATAATAAAATATATTTCTCTTTTTTTATGGTAGGACATTATCCAACTGGACGTATGAATTTGACAAATGGGCACCTTCTGTGGTGAAGATATCTTACAAGGTTTGATTTGCTTTTTATATGATTATACGGTTGAAGGAATGAAAATATAGCCTATTTTTCCCCTGCCTCTGCATGCATTTCTAAATTGTTTGCCTGTAAAAATTTGTCATATATATCATGTACTAAGCAGTGAGAGTTAATCATCCTAAGAAGATGACTGTAATAAACTATAATTACTTTCAGATAGTGAAACGCAGAAGAAAATTGTTAATTATCACATTGCAAAGCTTCTAACGAGAGTAATACAAATGAGAAATACTTCACATTTTATACATAGCTGACTACTTTGCTTTTTGGCTGCCGTAGTAGTGCTAAGGACAAACAATTAGTAATGAGATGTGACTGCTAGCATATTTTCACTCCCCCATAAACAAAGTATAATCTAGCAACCAGTTAGGGAAAGGACTTTGAAGAAGTCTAGAAACTAATATATTGTTTGCAATACTGTAGGATTACTAGTTCATGTGCTTGATCTGCCTACTAATTTATAAAAAGGTGAATCTATTTACTTCATCAGAAGAACAAATAACTACTCTCTTCTCTTTCTCTTTTAGGGTACACCTGCGATGCGCCGCTCACTTGTTCCTCAGCTTCGAAGTGGAAAATTTAATGTTCTTTTAACTACTTACGAGTACATAATAAAGGACAAACATATCCTTGCTAAGGTAATAATGACTGTTGTCTCTTAACAGTGAGGCTTGTAAATATTTTCAAATGGTGCATAGCACAAAACACATATTTTTGTTTTATAGAGAAGTCCTGAGTTGTTGTTCTGTCTTTCAGTAAAGTTAAGCCATACTTCTCCATTCCCCTGATTTATGACTGGATTTCTCAGTCACATCTCTCTTCCCTGTAAACACCAAGATTTCCTGAATATAGTTAGGAGAGTAATTCTTTGCTCTGCAATTTTTTGCTGTATGATTTTGTCAGTACTGTAGACCTGCCTGCTCTTGGAAAAATGCATTTTTTCTCCTGTCTGCTTAATAGCATTTATTCTAATCTGCAATCCTAAGCTTACTTTTTTCATTCTGTTTCTGACTTGAAGCTCACTTTTATTAGATCCTTTCCAGCTATGTGGTGCTTTTCCCAAGGTGACTAACAGTTTCATATATCATTACTTTGGTTTCCAAACTCTTCACTGCACATGGCCCGGTTCTTAAAGGCTCAAACTGTCAATAGGGGTTCCTCAGATGTGATGAATTCATTTGAAAGCTTTATAGTGTCAGACTACTTCATGCACACACAGTGCAGACTAAGTCAGTATTCTGCTGTATTTAGAAAACATGGACTTACTGTCCCTTTGTTGTTCATTTTCACTTTGTTTCAGTCTATTACTTAGCTACATACTTAGATGAGTCATTTTCCTCTCTGATATAAAGGCAGTGTATTTTCTTACCATGATTCTGAACCCTTGAGAACAGTTTGAGACTACAGAGTTTTCTTTTACCTCTAGTTTTTGCCCACCTTTGCTAAAAGATAGGAAGAATAGCACTGTGACATTCTGCCTGTCATGGAAGATAGGATTAGTTAGCATTTATGAAAGTTCCTGAGGACTAGAAACTGAGGCCTTCCTAGTCATGTGGTCTGAGTGGCGTGTGTGTTAACTGCCCATGTTGTAGTACAGGTGGTAACAGACAACTTGAGCAGCTTTCTTTAAACATCTGCTGTGACTGCGTTTAAGCTTCCACATTAAGAGATGGAAACTTTAGTTGGAGTTGCAATGACTGCGATGATCTTAACTGCTGCTTCATTCTTGAGTAAAACATAACATTTCAAAGAAAAGTTCAGGGTTTGCTGTTGTTTGCAAGCATAGTTATTTTGACTAAAAATGCCCTTGTCTCTTGTCAAGGTTCTTTTTACAGACAGGTTTATTTGGAGATTTTTTGGTCTCTTTCCTCCTGTCTAAGGCATATTCTGGCCTTAAAGAGTCAGTCACCCTAAACTCTTTCCCAGAAGTGGGAGGAACTAGCTGTTTGCTGTTGCAATTCAAGTAAGAATTCAGCATCAGTACTGGGTTCAGCTTACCTAGTGTTTGTTCCTGTTTTTGCTGCTTGTGAGACTAGTGGTACTTTGATAATGCTTGATTTGTTTTCTCTCATAAATGAGAATGATAGATATTTCAGGTTTGAAATATTTTTGGTCTATACCTGTTGGGAGGAATTTCACTCTCTGGCCTAGCTTTACCAACTTTCCTTTTTCTTTCTTTTTCTTTTTTTTTTTCTTTTCTTTTCTTTTTTTTTCTTCTTTTTCTCCAGATTCGATGGAAATACATGATAGTAGATGAAGGCCATCGAATGAAGAACCATCACTGCAAGCTGACTCAGGTCTTGAACACTCACTATGTGGCCCCTAGGCGAATACTGCTGACTGGGACTCCGTTGCAGAACAAATTGCCTGAGCTATGGGCTCTTCTCAATTTCCTCCTCCCAACCATTTTCAAGAGCTGTAGCACCTTTGAACAGTGGTTCAACGCTCCATTTGCCATGACTGGAGAAAGGGTACTGTGGCAGTTTTTTTTAAAACATCAGAAACAAACCACTTTGCTGAAAACAAAATGGAGCTTATACAGAAGCATAGTACTTGAACTCCCACTGGTACTGAGGGAATTAATGTTAACTAAAAGCCACCTTTTATAATGCCAGAAAAATTTAATTTAAGTGTCTCTTTTTTGACTCTGAGTCAGTTTGATTGTAACATACAAGTAATTATTGCACATACTTACCTTTCATGTGAGACAAGACATTACTTAATATACTGAGTTGTCTTGTAGTGACTTTTATAAACTTCTATAGGTGGACTTAAATGAGGAAGAAACTATTCTGATCATCCGTCGTCTCCACAAAGTACTTCGACCCTTCTTGCTGAGAAGATTGAAGAAAGAGGTTGAGTCTCAACTGCCAGAAAAGGTTTGCAATGAGAGGAGTTGTGGACGGGGTTTAATACTTTTTCTAAGCATTATGTAATGTTTCTTTTTCAGATTTACTTCATAGAACAGGACTTTTCTAGCATGTATTATTACTGTGGTTTGTTTGGAACTCCTTGCAAAGAAAGCTGGCAACTGAGGAATCCTGAAGACCTGAAGTTTATGCATTCTGAGTCTTTGTCCTCATTCTTACAGCTTTAATTCCATTTGTAGTCATCCATGGTTTCTATAAGGCTTGCTACTTATTTCCATAGGAATTGGTTTCAAATTGTAAATGAGTTGACCCTACATTGAGAATTAGACCCCCCACCCCTCTACCCTGCGTAGAGCCTTTTGCTGTGTTAACTATTTCACAGAAACCCCTAAAGAATTACTGAACATCATAAAACAGGCAGAATTTGATCCTAAATTAATATTCCAGGAGTTCTGAGTTGTGTGAAGTGTCTTGTTAATATTGCGTAAGTTTTTTTTTTTAATCTCAAAATGTAGCTTTGTAACTCAATGTAAAATTCTCTTCTGATTCAAAAGATCGTTGTCTATCTATGGGCAACTCATTTTGCTCCCTCCTGTCTTCCTCTGCCATCCTATATTACCTTTCCCTTTCACCCTTCCCAAAATAACAACAGCAACTAAATTAAAAAAGTAAATTTGAAGGTGCAGTAGGGAAAATTTGCTTCTAAGGTCTTCTGTGTTAAAACCATATCAAAAACAAAATTTTTGTGTGGTGTGTTATGAGTTGACTAACACTGGTTGAATGAACAAATAGCTCTGTACAGATGCTCAGTGACAGTAATTAAAGGAAAGGCTTATTTTAAAATTCTTTCTCATCTTTATAGCATTGTGAACACTATTCTGTTGTGAATTTGTTACTGTTATGACTTTCTGTTCCTTCAGCTGCCAGGTTCTCAGTACCCTCCTATGGAACATCTATTTGAGAATGAAACATACCTAAAAATATTAATGAAAATTTTATTTCTATTCTAATTTCTGCCAGTTAAAGCCACCGTATTTGATAAATCCGTTATTAGGCATTGGAGATGTAGGATTTAGAAGCTGCATATACATTGGTACTCAAAGGACCATCTTTCTTTTTGTTCGCATACGTTGTTTAGGAAAAAAAGCAGTTAGTCCAACTGTGAACACTGAACTTGTTGACCCAGGCCTGTTAATCAGTTCTGTTTGATCTTATTAGGTCTTGTTAACGAAGCCATTGCAGAAATAGTCACTTCTCATTTAGGAGTCCATCCTCTTGTCCTTCTGAGATGAAAATAACCTGAAAATTTTTATTCTGTTTATTTATTAATTATTAGGCAGCTTACTCTTTTAGTGATCCATTGTAGGATTTCTAGCCATTCATCTGGCATCATTACGTGACTATTATTCTTTTACATTACTTATTAAAAACATAGTGACTGTAACCTGGAAATTAGACAAGAGAAAGAAATGAGTTAAATTGGGGTATGAAATCTTTGTGTTAGTGGATTTAAAGATAGTGTGCAGTTAAAAGCTGCTTTATTAAATACAGTTTTACAAATCAGAATAGGAAGTTAAACTGATTGTGGGGGTCATATACTGTTTAATTAATTCCCTGTATTTTCAGTTGATACTGAGAAAATATTTCCATTCTAGTTTAGGCAAGCATAATGCTAGGTAGATGCTGTAAGGGATGCTTATGCTTATTTGCTAGGTGTACAATAATGATATTTCTATTATGCCTTGCGGACAGAATAATGTGCACAGGCTATTAAACCTACATTTTTTTTTAAACTGCAAGTTAAACATTAAAACAAAATTCATTGAAAATATTTTTAATTGTTAAAATTACAAAATGAGAAAAAAACTAAATGTTTGGCGGTTCTGCAGTCATATTCTTAGCATCCAGATGTCTAATAATAATTGTGACTCTCAGATAATCTTTTGAGATACCTATTTCTATGCTTGCAGTTGGATTGCTGCTCATTGAAATCAAAGGTGCTGGTAGGTTATAGATAAGAGTAATAGTTTTTTGTTTTGTGTTTTAGGATGACAGGAACCTGCAGTTAGATCCTGCTAACATTATTATTATTATACAGATGTTTCTGTACTGTTTTTTACGCTAGGTGGAATATGTGATCAAATGTGATATGTCGGCTCTTCAGAAGATACTGTACCGTCACATGCAAGCCAAGGGAATCCTTCTCACAGATGGTTCTGAGAAAGACAAGAAGGTACAAAAGAATAACTAGAACACATAGGAAACAATGTATTACAATTACATGTTAACCATATGATTTCTGTTTCATAAAATTATGAAAGTAGGTTCTTACTGCACATATCTCTCACAGGAAACAAAATCTGCATCAGATGTGCCTGTTTTAAAAGAAAGCAGCTTTTGTTCTCTATTCACATGGAAAAAATACTACTTGTATTCACTGCACGTGAATACAAGTAGAATACATTTCTGCAAATGTGAATACATTTCTGCAAATGGGTGATATTTGAAAAAAAAAATAACCAGCATTTCCCTTGGCTAAGTTTAATCTAATAAGTTATCTGAATAATTGTGATTGTGGCAGCACTGGCTACAGGAGGTTATTTGTCTTATCTTCCAGAGCTATTAGTTAAGTATAAGTCTTGTTTTGGCCAGCTAGGGTTTTATGCCTGCATTAATACTTAATCAATCTATTAGTGAAAAAGCTTTTAAGAGAACAGTAGAATTCAAAGTCATATAATCAGATATTAGACTACATGTTAATAAATTTTGATTATGCCATCATTGGACTTGATCCAGTTAATACAGAGTAAACAGGTTGCCATTCATCAACTTACTTGTGTATGTAATATACATTATAATAAATGTGAAATACATTGAATTCAACATTCGAGTCCGTAGATTAGGAGCTCTTAGACACTGCAGAACAGCTTGCATGTAAGTTCGTGTTTTTGCCAGGCCTCTAATTGGCCCTATTATGTGCATTTTACTGGTATGATGTGATCACATACTGTCTTTCCACCATCTTTTTGCAGATTGCATTGCTAAAATGGGTGGCATTCAGTATCTACTTTTACCCTGCTTGTTTGATGCAAATTGTTTACTCTGCAGTTGACTGTACAAACTCCATGCAAAGCTGGTACTTGTCATTGGATATTGACACTCATCTCCATAGTCTGAGCACTTTGTGAACGTTAATATAAGTTCTTCTGTTGTATTTTAAATGTAATTTTGTAATTTGATGCCTTTACTTTTGTCCTACACACTTAATTTTGCATCACAGTCTTCTACTTCCTTCCTTTTCTGGTCTCTTTCCTCTCATTCACAAGCTCAGAATCTTCTGTTGATTTTCCCATAGTTGCTTCTCCACTGAGTTTTTGTTTAATCATTTCAGATTGCCTCTGTTTTCTTCTCAACACCTCTCTGTCCACCCCCTCCCCAAGGTTCTAAATTTTTTTTCTGTCTTCCCACCCTCTCTTCATTCATTTTTTTTTCTTTTCTGTAAATGCTTCATCAGGTTCTCTTATCCATGCTACTTGTTGCCAGCAGAGGGAGGTGGTGGTTGTTGAGAACTCTTGGCTTCAGTGACCAAACAACTATTGTTAGGAAAAAGTCCTGTCTTTCTGCAAGTCCAGCCTGCAACCAGTTCAGACTAGAGAGAATTCATTAAGCTGCAAAGCTCTAGGAAATACCTCTTAGAACAAATATGAACTACCTTTTGGAGCAAATTTGAGAGGATTTTCAAAAGAACAAAAACAAGTTTCATATATTGGAGTACTCCCTTCAGTTGTAAAATCCCTTTTCTTTTTGTTATGATTTTAATTTTAGATTTAGAAGTTATGATTTTACAGTACTTTCCAGGAAAGAGTAGAATATTACTAGTATATAATATGATTGAACACTGTACTTTTCACTGTATTACCTAGTTTTATTTTTATCTATATTAATATCTATAATTCTATCTACTAATATCTATAATTTTACTCTTGAAAATAGCTGTATTGTTTTCACTGAGATTTTTTAAATCACCATCCCTGGAGTTCTTCAGAAAATGTGTAGATGTAGAGCTTAGTGGCATGGTTTAATGGCAGAATTGGCAGGGCTAGGTTAAAGGTTGGACTGGATGGTCTTAGAGGTCTTTTCCAACCTAAATGATTCTATGATTCTAAATCTGAACGAGTTATACAGTAAGCTTGGAATATTGTGGCCATCTGATTACATTGTAGTAACATTATAACAAATCAAAATGGCAGCTGAAAGTGACAAATGTTTGGCAATGTTAATGTTATATGATGTTACCAAACTCATGTCCACTGGGTACAATGATATTGTAACCATACGGCTCAGTCTAGCACCTAGTAATGATTTAGTGTTTTTCAGAGGGCATAGTGTCTTATAGCTGAATTGAGTATTGTCTGAATTCAGTCCTGCTTCTAGAAAGGATTCACTATAGCGTAGGTTTTGAAAATACAGTTCGTTAAATATCAGGATGTCTCACGTAGTGTACTTACCTAGCCTTTTCGCTACTTGTTGCCTTGAGTTTTACTTGGCCTGGAAACAGAATTGCATTTATCCATTTAACAGAGAGGAGCAGACACAGTAGAATTGAAAAGCATCCAGCTAGTACTATTTCCTGCTGGGAGGGTTCAGACCTGAGGCAAATCATATGGTTTCAAGCACTACAAATAAGCAGTAAGCAGGACAAAAGATGTGCTGCTTCTGACAGCGAATATGAGACATAATGCCTTCTGCAGATGACTTCAGGTCTTCCTTTTACATTATGGAGCATCTTTATGATAAGTGAATTTATACAGAAAGGTAACTGTAGGTTATGGTTTTTGTTGATTTTTTTGTTTTGTTTTGTTTTTCAATAATGATTTCGTGTTCGGGTTAGGGGTAGAAGTATTTTTATACCTGGACTTAAAAATGTCTTTCAAAAGCTAGGAAGTGATATTCATCATTTGATTTGCATTGTTTGTTCCCATAGGGAAAAGGTGGTGCAAAAACTCTTATGAACACTATCATGCAGTTGAGAAAGATATGCAATCACCCATATATGTTTCAACACATTGAGGTAAGATTGCCAGGTTTGATTTTGAGAGCTGTTTTTATTCAGATGGCTAATGTAATAGAAAACTGCTGTTGGAGTTTAAGTGTGTGGGAAGGAACAACTCTGTCCACATCGTTTGTGCTGGAAAGGTTACACTTGAAAAGCACAATCATTCCAGTCCTTTATATTTAGAAAGACATAGTGCAACTACCAGCTTCTTATTGGCAATCTAAAGCCTAGTTTTAAAGCATTCAGACTTTTGGAGGTGCTGTCTTTAAAAAGTCAAGGTTTTTTTGAATTCAAGACATTCCAGAGCAATTTAACCTCTAATTAGACCTAATTTACAATGTAGAGATACTAGTTCGAAATGCCAAGTGGTAGGATCTTTATAACTGGCAGACTGCTGATCTCTTACCATATTTACCAAAATCGTCCTGTTCTATACACCTCGTCTTTCAGCAGAAATGTGTAATCAATATAGCATCTCTCAGTAGGACCCAAAGTACATAAACAAACTTGTTTATATAGAAAGTGTTGTAAATATCTGACATGGAGCTACATATATGAATAAATGAACAAGTACCTACTGTGATGTAGTTTTTATTCTTTGTTCTTTTGAATGCTAATTAAAGAAATAGAGTAATTTGCAAATGGTTCTTCCAGTAATTGGTATAAATTAATTAGGTTCTACTGTATCTGTAATCTGGTAAAATGTATGCTGACAGAAATTACTCCTACAAATCGCTCCTGAATTGCAAATAATAGCAGTACAGGAAAATATTAAGCAGAGCACTAGTGCTACAAGGTGGATTCCAAGAGTATGAGCATAATGGAACTGAAACCCCAACATTCATATATTTAACTTAATTGAAATAAGGATGTATAATTTTGGTTTCCTATGTATTCTGTTTGTATTAATGTGTTCATTGCTTGTAACTCTGCAGGAGTCCTTTGCTGAACATTTAGGCTACTCAAATGGTGTCATCAATGGGTAACTCTCTTTTTTTCTTCCTTTTCATATATGTTGTATTGGAACCACTGCATCACATCCTTTTTCTAGAAGATGCATGCTAACAAACTGAAGCAGTTTCTAAATTAAATCAGTCAGAGAAATTTGATTCTTAAGAAAAATCCTAATCAACATAAAGCTATCTCCATCCCCCACACCCATCCAAGAGAATTGGAAGCTCTTACTTGAAGGGTCATTTCCTCTCTGAATTAGCAATTGAATGTTTTTATTGTTTTTTGCCAGCAATGAGGATTTTCCCTTTGAGTAATGCTGGATCTGTGTTCTGTCACTAATTCCTGAGCTCTGATTAATGTCAAGGAGTCTTGTATCATAAAGAGAAGCATTCACCTTAAACAGATAACAGTTACAGGAACCTGAAGACGGATTCTGAAACTTTCTTTAGCATCAGAAAACTGATTTGTAGACAGCATCATTCCCTTCACAGAAATTTCAGTTCTCAGAGTTGGATTATACATGGTAGAAATATTTCTGGTTCTACAGAGAGTTTATTTTGTATTGTGTCAAGAGCCTTTTATCTTTTTTTTTTTTTTGGTAAAACTAAATTGTAGTGGCCATATGCAAGATTCTTTTTTCTAAAATACTTATTTATATGTCAAAGTGGATCCATCTGAAAGTTCAAGTTCTTACATACTTGATTGGATGTCTAAATAGCTGATTCTGTACAGCTACGTTTGTGCCTTTTCTCCTCTCCCATATAAGACCAGGTACATCCCTCCCATCGTTCTGGTAATACAGGCCAACAAAACAGAACTTGAAAGATGAACGTCCAAACACTTACTGCATGCCTCACAGTAAAACTGAACTCCTTCCAAGGTCTTCTTGCCACTTCTGAACTACCATGTTTCTTATGGGTCAGCTGAATACACCTACCTGCATGACTGAGGCCTCTCCTGTGCAAGATTCTCTTGTGATGGATTTCACACATGCGACTTTTATCATTTGTTCTTTCTGACGCATGACTAAATTTTAGTGATCAAACATAACCTATATTAAATTTAATTTGTACAATTCCTGTTATATTATACTGAATGGGAATTAGGATTTCAAATTCGGGGTCTCAGCCTCTGAAGGATGAATGGAGCCGATGTTTCTTTTCCTTTTTGCTGGAGAGGATGGCATACTCACTGTGTTAGTCTTTGCCTGAATACACACTTTGTCAGACACAAGTGTAAAAATTCTAGCTTAGAAGCAGTTCTACAAAGAAAAAATGAAAGAGTACTATGCTACTAGAAACACAAGTGTCATCCAGTATCCTTCTTATGGAGACAGAAGATTGCTGTGTTAGGATAGCACTGGCTAAGCAGATGACTGTTTTAGAGGATTGCTTCCATCATTATTTTATCCACATCCACATTTTATTGCTTTATTCCACGTCGACCATGTCAGTTTTAGGGCTGAGTCTCACTAGTCTGTGCACATGCAAATACAGTGCTTTTGAAATTTCAGAAAATATTTAAGAGTTAGCAGAAGGATGTGGTGTTTTCTCATTCTGAACAAGAGACAATTATGTTCTTCCTAAACTGAATCAGAGAGTATATACCATTCTAAATTCTTCATTTGCCTCCAGCATTCCATTTCTCAAAGCTCAAAAGTGTTCTTAGCTCTTGACCTGCACAAACCTAGGAAATTCCCTTTTCTTAGTTAAAGATTCCCAGTAGAAATTAGTTGGTATCAGGATGCCCTACAAGGGAATTCTCCCCATTATTACAAGTTCTCAGTTTGACATGGTGTAATGGTCAAGCATTTAATATTCTGAAGAGTGCTCTTAGCTAGATGAGTTGCTGATCAGAGGCAAATGATAGCTCTATGATGTATGCAAATGGCTTAGCGTTTTCTAAGCAGTATGGACTTCAGTTTGTGAAGAATCTTGAGGAGAGTTCCTAACACACTATATTTTATGTCCTTTTATAGGAAGGCAGAGGAAGCACAGGACACATATCTAAGGCAAAATATACTAGTACTAGAACTGTTATGTGAGGCTGTTATGACCCTCCATCCATTTCAAGAGAACAGTCAGAGAAGATGGTAAACTGACATCTTCCTTTCTCTTTATTTTGAAACAACATAGATACCATCTGAAATTTATTGGAATGACTCTTCAGAGATACCACGTGGGATTTTCTTCTCTTTCTTGTTCCTTTTGCCTCCTTTTATCTCTTTAACATCTTTATTCCAAATTAAAGTAGCACTTCTTTCATTAGTTATTTAAAATGAAATAGACTAATTTTCTTCTTGGCACTTCTTCATCCAACTGTCTATAAATGGATACTTTTAAAGGAAAGGTGTGTATCTTCCACCTGTCCCCTTCTTATTCATATTTTAATGACATTTCTTCTATTTTTTTCTTAACTGGTTTATCACACCATTTAGCTCCTAGACAGTTTAGTCTTTTGCTGAGTGCTTACGTATGTATGCACATCAGAAGGCCATGCATCTTGTGGACTTAAGTATATAGTTGCTAATGATAAATCATATGAGTACAGAGTCAAGGTTAGAAAAAAGTTATGTGAAATTTATTTTTGTGAAGGAAATCACTGTCATGCTGATTTAGTTATCTTGTTTACTTTTACTCATTTTCTCAGTTATGGCTTGAATTTCAGCACTAGGAGTCTGTTTTGCAGTTCATAGCATAGAAGAGAGAAAAGCAGTTAAACAAAGCAACTAAACATTGTATGGGACTGTTAAGGATGCATGTTTAAAGTGTATGTCCCCTGTCAAACTTCTGTTATCTATGTATATTAGTATAATTTCGAATGCATTGCTTCCCTGTGCATAGTAGTTAAGTAGCAGGGGAGCTGTTTCTCATAGTTGGGTGGAAAGGGAGTTGTTTGTAACATATACCTGATGAGCGCAACTTGTAGCTGCCAAAAATGCCAATTGAAAGCAAAACCAGAAGGTGAATGTCTTAACTGGTAAAAGACTTACCTTGCTGAGAGTTAATGTTTGTTTTGAAGCTGAATTCTGTTTCCACTATTTATCGTAAAAGTAGATATTCCACGTAGTTGAAAGTCCACAGAATTTTTGTAAATGAAAAAAAATCCTTTCCAAACAGGAATTCATGTGGGTGCTTATTTTTTATTTTAATCAACATAAACAATTTCAAAGAGAGAAAAGCACTATTAGTCTTCTTTATCTTAAGTGAATCTCTCCGTTATTCTCTGACATGATAATGACTAAAAACTTTTCTGATTGCAGGCTCATTATAACGTTTACTCTGCTTTTTCTTTTCAACAGAGCTGAACTTTATCGGGCCTCAGGGAAGTTCGAGCTACTTGATCGTATTCTACCAAAGTTACGAGCTACTAACCATCGTGTGCTTCTTTTCTGTCAAATGACATCACTCATGACCATTATGGAAGACTACTTTGCCTTTCGAAATTTCCTTTACCTGCGTCTTGATGGTAAGCTGAATGAAAACAAAGAATAAATAAGTTAGGAGCTGGCATGCTTCATTAGTTCGGGACATGGAACACCTGGGTTCTCTTCCTAGTATGCCAGTGCTGTGATAAGACTTTACAAAAGTGCAACCAGGTTGAAAAATGACTCGACAAATCCACGAAGGACAACTGCAAGGGTATTTGTCATGAATGTATGGCTACAGACCCTTAAGCTGCACTATACTAGATTTTTCCCAGTTCTTACAGAGAAGATACTGAGCAGGGTGTTCTTTTGCTTCTCTCAGTAGAGTTGATCTTAAATGTTTCTCTGTCTCCTTGTCCCTTTGACTGTTTCTTTTCATCTGTTTAACCTGCAAACCATTAGATGGAGGGATTGTTTTGATGAACACTCAGGTCTGTTCCTGGAATGCAGATTATGTAGAGATCTACAGTCCAAGGTCCGAATCAGCTGTCACTGCCTAAGTTGCCTGAAAATATTCTCATGATGATAGATGTTAATGCCCGTGTTCTGGCTAGATTCCAGTGGAATTAATTGATTCATGCCTATTTAAAGTACCGTTGCCATTCTTCAACGGGATAGCAGAATTTCAGTTTTAGGTAAAGTGATACCTATAGATTTCTTCCTGAATTTCACAGGAAGGTCAGTAGCCTCAATTATTTAATGTATAGATATATTTTATTACCTTTAAAAGCAAAAATTATTTAGAATCATAATGGAGGAATACTGAAAAGAAAATAAGTAAAAATGGCAAAACCCATCTAAAGCTTAAACCTATTTGAAAGACGTTTCCATTTTGGCCTTCTTCCATGGTCTCTGTCTCACACAGACCTTCTTAAATATTAATTATTTTTACTTAATGTATTTGTGTCACATATTATAGTATTATACAGAACCAGCAGTATTTATCAGAATACCTTTTTAATAGAAAAGCAATGATATAAGAAAAATGTGAAGAACAGCATAAATACAATGAGAGTTTAAGGTCTTTTGACTGTTCTTGTTACAACATTTTAAATTGGCTCTCAGCTTCAGGCTTTATTTGGAAGAAAAATTAATGTTGAAGTATTCTAGTCCTTTTCAAATATTAATGAACATAATCCTCAAACACCGTTATCCTCAAATGTAAGTCAGGGTAATGAAACTGAGACACAAATGAACTGTCCTGGTGCATCACAGGATGTCTTTGTCAAAACTGGCTAAGTATATAGTAACATGCTTACAAAACCCTCATTGCACCTCTGGCTTGCAGGTGGTCTAATGCTCCCATTTAAGAAAGCTGAACTATGTTACATTTAAAACGTTTTATGTTACCATACATGATATATTTTAAAATGAATTCTTTTTCATGCTACAGTGTCAATGGCAATATGCAGTATGGTAAATATAGCTGCTTGTTTTTGTTAAGGTTTTGCAGGTAATTCATTAAATTAGTGAGATGAACACTTCTTTCATCTTTTCCAGTTTTATGATTATAGATACCTTCCGTGCTGGAATGTAACATATATATGTAGATTCTATCTACTGGTTGTCTTCTCACATAATGTGTTTTCTACTGAAGTCATGTTCTTCTTAGAGGAATGGGATTCTGTGGGCCAGTATTTCAGCTGTGTGACTGTACTGGATCTGGCCAGGACAGAGTTAACTTTCCTCATAACAGCCCATGTAGTGCTGTGTTTTGCATTTGTGGCTAGACAGTGTGGATAACACATCAGTGTTTTGGCTATTGCTGAGCAGTGCTTGCACAGTGTCAAGGCCTTCTCTCCAAACTGCCCCTCCCACCCAGTAGTCTGGGGAGTGAGCAAGAGGTGGGGAGGGGACCCAGCCAGCATAGCTGACCTAAACTGACCAAAGGGATATTGTGTGCCGTGTGACATCATGCTCAGCAATAAAAGCTGAGGGAAAGGGGAAGGATGCAGGGACATCTGTGGTTATAGTGTTTGTCCTCCCAAGCAATGGCTCTGCATGCTGAGTCCTGCTTTCCAGGAAGTGGCTGGACATCTGCTTGTTGATGGGAAGTAATGATTAAATTCCTCTTTATGCTTTGCTTCTGTGCGCGGCTCTTGCTTTTAGTAAACTGCCTATATCTCAGCCCATGACCTTTTCCATCTTATTTTTTTCTCCTGTCATGTTGAGGAAGGGGATTGAGAGAGTGACGGGGTGGAGTTTTGGAAGCCAGCCACCACTGTAGTAGAAGAACTTCATTTTCTGTGTTACACATTTATGAAAACCTGATTCAAAACAGCAGACTTTCTTTGACTTTCAGCTATAGACAGAAGGATAAAAAAATATAAGGCAACCAGTGGACCAGACTGAGATGATCCCCATAGAGTTTTGTCAAAATACATGAAAATTCATCCTGTTGCCAGATTGCACAGTACTTGGTTTTTGCTTAGAACTTCATCTAGGTTTTTACCATAATTGAATTCCTTGCTGTCTCTCCCTCACCTGTGGTAAACCATTATGCTCAAGGTATGACACATGAAGAATTTTCAGTCTTTTCATATTAGTTATGACTCCTAAGGCAACAGTGACATTTTGATAAATCTCTATATAAATAACTTTTAAAAATACTTAGATGCTGTTGTGGCCAGAACACATTAATCAAAACTGCAGCTCTATTCTGTTTGTGTATAATAACTTCAGTTGAAATTTATATGAATCATAACAAGGTATAACAATGTTAGGTGACATTTTAAAGTCCACTTTTGAAATGTCAAAAAAAAAAAAAGAAAAATATTTAGCAGTCCTTCTGCCAGGTGTGATAGGTAGACGGTAAACATCCATGGACAGTGTTTTAATCTGTATTGTGGAAAATATGGCAGAGATGGCAAAGAGCAAGTGAGCTAAAATTTCACTCCCACATGTACCCATAGGAACTGACATTGTGTTTAGATTATTTCAGTTCACATTGTTGTTATAGAGTGTTTTTACTTCTTTCCAGGCACAACAAAATCAGAGGATCGAGCTGCTCTGCTGAAGAAGTTCAATGAGCCTGGGTCACAATACTTTATCTTCTTGCTGAGTACAAGGGCTGGAGGGCTAGGCTTGAATCTCCAGGCTGCTGATACTGTTATAATCTTCGATAGTGACTGGAATCCTCATCAGGTTATTTTTATTTACTTATCTTCAAGCAATTTGCAAAGAATTCATGATGTTTTTTTGGGTTACTTCTTTAGTTTGGGTATATACTCTGGGGCAAACAGAATAGATCCAGGTATGTCACAAAATGCTGCATTGAGAGGAATTAGTAAGGTAAACTGCTACAATCAAGAAATGCATTGGTTTGAATCAGTGAAGTAATTCTGTGTCTTTGTATATATTTTATCTGAGTATCAGGAATCCTTATATAGGGGTCTTATAGGCCTGCACCAATAGTATAGCTGAACTCGTTCAGTATTTTAGTATTTTACTCGTTCAGTATTTTAGTAAAGGCTGTACAGAGTGCTGCCTGTCTCAAGAAGTTAAAAGCCATATAAGTACAGCAGTCTTGGCCTGAAACACTGAACTTGCACTGTTGCTATAGGTAGATAGTAGTGAGTACAGATCACCAGGCAGAGGGTATCAAATAACTTCACCTTAGTTTAAACACCTGGAAGAGGGTCTTTGTCACTTAGTGCCTTTTTTATTTTTTTAAGAAGTTAGATATCTGTGGAAGTACATGGCTATGCATGTGTTTTCAGTTATCGGCAAGGTATGTTCAGATCACATAGTTGTCAATTGCCCTGTGCAAAAGTAGAGGAAGTGAGACTAGGAAGAGTTTTACATAGAACTTTCAACACAGCACTCCCATAGATGCCACAGTGACTGGTTTAAAACAGGGCTTGAGAAGTTTGGAGCAATTACATTTAATGGCTTAAAAACACTTCAGAAGGCACTTCATTCCTTATATTTGAGGTTATCTCTAGGTCGCTTTTACAGACAATTTTGATGCAGTGTCCTGTATATTTCAACAGTCAGATAGCGATAAATACTTGCAGTGACAATTACAGAATGTTTTGTGGAGAATCTAGTGAACAGATTGCTAAATTACAGAATATATCCAGTCTCACATCTCTTGTGGTTGGGAGTAAATTGTTGATTCTGATGAGCAATATGCTAAAAGGGGATACTTCTGTTATTTGTTTATTTTTTAAGCACTTAAACAGCATACTTCCAGAAGTAAAAACTTCTATTTCCTCACTTTACTGTTTCCTGTGCTTCTGAAAGTGATTACATAAACAAATTAATATTGTAGGTTCATCTTGACTGTTACACAAACTTCAAATGTACCTTTAAATTCCAACAGCCGCATTGTAGGGCTTGGGAATGGAATTGTGTGAGGGAAGAACTAACAACCATAGCAAGAGCAAGGTGTTGGACTGAAATGGCAAACTCATTGCCTGGTTTCTTCTTTTCTCTACGTCAAGGAATTTCTGTTTTATGAAGTAGCACAAAACTGTGACAGCATTTTGAACTTAGGTACCCTTCATTATCTAACTGCTGAAATAGAAACATATTATGTGTAACAGTTCATGGATTTCTCCCCCCCCCCCCCAAAAAAAAATAAATACAATTTTGTATTAATGAAAGTAATTCTTTACCAATGACCTGCAGAGTGCTTTTTACTTCTTCAATCTCTAAATGCAATCACCTGACCAAAAAAAAGTGATTCATGGTGTTCTAAAAATAATTTAAGATCATATTTAAGCTGTTTCAACACAAATACTCAAAGTTAAAAGCCTATTTCACAGATCAAATATATTTTTAGTTAACATATTTATGAATTAGTGACTGCCTTTAGTTAGATAAGTTTATATAAGAATTTTATACTAATAATCTTGTTTTCTTTTCCTGGAATCAAGAGCTGTTTTAATTCAGGGTTCATTCTGTCTTGGAAGGTCATGAACTTCAAGTAGAAGAGAAAAAATGGATAGTTAAGCCCTTCTCAGTCACTGCACCTGCTTTCAGGAAGTGTTTAACTTACTGCATTTGCAGTGTGTGGAGCATGTCCATTTTTTTTTATTTTTATTTTTTACTTTGTTTTCTCCCTGTCTGGGTCTGATGAAGTTTTGGGAAAGAGAACAGTCAGGAGTGAACCATATGAATTTTGGTGGACTGTAGCTTGAGTACTTCCTTTTTATGCCAAAGGAGGATTCAGCATCATAATGTCCTTTAAGCAGAGAGTGATTCGAGTAGCACACTTACATAAATCATTCTCTGTGTTCTTTGCCTAATAGGACTTGCAGGCCCAAGATAGAGCTCATCGAATTGGTCAGCAGAATGAAGTTCGAGTCCTGCGACTGTGCACTGTGAACAGTGTGGAGGAGAAGATACTTGCTGCTGCAAAGTATAAGCTGAATGTGGATCAAAAAGTTATTCAGGCTGGAATGTTTGATCAGAAATCTTCAAGCCATGAGAGGAGGGCTTTTCTACAGGCTATACTGGAACATGAAGAAGAAAATGAGGTAAGGTAGTTAGAAATAATCGGTAAGAGGATGTTTTGGGGAGAACTTAATCACTTTTTTTCATCAGTTTCAAAGATTTTCATCTCCTTGAAAATTAGAACTGTTGTCATATTCTTACTATCCAAAGAAACAATGATAGACTAGGTAGTGGAATTTTCAGACATGCTGAGTAACTAGGACTACCTAGTTTCAATCGTGTAAGACCCTGCTTGCCCCTGCTTTTTTTCTTTTGGGTCCTGCGTAAGATTTAAGATGTGCTTTGAGCTTAGGGCAAGCCAGCAAAATAGCTGTTTCTTTCTGGTGCTGCATGCAACCTGGACTTCTAGTTAACACTTCCTCTTCAGGAAACAATTAGTTGTCTCAGGACAGCCATGAAATCTTTCTTTATAGTAGTGGGAAGTGAGATCGTAGAATCACTGACCATTTGTCCCTGTCTTTTCATTGTGCTCTTCTTCGGAATTGTGATTGTGGAGTGGTGAGCCTCTTCTTTTGCCTGTCACTACAGATTGTTCTCTTACTGTGAACAATGTTCATCATTTGGATCAGCACTGCATTTGGGGAAGATGGTAGAAATGTATTAATTATACTGAAGGCACACACAAAAAGTCCCATTCTGCAATGATTTTTCCTGCTTCAAAAAATAACCAGTATTGGTTAAAGACTGCAGAAATTTCATGCCTTAATTTTGTCTCTCAATGTGGCTTGTACCATCTGAATAAGGTGCACACTGAAAGAAAACAAGATTTTAAAGACTCTTTCACACTCGTCTTTCATTATGCAATGTAAATTTTCAAAGACCAAAGAGTTTACTTCTTCAATAATTAAAACTTTTGTATAAGCTCTTTGTTATGGTGTGCACTTAGAAAAACCTAGTACATCATTAAGGAAAGTGTTTTCTATTTTGTACTTGTTTTACTATTTTTCATAAGAAATGAGTCACAGATTGTCTGTGTTATAAGCAATGATCCTTTATTTATGTGTGAATGCAGAAATGGTATGATGTATTTGTACTATTTTTGATGAAATGAAACCATACTTCTCACATAGCCATCACCGTCTATATGAGTAGATAAACTTGAAACCAATACAAGTCTTTCAGCAACACTGTGTATTTGTTTTTAAAATTGAGATCTTTTTGTTATATTTTCATGTAGAAAATGCTCTAGAAAATATTTGTTTTAAAATGCTTCAAAAGCTCCGGACTATGGTTCAGGCCTCCTGGGCATGCCTTATTTGATAGATGACTTTAGAGCAATTTGCTTCTTCTGTGTTTTTCCAATAAGCTTGGGCTGACATGCACAGATTTAAACAAGGTTTGCTTCCTATAACCAAGTGTCAGTCTTTAAAGCGCAAACAGGTTTAAAGCACAAACTGGACTCCTAAAAATACGTACTTTTATTTTTAAGGTAACTTCTGTAACATTTAATTGTTCAGGGTATATTTGGACAGTTTTATCTCTTCTTATGCTTGTTAAGCATAGTATCATTTACTAACAGAAAATGTAAAAAAAAATCTAGTCTTCCCTGTCTGGTGCTTAGGGAACACCTGAGAGGGAACATATTTGAAAAGTTGAATCAATTCTGAAAAGAATTGAGGCATAACTTACCTAGAAACACAGTTTTTGTTTGTGTTGTGTGTCTCACATAATGCATTTTCTCATGATGACTAGATCTTCAGTATCACGAAGGAAGAGACATTATCATATGGTATACAAATTGTTTTGGCGTTGCTCCAGTCCAGTAAATTAAATAATAAAATTCTGGTTGATAACATGTTTCTGCAGAAAATCAGATTTAGCAGTAGACAAGGATGCTGATAGATGTTAGAGCCCACCAAACTGAAGTCCAAATGTAGCATGATAGACAGCCTTTTTTTGAAACTACTGGTTTGTATGCTTTACTGATCTACACTTTCATAGATGAACTTAGCTGGGTATGCTCATTTATAAAAAGAGGTTCACAAATCCTAGAGGATGGATCTTCTAACAGTCCTGCTGATTAATTTATCAAAATATATCAACCTAGAAGAAATAAACTTTATATAGAGTACTCTGTTTAGTTGTCTAAAAATCTAGAAAACCATTGCATAGTCTCGATCATTTTAAATAGCTGACTCTAATGACTTGCCTAAACTGTTTCTTTCAAACTTGTGTTCTTTTTTTTCTTCTTTATATTGTCATATATATATATGACAATTACTGAAATTATTATTTTTTTTAATAACAGTAAAAAAGATCCATTACCCATATACATAAACTTAGGCTTATGGGACAGTAATAAAACCAGATACTTCTGACTCCGGCTTAGCATTGCTATCCTTCATGATGGGCTGTTAAACAAATTTTGTAGGAAGAAAGGTTTGAAAAGCATCAAGTTTGTCTGAAAAGAAATACTGCCTTGGCAATTAGAGATTTTTAACTGTTCCAACATACAATTGCTTAAAATACAGTGGAGAATTAATTTGAGTGGGTCTGTCATCCATATACTCTGTCTAAGAAGACAGTTTCTACACACATTTTTATATGCCATTTTTTCATTAAAATTTTTTTCTTTTAGGTATGTTTTAAGTTGATGAACATGTTTAGAATTTATCCAGGCTACTTACAAGTATTTGGCAATGGTTTTGAAACAATTACATTGGCATTAGAAAGTGTTACGGCTCAGGGTTTTGTTTTTTTCTTTTCTTTTCATGCAAACCTTTGCGAGGATGTAGTACAAACAGCAGTTACTTCATACGAGCTTTCATATGGACTGTAGCCATAATGAAAATGCTGTCTATAAAAATGTTTTATTGGAACAAACAGTTCAGATACTTTCATAGGTGAAAGTAATGAGTAATGGGAAGGTTAAAATGATTCCCTGCCTTACTGTTACTAAGATAATATTTTCATGTGCATAACAGACTTTATAGATTAGAGAGAATAATGCAGTATCAGACGCTTAATACTAGTTTTGTGGCTTCGTGAACTAGCTTAGGCAATTGAAAGGCTTTTTTAGTTTGTCATCCTTTTTATCATCTTTTCAAAATCCTGTTCAGACTTCATATGTGTTCTGTTTTCTATTTGCGCACAATTCTGACTCAAGAGAAAAATACAATAAAACCAAACAATAGAAGAGACTTCAGACATCATCAAGTAATTAAAAATTTAGTAAATGTACATACATATACATGCATAGAGCTGCCCTAGTTCAGATGACAAAGACTTTAGGCTACTTCTTACATTCTTTTGTAGGATTTTTGTCAATTTGTTATCGATTATGATGGTTTCTTAGAAACAGGATGCTTTTATTTAACTCTAAAATTTCTTGTATTGCCCTACACCTCTTCTTCCTGTTTCCTGTCCTACACAGACACACATTCAGGTATATATATGCTCACAAAATACATGTGTGATTTTTCAATAAGGAACAGCTTTCTTCCAGATGTTTTTTGTATGAAATACTAAAAACAAAAAACCCTGAAGGTTAAGCTGCTATAACTCACTGCCTTACATGTTATTAAAAAAAAAAGGTGTGGGGGGGAAGCAAAGGGAGAAGGGAGGGGGAGGAGAGGGAGAGAGAGGGGAGAGAGAGAGCAAGATCCTCAAAACTTGTCTTTTGGTGAATTTGGGTCAATTAAGAGCAATTTTCAATGGGAAACTTTCATTATACAAAGTAAAATAGGGAACTATTTTGAACTGAAAAATAGCAGAATAGGTCTTTGCTGAAGCTTTAAAGTAAAATTTCTCTGTGAACAGAGACTGTGCAAAACTTTGCCCAAACACTGAAACAGCTGAGGGAGTAAGAGGGATTGAATTTGCATCACCCTGCATTGGTTAGTCATTGCTTCTTCACTGCAACAGCACTGGAAACAAAATTTGAGTATCAATTGAGAGAGATTGAGAAGAAAAAGTAAATCTCATCAGTTAAAAATTATTAATACCAAAAGAACTTTCACTTGCAAATATGGACTAGCACATCTAATAAAGAAATTGCTTAGTGACTAGCTAGTTAAATATTTTCATGCTAAGCATGCTTTAAACTTATGTGTCAAAGCTTTTCATTCATGTATGTAGAGCACCATGCTCTGCTTGTACTTTCTTTTTAGTTTGCCTAAATTCAGCATCAAATTCCCTAACTTTTCTTTCCTCTTTGCTCTCCTTTTGGTCTTTTTTTCACCTTTAGCAGTACTAGAAACACAGAAATGACCTCTTTGTTATATTTAGAAAGATATATTTGAATAGTATGAATGTGTGGCAGAAATGATTTAGAAGGAGCTTGCTTATGGAGAATTTTTTTGACGGCAATGGTGTTCATAAATTTTGGTAACGTAATTCATTTAGTAATGGAAGGATACAGGCTTTTCAGGAAGGACAGGCAGGGGAGACGAGGTGGTGGTGTCACCCTCTATGTCATTGACCAACTGGAGTGCCTGGAGCTCTGCCTGAGGATGGATGAGGAGCCAACTAAGAGTTTATGGGTCAGGATTAAAGGGAGGGCAGGGACAGGTGACGTTTTAGTGTGGGGGTCTGCTATAGGCTACCTGACCATGAAGACTGAACTGATGAGGCCCTCTATAGACAGATAGGAGCAGCCTCACGTTCACAAGCCCTGGTCCTCATGGAGGACTTCAACCACCCCAGTATCTGTTGGGAGGACAGCACAGCAGGGCATAAGCAATCCAGTATGTTCCTGGAAGGCATTGATGATAACTTCCTTCTCCAAGTGATAGAGGACCAAATAAGGAGAGGAGCTAAACTGAACCTTGTTCTCACCAACAAGCAGGGGCTTGTGGGGAATGTGAAGCTCTGGGCAGCTTTGGTTGCAGTGACCATGAAATAGTAGAGTTCAAGATCCTTGAGGCAGTGAGAAGGGTGCACAGCAAGCTCACAATGCTAGACTTTGGGAGAACAGACTTTGGCCTCTTCAAGGATCTGCTTGATAGAGTACGATGGGACAAAGCCCTGGTGCAAAGAAAGGTCCAAGAAAGCTGGCCCATATTGAAGTATCACCTCCTCCAAGCTCAAGAGCAAAGCATCCCAGCAAAAAGGAAGTCAGGCAAAAATACCAGGAGGCCTGCATGGATGAACAAGGAGCTCCTGGCCATACTCAAACATAAAAAGGAAACCTACAGAGGGTGGAAGCAAAGACAGGTAACCTGAGAAAAATACAGAGATGTTGTCCGAGCAGCCAGGGATCAGAGTTATGAAAGCTAAAGCCCAGAGAGAATTGCATCTGGCCAGGGACATCAAGGGCAACAGGAAGGGTTTCTGTAAGTATATCAGTGATAAAAGGAAGACTAGGGAAAATATGGGCCCTCTCCTGAAGGAAGCAGGAGACCTGGTTACCTGGGATACAGAGAAGGCTGAGGTACTCAATGACATTTTGCCTCAGTCTTCACCAGCAAGTGTTCTAGCCACGCTGCCTATGTCACAGAAGGCAGGGACTGGGAGAATGAAGAACTGCCCACTGTAGGAGAGGATCAGGTTCAAGACCATCTAAGGAACCTGAAGGTGCACAAGTCCATGGGACCTGATGAGATGTATCCAAGGGTCCTGAGGGAACTGGCAGATGAATTTTCTAAGCCACTATCCATCATATTTGAGAAGTCGTGGCAGTCTGGCAAAGTTCTCAGTGACTGGAAAAGGAGAAACATAACCCCTATTTTTAAAAAGGGAAAAAAAGAAGACCTGGGGAACTACAGGCCAGTCAATCTCACCTCTGTGCCTGGCAAGATCATGGAGCAGACCTTCCTGCAAACTATGCTAAGGCACATGGAAAATAAGGAGGTGATCGGTGTTAGCCAACATGGCTTCACTAAGGGCAAGTAATGCCTGACAAGTCTGGTGGCCTTCTATGATGGGGTTACAGCATCAGTGGTAAGGTGAGAGCAACTGACATCATCTGCCTGGACTTGTGCAAAATATTTGACACTGTCCTGCACCACATCCTTGACTCCAATTTGGAGGGACATAGATTTGATGGATGGACCACTCGGTGGATAAGGAATTGGCTGGATGGTCGCACTCAAAGAGTTGCAGTCAATGACTCAATATTCAGGAGGAAACCAGTGATGAGTGTGTTCCTCAGGGGTATTGGGACAGGCACTATCAAGCATCTTCGTCAGTGACATGGAGAGCGGGATTGAGTGCACCTTCAGCAAGCTTGCTGATAACACGAAGCTGTGTGGTACAGTCAACACACTGGAGGGAAGGGATGCCATCCAGAGGGACCTTGACAGGCTTGAGAGGTGGGCCTGTGCGAACCTCATGAAGTTCAGCAAGGCCAAGTGCAAGGTCCTGCACCTGGGTCAGGGCAATCCCAAACATGAAACAGGCTGGATGACAAGAGGATAGAGAGCAGCCCTGTGGAGAAGGACTTGGGGGTTCTGGTGGATGAAAAGCTCGATGTGAGCCAGCGATGTGGGCTTGTAGCCCAGAACGCCAACTGTATCCTGGGCTGCATCAAAACAAGCATAGCTAGCAGGTCAAGGGAGGTGATTTCTCTGCCCTTGTGAGACTCCTCCTTGGAGTACTGCATTCTGGTCTGGGGTCCACAGCACAGGAAAGACATGTCAGAGTGGATCCAGAGGAGGGCCATGATCAAGAGGACTGGAACACCTCTCCTATGAAGACAGGCTGAGAAAGTTGGGATTATTTAGCCTAGAGGAGAGAAGGCTTCAGGAAGAACTTATAGTGGCCTTCCAGTACTTAAAGGGGGCCTACAGGAAAGCTGGAGAGGGATTCTTTGCAGGGAGCATAGTGACAGGACAAGGAGTAATGGTTTTAAACATAAAGAGAGTAGATTTAGATTGGATATTTGGAAGAAATTCTTCACTATGAGGGTGGTGAGGAACTGGAACGGGTTGCCCAGAGAAGTTCTGGATGCTCCATCCATGGAAGTGTTCAAGGCCAGGCTGGATGGGGCTTTGGGCAACCTGGTCTAGTGGGAGGTGTCCCTGCCCATGGCAGGGGGGTTGGAACTAGATGGTCTTTAAGGTGCCTTCCAACCCTGACTGTTCTGCGATTCTGTGGTGCCCACCTGTTTGGCAACACGATTATTCATCCGAACAACATATGATGCAGTTGCTGCTATTACAGCTTCTGCTATGGGATCCCCTTTTTTTTTTTTTTTTTTTTTTTTTTTAAGGTCACAAGTTTCAGC